>BSBM01001802.1:1200000-1800000 GCA_027924585.1 Larix kaempferi | reverse complement strand
GTCCAATTAGCTACCTTAGTTGGTGATACATTACCTAATCTGATAAATGGAAGTAGACTAAAGCTTTACTACAATAGTCCTACTTCGCAGAATCCTATATGATTAGAAGAAAGGGGAAATTCAGTGTCCCAAAAATGGTTCAAATTAGGCACTAGAAATTATTGAGTTTGTACATATAAATTACCAAGAAAGGTCTCTAAACCACGCATCACTACTGAAGCTGCGCGGAAGAAAAAAAATGCAAATTTGCGAAGTTTAAAAGGAAACCCTCCAGAGAAAAGAAATCAGATACTATGAAGTAACTGCACTAGACCTATTTTTCACCTACTACGTAGTTTGACACAAGGCTCTAGAGAAATAGTTTGTATAGTGTCAGTCGAAAAAATAGCCGTTAATTTGAGCTTTTTCGGTAACCGCTAGGGCATTTAAAGCAAAAATAACCGTTCTGAAAGGGTTAATGATGGACACGGTCGATATCTTGCATAGATTTAGCTAACGAATACAGCATTTCATGCTTATCTAACCGTTAGAAGGAGTGGAGGAAAGATGCCTGCACCTACAAATACCACCATATTCTATCTCACGGGCGTTACCAAACATTCAAAATTTCTTGCGGACACTAGTCTCTAAGTTGTTCTGCAAACTAGAAGGTATCCTATTGAGAAAGGCTGAGGTGAATGTCTGAAAATTCCTCAGAAGAAATTGAATTAACGCTACCAGAGGCTATAAAGATATTTCAATACAGAGGTATTGAAGGGTTAATGATAACCCCTATAAATAACATTGTCAAAGATAATCCTGAACCATCCCGAAGGTCACCAAGGCACACTGTACCCATGGAGCCCAAAGGAAAAGAACCACAGCAGAAAGTCAAATTAACACAAATGAGATCGGTATTGCAGAAGGATCTGCATATGACAAAGGAAGTTCCACTCACATTCATGCCTGACTATATCTCACCAAGGGCAGTAGATGCGCCAAAACTGAAGCTACCAAGGAACACAAGATATGATATTCCATTATCACCAATTTCAAAGCATGTGAAGTTGGCCGATAATCTCCTCGGTAAAATACAAGAATGCAAATGGGAATACCATGACCTACTACAAATATAGAGGGATGACAATGAACCAAGATTCCCATAGTTCCAGCTGGAAAAGTATATGTGCTGGAAGAAAGATGTAAAAGGAAACCAGAACTTAGTCGCCGAAAGCTGGTTATCTGGAGTTGCAGAGTCAAGGATGTTAAATCTATTATGACTCCCTCATTTTGATAGGTCTCCTGAAGTTAATGTAGTAATCTGAACCTTAATGGTGCAGATGCACCAAGGATACCTATGGCTCTACCGTAACGTCGACCTCAACATTGATTTGATCCATCGCATAACAGGTTTGAGCAAGAGGGGCGCAAACCCAAAGAAATTCTTCCAAGGAAAAAGTAAGGATAAAGAAGTCACCGCATTAATGAAACAAACTACTCCTGCTGCGAAGGGAAGGAGAGGATATCAATCTGAAGATATAAACGACAAGGAAACAAAGTTTGTAACATAACTGTTAGCAGGTAAAATTTTAAGAAACTGTCAACCACTGGAAGTAACTACGGACGCTGTATTGCTAAGAGCAAGTGCCACAGAAGGAGAAAAGTATAACTGGTGTCAGTACCTCTTGAATGAATTCCTGGACGGACTGTTGGAAGTACAGGAAAGTGGAACATATTTCCACTTCAAATGGTTGATAGTCCTAATGGAATTCATCGGTTGGAAGGAACCAAAGGACTATGTCGGTGTGATCATTGATAGACATGACTGCAGAGGATCGCGCTATCAAAACCTATGGGTGAGCCTAGATATGAGGAAGCAACATGCAACAAATGAGGTGTTCCACACCTACTATCATCAACTCCGCGATGTTATCATCAACATGCCGTGAATATCAAAAGAGGTAACAAGAAAATACATTCAAACAGTAAATTTTTATGCTAACATGCATTGCATTGAAATTTCAGCAAAAGCACAAAAGAAGAACATAGAATGGTTTGAGGGACGATATCACATGACAGAGGAAGATATTCATCTTCTCATGAAATAATGGCCTGCGCAGTATCGGGTCGAGATATTTGACATCCAAAGCGACGATGAGGAGGACAACCCAATATCGTGTCCCATTATAGAACAAACCTTAAAGAGGAAGGACCCCGAAATCCCACTGCAACAAAAGGGACCATGGAAAAAGGCCAAAGAAAATAAGGAAAAAGTAGATACAGTACTAAAAGAGGACGATTACAAAAATGATCGCTCAGGCTGTCAATGAAAAGATGGAAGACATGCTACTCGAGAATGAAAAGAAGGAGAAGGTAATTCATGAAACCTTAAAAGAAAACATTAATAAGTTGGACGTGATCACCGAAAAATTTGAACAGGTACAGCAGAGATTACCAGTACAGAAAGACTCAGGCTCAGAGGCAAAGTCAGGAGGCACTTCACAGATACAAACACCGCAGTGGACTTTGAAGGTACCAACAAGGTCCCACATCGTCCATCTGCAATCGTTAGTAGTAAGGCTGCCACTACCTAACCAAATACTCCTGGATAGAAAGGACGTAGACCGCGTAGAACTCGATCGTGTGAAGATCACATTATCGGCTCTACATTACTTGCAGTTGCAATTTTTTGAAGAAATGCATGAGAGAACCATGGATGCAATGAAAGGGAAAGCAGAACTGTAGACAAGCTACAAAGTGTTGGAAGAAGCTAGCTCGCGTAGAGCTATGGAGCTTCAATATGAACATGATCATTAGAAAAGGCTAGAATCCACGATCACCACGGTTGCAGATGAGATACCAGAATTTGAAATACAGGCAGAGGCCATGCATACCGTCATCAAGATAGGCCAGATGGTGAATAAACTTAAGGAAGAAAAAGATGATATGGAAGTCACCTTCGAATCTGAGATATCTTCATTAAAAATCCAACTTCAGAACATGACAATACCAACTGAAACAGAAATAAGAGCAAAGGAAGAAAAAGAAGCGGCAGAAAGCATAGCTGGAAGTAGCCAAATGCGAAAGTTTATTAGAATCAACATCTAAAGCATTCGCTACCCTTCAGGAGGACCTAGAATGGCTAGAAGCAAAGGAGGCACTGAAAGAAAAGCAGATATAATTTGAAACATTGGACGAAGAAGTTAAAGCATTACCACCACGGGAATGACTCCACAGATACAAGGAGGTCAACGCGCTAAAGAGGGAAGTGCAGAATTTAAGAGAGAAAGAGGCTGCAATTGGGGATGAAACACAACCCTTCCTAGAAAAAGTAAGCTTCATGTCACAAGAGATCGAAGAGAAACTGAAAGAATTGCACAATGGTAAGCAACAGGTCGAAGAACAAGAAGGACAAGAGATAACACCTGAGATGCTAGACATGGTAATGCAAGTAAAAAGGGACACCAAGGAAGTAGTTAAGAAATTAATTGTCGAATACAATGAATTTGCTGCGTTGATCGGACCACAAGAGGAGGAACAAGTAGAATATGCAGAAGTTGCAGGTGGCTCAAGGGTGAGCCACAAGTAAGTGTTAGGGGCCTGTTGGGCCTGGCCCAGGGAGGTAAAATTTTGAACATATTAAGTTTTGTGAACTGCAAAGCCGAGTGTAGCATGGATGGAGAATTTTTGTGGAAAAGAGTTTTGGAAGCTGCGAGGAGAAGCGCAGCACAGTTTTGGTATGCTACAACAGTGTGCGCAGCATAGTTGCGGAAGAAATGCAAGGTCAGTGCCACGAGGAGTACATCGTCGCGATGTGCCACATCGACAGACATCTAGCTAAGCAGAGCATGGATGGAGGATGGCAGTTAATGTGGTTAGGTCACAGAAGACCTATTTTTGGCAAAGATCATTGATAAATACCAAGCGGTGGGTAGGTACAGATCGAGATAGATAAATTGGTTACACCACCATATAACTACCAGTTGAACCAATTGTCTAAGGCCATGATTGGAGCAACAGTGTGGCGGAAGCAATCTATTGGCATGCATGATAGAGGAGTGGATCACAACGTGTCTACACCGAGGTTGGCATGCATATGACTGAAGTTCCACCACCAGATATTAGTAAGTCAAGTTGTGGGAAAATCATGATAGTTTTGTAAAGCTTAAGGGTTTCTCCTTTGTAATGTAAAGACATGACCTAAGGGCATGATCTATATATAGGGCAATTTTGTATAGGAAAGGGTTACTCTTCATTGTGTTATTTTTCTCATTATTGATTGAATAGATCTCTATTAAGAGACATTTTGTAAAGGCTCTGCAAGCTGAGTGCACAAAGACCTAATATTGAGAGAGAGAGAGAAGAGCATTTGCAGCTGAGTGCGCAGGCGAAGAACTATTGTACCCCTTTTCGAGATAAATAAACAACAGTTCTTGTGGATGTAGCTTCCCATACGGGGGGTGAACCACGTTAAATCATTGTGTTATGTGTTTGCTGTGTGTAATTGTAAGTAATTGGTGATTTAAATTACTTACAGTACATGCATGAGATTATTAGTGTTTGTTATATGTTTACCGTTATCTGTATTCGCCGAGGAAAGGATGGAATAAGATGCTAAGTAGTTCATGTATGAAGAAGTATTAAACAGTAAGCACCTACAAGTCTTGAATGAATGGATCGACAAGATAACCACATAGTTACTTATTAAGGGTTGAATCGCAGTAACAAAGCTCACAACGCTACGCATCTCATTCAAATTGCATAAGTTATGGTATTTACCAATCTAAGTAATGATGAATGATTAAAGGATATCCAATAAATCCAAGTAGAAGGAATTAGGCCTCACAGACTGGCCTCCTTGTCTAGTGGATGTGCCATTCCATAAAGAAGTACTGCGCTATCTCGCTTTAGTAGCCTAATAGTGTTGCACAGTCCCATTGAAATAAGATATCAGAGTCCGTATAATCCCCTGTCCACCACGTGGAAGCATATTACCAAGCTGCGCAACTATCAGTTAAGCACTCGCATCACCAGGTTGTGGAAACCTGATTCCATAACCACCCCATCTATCTTTGCCTCAGGTCAAACTTCAGACTGCTTGTGGTCTATTGCCGAAAGGGCTAGTGAATAGGGGTTTTGTTGGTATTGCATACTGTGAAATACCTGGGTCTACATAGGAAAACCTCTTGAACAGTACTGCGACCAACAAGACCTGAAGGGAAGTCTGTTGTGACTTCCAAGTGGATCTACAAGATGAAGCATGTTGCAGATGGCAGCATAGAAAAGTACAAAGTAAGATTTGTAGCTTGTGGATTCTCCCTGAAAGAGGGAATAGACTATGAATAAAATTTTGCTCCTGTAGCAAGGTACACTTCCATTAGATTAGTACTTTCCCTAGCTACAGTGATGAAATGGAAGATACACCAGATGGATGTCAAGATAGCTTTCTTGAATGGTGTAGTCGAGGAGGAAGTGTATGTAGAGCAGCCACTCGAGTTTGAGACACAGAGGGACTCATGTGTGCAAACTGAAGAAAGACTTGTATGGCTTGAAGCAATCTACTAGAACTTGGTATGGTAGGATAGACATCTTTCTATCCAGTTTGGGCTTTACTAAGAGTAAAGCAGATTCCAACCTTTACTACAAGGTTAAGGAAGGCAATCATGTGATACTACTCTTGCTGCCGAGTTTGAGATGAAGGACTTGGGGATGATGCACTATTTTCTAGGCATGGAGGTGTGGCAGAGTGTAGATGGGATCTTCCTTGGATAAGGGAAGTATGTAGTAGAGATCCTAAAGAGGTTTGGGATGATGGACTGCAAGGCCATGGCCACACCTGTGGAATCGAACCTGAAGCTTCTATGTGATGCTTCATCTGATCCGGTTGATGTCACTGTGTATTATCAGATGATTGGGTCCTTGATGTACATGACGAATACGAGACCAAATATTTTCTTTGCAGTGAACACATTGAGCCAGTTCCTGACGGATCCGAGAGGTGTTCACCTGGTTGTTGTAAAGCATATTCTAAGGTACCTAAAGGGTATGATTGATTATGGGCTCAACTATGATGCGAATCAAAAGTTTAACTTGCAAGGTTATGTTGATTCGGACTGGGCAAGTAGTGCTGCAGATAGGAAGAGCACATCTAGGTGCTACTTCAGTATGGGATCAGGTGTGATCTCTTGGTTCAACAGGAAGTAGTCCTATGTAGCACTGAGTATAGCCGAAGCAGATTATGTTGCAGCTTATTCAGCTAGTTGTGAGATAGTATGGCTCCGGAAGCTACTGTATGAGTTATTTGATCTCCCGCTGGAGTCTACTGGTATCTTTTGTGACAACCAGAGTTGTGTGAAGCTGTCTGAGAACCCGGTGTTCGACGACAGGTCGAAACACATTGAGATCAAATATCACTATATCAGGGATATGGTGCAGAGAGGAGCAGTGAAGCTCCTGTATGTTGTGATAGATGAGCAGGTTGCAAATGTGCTAATGAAACCACTAGCCAGAGTGAAGTTTGAGTACTTCAGAGAGAGGCTTGGTGTTCTTCAGATTGGTGACACTTCGAGGAAGAATTGATGGACACATTTGCTGGAAGCCATTCCAAGCATGGTGAGAGGAGGATCCTTCCCATGGCTGTGGATGTAAGTGCTGGATGATGAGCATCACGACGATGCTCCAGTTACTGCTCTGTATATGCATCATGTTGGATGCTTGTTATGATCAGTTGGATCATGTATATGTATATGCATCATGTTGGATGGTTGTTATGATCAGTTGGATCATGTATATGTATATGCATCATGTTGGATGATGGATATGATCAGTTGGATCATGTATATGTATTAGGTGGATACGTTGTATGATTAGGTGGATCATGTATGTTGATGTGTATTAGGTATGATCAGGTGGATACACTATATGACCAGGTAGATCATGTATGATGATATGTATTAGGCAGATACTGTGTATGCATCAGGCGGATGCATTATATGATCAGGATGATCATGGATGATGAGCTTCAGGATGTTGCTCCAGATGATATGCATCAGGATGATGCTATGATGATGATCAGGATGATCATGTGATGATGTACATCAGGATGATGTATGGTAAGTATCAAGTTGATACTCTATGGCCATGGACAGGTTGTGCAGATAAGCATATAATAGCGCCCTGGTATATTTGCAGATACCCTTTTGAGGTTTTTCCTATGGCATATAATAGCACCCTGGGATATCTGGAAAATGCTCTTTCGAGGTTTTGCTTGGGAGGACATATAATAGCGCCCTGGGAGGTTTGCAGATACTCTTTCAAGGTTTTTCCTATGGCATATAATATCTCCCTGGGATATCTGGAAAACACTCTTTCAAGGTTTTGTCCTATGGCATATAATAGCGCCCTGGGAGATCCGATAGGTTGAGCAGTACACTCGTAATCAGTCCCGGGATGCTCTTTCGAGGTTTTTCCATGACCACATGTAATACGCCCTAGAGATCTGGACAGGTTGTGCTAGTCACGTAAAAGGCCTCGGATGCTCTTTAGAGTTCTTGCTAGTCAAGACACTCTTTAAATGTTTTGTGGCAGGGGTCACATGTAATACGCCTTGTAGATCCAGACAGGTTGTGCTAGTCATGTAAAAGGCCTTGGATTCTCTTTGGAGTTCTTGCTAGTCAAGACACTCTTTTAATGTTTTGTGACATTCAACATATAATATCACCCTAGGAGATCCGATAGGTTGAGCAGTACGCTTGTAATCAGTCCTGCGATACTCTTTCAAGGTTTTGTTGACGCATGTGATCCGTCCTGAGGATTCCACAGTATGGCCAGTGATGATGAAGACCTACAGGTGGTGGACCTACATCCAGTATGAAAAAGGACGGGCTCTGTAGAAGTTCCCATGACAAGTAGATCAGAGTTTGATTGAGATAGCAGCAACAGTGACGATGACAATGATTCGATGATGATGATCCAGAGAAGAAGACTTGTGCTAACAGATCTGTGTCGAGAAATACCTTCCTAGTTAAGAGGGAGTGTTGATGTAAATATAACTTTGGAATGTATTTCACCTATGTATATTGTACTCCTATAGAGATGTTATTATTCCTCTATACGGAAGTGTCGTCATTCATATTGACAAGTGTCGCAAGTGTCGTAACTTGCTATGATGGGTTATTAGACCACCGAGTGTGGGGTTAGCCTTGATTAGTATAACCATGGGTTATTAGACTGAGTTAGACAAGTTGGCCCTGCTAGGTTATTAGGCAGGTCAGGTCATGTATAAATAGAGATCAGGAGATCTCTATTTTTATCATCTCATTATTCACTTCTACACTACTCGAAAGGAGGCATAGAAGTGAGGAGGAGGTTCAACTGCTAGGAGAAGACTATTTCTTGTACTTTGGTTGTATCATTGCTCTTTCTATCTCTAAGGAAGTTGTGGGGTTTTCACCTTTATGGTTTTCCCCAGTGAAACTCTATGTGTCTATTGTCTCATGTGATTGCTTGGTGTGATTGATATGCATTGTTATGATTGATATGTTGTACATGTTATTCTCTCAGTAAAAATCCTAGAGTATGTTGAATTAATACAAAAAAAATTAACAAAACAAATAGTAAATTTGAAAAATGGGCTTAGTAGAATGCACGCCTGTTCATGCCCAGAAAATAGTAGCATTGATAGTAGGTATTCTCCCCAATGAATAATCTCAATTAAATTACTCACTATTTGGTATGGGGAATCCGGCCGGTTAAAGGTACGGCTACCGTAGGTTTATTTGTTTGATTTTTTCACCGGTTGCGGCGTGGCCCACCATTTGTATTTTATGTTTAAGAGTATGAATATGCAAGTGCTTCTAATCTAACTAATGCATTTAACCTAGAACTGATAGGAAGAAGCCTCACAAGTGATGCATAGGTTCTTACCTCTTGTCTTATCACTTCTACCTTATCAATTCGCTAATTCTATTCTAAACTACCTAATCTATCCTTGCAAGGAGAAAATTTGAATGAGAGTAATAATTTGAAAATGCTCATACAAATCCTACGAATAGCTATTAAGATAAACTATGCACATTCCTAGCAGAAAAAATTACCAAAGATAGCTTTGATTTAATTTAAAACAATTTATTAACTTGTTAGAACACAAACATTTGCATAGATAAAGAAAACATTCATCACCATTGAAGTAGTTCAATAAAGTTAGAAAGATCTCACAGTATGAGTTACGAATAAAAGAGGAAATAGTTCCAAATTGTTATTCCGCACATTCCACGCAAAACATTTATGTGCAAGCTTTTCCCAACAAACAAGTCCTTTTCATTAGCAGAAAATTAGTTTTCTTACAAAATGTTTCTAGCCTCTATTGTGCTAGAAAAAGTCCCTTCTACTATATCCCTCCCTTATATTTATTTTACAATAGAGTTTGTCCCTACATGACTATTCATTTCAACTACCCAAACCTTCGGACTTCCCACAATTCGTCCTTTTGTGTTTGCAAAAAAATAGAATTAATTCCAAATTCCAAATTATTTTTTTGGTGGGCCCTCCAAACATGAAATGCAAGTATCCCATAAGTTTGTCTCTTCAAATATGATATTACATTGGAGAGGTTCTAATAATTTCAAAGAAACCTGATCGAAAGATAATTCCTTTTCTACACTGGTCACTCCCTCAACAATAGCTTTGTAGCTTTCTTCTAAGAAATAAGCATTTATAGTCTCCTTCCCAATATACTGGTTGAGAACTTCTTCATTCAACACATCCAGTTTTCTGATATACTTGAGGTATTCTTTAAGTATATCCTTCAGCTCCACTGAGCGACGATCTTTTATGTGAAGCTCATCCATATCTGGATTCAGTGCAATGTGGCGTTTCTCATGTATCTGGTGAATTCTTTTGTAGAACTCTTCACACTTTTCAATGGACTTAGGTACTTCTGCAGATATCCTTCTAGAATCTTTCCTACAAAACTCAAGGAGTGCTATATCAAATTTAATTTCTGTAGCCACCTTGTTTGGCACTAGGAAAGTTTGAATTTTCTTCCTTCCAGGCCATCTGGTTTTTATCCTTTTAAAAACGTTAACCAACTTCTGCTTTACTGACAGAGAATCTGCATAAATCTGCTTCATCCTCTCTATCATCCGCTTCATCTTGTAAATTTCTTTAGTTAATAATTCTTGTGTGTGAAAGATCTGTTCATGTATCTTACATGCCTGCTCATGAAAAGGAGTCATATCTTGCTTTTGATTTTGTGCCAACTTGACATGTTCCACTAAATATTATTTCTCCCTCACCAGCTCATCCATCTGAGATTTCATGATTTCCCCTTGCTGATTTGTTGTTATTTCCTTGCCCTCCAATTCATTTATGTGCGTGTAAAAATCACTTCTTTCACCCTCCATAATCACAATTTGTACATTCAAAGCATCTTTCTCGTTCTCGAGATTCTGATAATTAGACATTAATTTGTATTTCTCACTTAGTAGAGCATTGTGTTTTCTTTTCAAATATATTCCTTCACCTCTAGATTTTACTAGGTTGTCTTTCAGCTTTAGCATCTTCTCCTTGTTGCGCTCCAAGTTTTTCATTAGCTTATCAACATTATATGTAATTTCTTGTGCAGCTTCTACATTCACTGATGATGTGAAATTGGGATCCTTATGGTTTCCTTCCATTATGGTATTCTCTTGAATGGTCACCACATTAGGCTAGGCTCCCATCTTTAGTCTTTTCTTTGATATTATGGTTATTGTCTTCCTTTTTGAGTCGATGACTATCATATCCATCTTTTCCACCATTTGTTTCTTTGATGGGGTGAAAGGAGTGAGTCCGAGTTCTAAAAATGGGAGTTTCCCCCCCTATAAGTGTGATTCCTGACACCCCTAGTGAATCTATATCCATGTCCTAGAGATTTGGACCTTCATCTTGAGATTATTCCTCTTCCACAGATTTCTTGAGAATGTCTTCTTCTTCTCTTTGTCTTTCCAATTTTGCGGCTTTCTCTGTTGATTCTTGCTCTTCTTTATCTTTTATTTCCTCTTCTTCTTTTCTTTTTTTTCTTCTTTTGTACTTTGTTTTTTCACTTCCTCAGCATGTAGAATTTCTTCTTCTTCCCTTTGCTTTCTTTTTGCTTATGCTTCCTGTAGTATTTTGGATTCTTCTCTTCGCTTCTGCAATTCGACCTCCTTAGAAGTATCAGTAGCATGACTAGGGCCCACACCACTTTTCCGAACAAAACGTTTATTTAACTCACTCATATTTCTTGCTCTCCAATACACCTCCTCATCCTTAAGGAAATGGTTTAAGTAATCAAAATGAATTATGTAAGGTGCACAATGCTTGGAGACCTTTTGCAAACTGTCATTCCTCACGAAAATACTTTCCCCAAAATAGAAATCCTCTAAGTATTTTATGAATGCTTCTTCACCTTTCACCTTAGGGAATTTGTATCCCACAATGACAAATAAAAATGGTGGGTAAGAGGCCTTCTTATGTTCATTCAAAAAATTACCTACCCCTTTAATGAAAACCTGCCTTACTACCTCTTTGTGTACTACAAAATCAGTCACATACTTTGGCATTAGAGATGGGGATTTCGTGCCCCCATACATCATGATATAAGTGCCTTTTGAAGAAAAATAGTAGTCTCCATATTCATTTATAACTGCCATAGCGTTATCCGATAAGCAGTTTGGTTCTTCGTCAAAATTCAACCAATACAAGGGGATGATTAGTTCTTCATAGATGAGCTTGTAGTAGCTCGCATACTTGTGGGCCCATGTGATTTGATGAGACACACAAAGGGGGGACTCAGTCTGATTCCACAAACATCCCAATTTAGGGAATGGATGTCTGACTAGTATGCAATCCATAAGATATGAGGACATGAAAAATTATTCTTTCTTTTGGGTCATTCCTCCTTGGGCTGCAGCTATCGTTGATGTTATGATTTTTGATATAATATATTCTTGGTTGAAAATGGTGCCATGGGAGGCTATGTGATACATAAGTGGTACCCATCCGAGCTTGTATATATTTTCATTTTCCCTACCGAATATTCTGCTCAACATCAAGGCTATGATTCTGAATGGTGTTTTTAGATTATGGATGGCATGTTCCCCACTTTCTCTTTTTCTCAATTTATTTCCTAGAATCATCATATTTTTTTCATATTCAAAATGATCTATATTTACTCCTATGATCTAGTCATCCGTCATCGTGACTTTGGGAGATGGTAATTTATATGTTGCAATGATGTGACCCAGCTGGAATGAATCAAATCCTTCTTTTCTTTCCATGGATATGATTATTGTGTCGACCATAAGATATTACCAGCCCCAAAATGTATCCTAAATAAGAAATTGATTAAAATTTAATTAACACCACTATCAAGTATTTAGTCAAACCCCTATTTCCCCTGAAATTTTTTCTGGTTGCACAAGAAACAATGTGGAATTTGGCACATGATACAATGTGGGGTTAATTAAAAAATTTTGAAACCAGGTATCAATGGAAAAATCCCTCCAATTTCATATTTTTTGATTTGCCCCAAAATATCCGGTTTACCCAGACCCAAAATATGTTCTGAAACCAAATCTACATCTGTATTAAATCTACCCTGCTTGAACAAAATCCATGCGCCTATCAACACACTCGGTGTATGATCAAACCAAACCAGATCGTGTTGAAACCATCTGAAGAAAAGTTATGCTATCGTTATCGATTGGTAAGAGTATTTTTTTCTAGTTTTTTTGTACCCTAGGTTGTATATTTTTGAAGATGTTTTTTTTCCTGATCTTATTGTAAGTAAAGAGGAACATTCTATTGCTTACAAAATATGCATTGCAGAGGAACCCTCTATCGCTTACAAAAATTACTTATTTTATTTTATATATTACCGTGATCAAAATATTTGAACTTGTGCCTTGTTTTAGATATAACCCTGCTCAAACCGTCAACGCACCAGCTCTCTCATCAAACAAAATCGTACCGCATTGATATCCTCTGAGTAAAATCAATTGTGTGGTGATACGAATGATAATTATTTTTGTTTTTCAATTTTTTTGTGCTTAATTTTTTTACATTCTTACCCTGCATGAACAAAATATACGAACCCATCAATAGGCCTATGATGAAACCAAAATTGATTGCATTGAAATCTGATGAAAAAATTGATGGTTTAGTGACCGATTGATAATATTTTTTTTTACATTTTTCGTTGATCGACTGGTATAGTGATGGAGTTCTTATCGGCCAATTGATTAAACCCATTAGCTATCTGATCAAACCAAATTGTACCGCGTTGAAATACTATGAGAAAAATCGATGGTGTAGTGATACAACTGGTAAGAATTTTTTTGACAATTTTTTGTGCTGAAAATAATTTACATTCTTACCCTGCAATTTTTGTATTTAAGCAGTCTATAAAATGATTTATCAGATACTGTATATGTAGAATAATTAAATTCACCCTTTATTATTTGATGCAGATATCAGTTTGGACCATCTCGATACGAATCTAAAATCTTGGTTGGAAGGGGAAAAGAAATTGAAGGTTTTTACCAAAGGTTAGAATTTATGTAGTATTAATATTATGTCTTTATAAATACTCTATTTTTTCACTCTTGCTTTCCAATTAAGAGATCACGTGTAACCTGTGTAGGCCATTTTGGCTCCCTGTAGTGATTGTAGAATTTAATTCTTATAAATTTGATCATGTTCAATACAAACCCTTATCCGTTGCCACATAAAGAATAAAAGTAATTGCCTCCAGAGGGTGTGGAAGAAGATTTTCAAATACTTGTTGAAGAGGATGCTCAATGAGAAAAGAGACGAAGAATGAAGCAACACTTGTATATATAGTGAAAAAATTCATGGAAATTATATAGAATTGCAAAAACTGATTGTTGGAGTGACGATGATGTATCCAACGATAATGATGTTGAGAACCAACCTAATGATAGGTATATACCTTATCAAATCTGATGTCATTCAACTCTGCAGTATGTTAAGGGAAAGGCTCCAAACTTTGATACAGTTGTTTATCTTAAAGGAGAAAATGGTTTAGAAGAAATCATTATATGCAAAGTTATAGATGAGTCACATACAAAAAATGTCGATTTTACAATGTTGGATCATTGTGGTGATGATCCAATTCTTTACACTCATGGTACCAACAACACATGGAAACATGCTATGGATGATGTTATGCCAATTCAAATGGTGTATGTAGATGAAAGTGGCAAGATTACGTTGCAGCATCCTTCAATTTCTGAAATAAAATCACAATTATCTTCAAGTGGGCCAGATGAAAATCATAAAAAACATTCCACTGCAGTCATCAAGTGAGGGTTTTATATGAGATCTTGTTTAGATGTGACTCTCCTATTAACTCAAAATGGTCTTTTTGTGAAGATTAGTAGAAAGAAATTCATTCAAATGGATGGGATATTGGTGCACAACAGAAGTCCATTTGATTTTACCATAAAGGAAGGCATGTATGTCTATATTTATTATGAAAAATTGCCGGGAATGTCTGAAGATGAGTCATTGACAATTCCATATCTTGTATAAGTGTTGAATTGTCTAGTAGATGTTGTAACTGGTGGAACATTTTGTCGGGTAAGAATATTTGAAAATCATGTAGATTTTTTTTGTAGAGGCCACTATATCCTTGAAGGTGTAAATTTGCATCCACATGAGGTGTTTTACACAAAACAAGCTTTGCTGATATGGGTGGACTGGTAGCCGTGGAAGTTAAGCAAAGATGACATGTAAGTTAGAAGGTGGAGAAGTGTAGTATGGTCGAGACGTGTGGCCGAAAACTGTAGCAGAGTCAGAGATAAAAAGGTCAAGATGAAGTACTTAGAGTCATTGGAGGTCGTTGAGAAAATTATGAGCAGTTATGAAGGTGGTTGGGGTCATGACAGATGTAACCACAAAAAGAGGTTGTGGAGCTTGACCACAGGAAACTGACAATTTCAGGTCTGTAAGATCTAGAGGATTGGATGTACAGAGTAAGAGTGTCTCGGGGAATGGACTAAGCATAGGGAAGAGAAGAAGCATAGCAGAGTAGAAGAGCAGTGTGAAGGCATAGAGCAGGGGATCGTTCATCCATAGCTCAATAAGTTCTTTAATTCCGTAGATACCGTGAGAGGGAGGAAGATCACACACAGCCAAGAACACATTGAGAGAGACAAATTTTCATTTTGTATATTGTAACAGGCTAAGGCCAACTAGTTTCATAGATTGATTTGTATTTTCCACATTGTAATTTGATTCAGTTTAATAGAAGCCAGATTCTGGAATTCAGTTCACATCCAGTCTATGTGAGCACCTGTGTGTTATTGTGTGTTCTAGTTAAGTAAGTGGCCCCTTGTCAAGACCGACCTTGCACCACAATTGGAGAAAAGTGCTCAGAATCCCACACAAAAGTACAACAGGGTCTTAAGAAAACATCTTCCGATACATACATACATATATGCACACAAACACACACACACATAGCTTGTGCAGAAAAACTAAAAATTATCTTAGCATTGGGCCACCATCATCTTTGTTTAAAAAAATTCGATGCAATCTTATTCGGTCTAATTTGGAGTCGCATTTGATATCATTTCACCAGTGATTTTTTATGTAGGGTATTTGAACTAAGTTTCACAAGGTTCTCTTGGTAGGTTTGCTCAAGAAGGGACCTAGTCTGTTGACAGGGTTATCTTATAAATTTTATGAGTTTGTTCAAGCAATATAGATAGCCTAGATTGATCATAGGTTTTGGGTAAATCAAAATGGGTGAAAAAGGGAGCGATTTTTTTATTGTTATCCACTCATGAAAAATTCAATCAAAAGGGGAGCGAATTTTGTATTCTTACCCACTCATGAAAAAATAAAAATTGTGGGTTAACCCCACATCATTCTACGTGAAAAACATTTTAACAAAATAGTTTACCCAACCTTTTTTCTAGTGAAATTAAAAAATATTTACAGTGAAATTAGGAGGAAAGAGAAGGTTCTGTGCATAAATTGTAGGTGCACAAAGGTAACAACCACAATTGGTAAAAGAGGTGATGCATAGAATTCGTCATTGAGGTAGTCTATAGATCTCGCTCTTATACCACTATTGGAATCATATGAATGTAAATAATAAGAGACAAAGAGATCATCATGAATACACATATTTCATTAATATATAGCACATAGAAATACAGATAGATGTGACCCTCAGTTTCATATTACCAGGAAGTCTCTTGGACTTTTGATGACTGTTCATATTCCTTCAATATTTCATAACCCAAAGGATTAGCTATACAACTCCAACTAAAATATTATCAATAAATAAATAAATAAAAGGAAATAAACTGTTCAATATAAAATATAAATATTATAATTAAAAATATATTTTTTAGAATATAATATACAACATTTTAAAACAAATAACATTATTTAATAGAGAAGAATTAAATGTTAATGTGTTACTAAAAGCATCGCAACTATGTTTTATAAGTAAATATAAATTTATTAATAATTATTTTGAAAAATAGAAATATCATTTATTGAAATAACAAACAAACGTAATATCTCACTAGACAAACACCACCAAGAAGCAATCCCCTAATTATGAAATCTAAAAGAAACAACAAGAAAACTAGACAATGAACCTTCTAACAATTATCATTGTAGTATAAAGGCCCATGACCAAATGATGAATGTTAGAAAGATACAATCATGGGAACTCTCATGTAATAATCACCCTCTGTGAAAGTACTCTTATGAATAAAAGTACCCTTCAGGGAATTTGAGGTGTATGTTATGGATATTTCTCAACTACTCCAAGAACTTCCCTCTTGCAGTCAAGTGTGTAAAACCTAATACAAGCCACTAAGTTCACAACCTCACAAAATAACAAATGAATGGAACATTCATTGATATAGTGTCTACGCATGTGAAGGGAATATAGGATTAAGTCCTAAAGCCTAAATTCTAAGAGAATTGGTGTCACCCCGAGGTTTCCAATTCTTTTAAATATCACCTGCACACATAACCCTCTAAACAAGAAGGATATGATCATATATATACTTGCAAAGATCGTCTTGGTGCTTGAAATGCATGTTAGGTGTGTTTTCTTCACAAATTTTATTTTCTACAAATGGATTTTAATCCTCCTCAGTGGAAACTAGTTTAGTTTCAATAGATTTGGAGAATTAACTCTCCACCCTGCACCAAGGATTTACAACCTAAGTTATGTGTTTTTCCTATAAAAAAGGTCATCTTGCTTTTAATTTATCGATTAATTTTAATGTATGCTTTTAGTCAAGGTAGAAAGTGCAAATTAAAATAAACATATATTGTTGCTTAGACCATTGATTTCTTAATTGTTATGGATATTCCACTAGAACAATTCGTCATAACAGATCTTACACCTTAATTATTTTAATTAATTTATGATAATAATTGGGACTAAAAGGAAAATAAATAGAGAAATTAAATACACAATCCATGCAAATAAACACAAGATATACACTGGGAAAACCAATTATGGGGTTAAACCCAACTAGAAATGAGGACTATGCATTGCTCTTTTGTTATCTAATATGTAGTACAAATATAAAGAAAGTGGTACTCTGTATGGAGTTACCCATGACTCTGTAGCCATAATGGATACTATAGGATCTCATACTTCCTATGTTTTGCTCTACTATCCACTTCCATGTTGTTTCTCAATTATGGAACAATATATAACATCAGAAGAATGAGACCCCTTCTTTTCATAACAACCCAATATTTAACGTAGCACAATAGTCATTTATGGTTAGGTTTTGGACCTTATAAAATGCTCTTTAATTTCCACATGTGACTAGATCCACATGTGCAATAAATGAGAGCTAACATGGGATCCATTTAGAGTTTTGGTCGTTGACTAGATGGGTCAACTTGTGGGAGGGATAACTTCTTCATACGAGCTCTAATTGAGTGATCTTTGGACTGTTGGAAAGGTATCTGAGTATAGAATTGCATCATGGACCATGGTGATAGTGACAGATTATTTTACCCTAAAAAATGTTGTTTAGACCCTCAAATAGGTCTTGAAAGGTTATGGACCACAAATACACAAAATGAGAGCTACCCATAAAATCGCCCACATAAGGAAATTCATCCAATCTTCCACCTCTGAAAGCTCCAAACATGTGAAAAAGTATATATTGATCAATTGTGTATCCCACCTCCCCATTTTGAGAGTCTTTGATCACCAAAATAGTTTACTAAATCATGTGAGGAAATGTTTCTTTTACCTTCTCTTTTGAGTACCATTTAGCCTTACCTAGAATTTTCCCTTTCAACCCCACCTTCCATAGTTCATACTATCCCCTCTTGGTATTCCAAGTCTTATTCTACAATAGTATGCCTTCTTTTAACTTTGCTTGAGCGTCTAGTGCTAAGTCCTCTACAGAAGGTAAAACCTGCTTAGGTTCTTAATCCAACATGGAAGGTTCATAGAGTTTATGGTTTTCAACATTCACTACATAGTAAATGTACCTATATGAGGGTATACTATGTAATACCTCAAAGCCTTGATCTTCTTACCATGAACTTATATTCTTTCTGTATTTAAGTGTAACCATACTCTATCTCCCACTTTGAACTAATTTTCAACTTTGCATTAGTCATGAGTAGCCTTGCATTTTTCCTATGACTTCTTCAATGCCTTCTATAATTGCAAATGGATCTTCCTAATGTTATGAACAATTTTTTCAGATCTTAATGCTTTATATATGGTGTATTCCCTCACTCCCCCTTTCTTTCCATTTACGACATTTAGAGGTGAAGGTGGAGGATATGCAAAAAAAGTTTCAAAAGGTGACTTACAAATAGAAGTGTGGATTGCTCTATTATAGGAATGCTAAATATAGATCAAGTTTTCATCCCAAATCTTCGAATGATTCTATTTGTAACCCACCAAAATATAAACCAAATTCATGTTGACTACTTATGTCTTCATATCTATCTGTGGATTGAATGTTGTAGAATATTCAACTTCATGCCCATTTTCTCTCAAAGTGCAATCCAGAAGGAACTAATAAATCTGGCATTCTTGTCTAAGATGATGGTTCCTGATATCCCAAAGTGTAGACAAACTTATTCAAAGAACATGTTTGTTGATTCTTGTCCTCTAATAGTCTTTTTACAAGGCATAAGAATGCACATCTTGCTAAATCTTTCAACTAACATAAATAGATAGTCATGTCCCTTCGTAGTGGTTGGTAAACCACCCACAAAATCCATGGAGATTCTCTCCCATGGTATCATAGTAACATGTAAGGCATCATACATAGCTTGCTACTTATTATTTCGATTGCTTGTACAATAAAGTATGCATCCTCTAATAACCCATGTTACATATTCTTCCATTATAAATCAATAAACATACCTATGTAAGTTTGCAATTCTCTTCCCTACACCAAAATGTTGTGCAAATTTGAAGATGTGTGCCTCTCTGATAAGATACAATCTCTCATGTTCAGGAGCACAGAGCTTGTTCAACTTCTAGAGTAACCAGTCCTGGAGATTATAGTCAACCTTCATGTCACCTTATTCATCTTCTTTGTATTCCTACTTGTATGAATCATGGGTGAAAGTTTCAGTGTTCATAAGAGTTCCCAAAGCTTTAATGTTGGCTAGAAGTGGCCTTGAGAACAAGTCTTCTAGATTGTTTGTACTTCCATTCTTATACTTGATTATTAGATGGAATTGTTGTAAGAATCACATCCAATTATAGTATCTTGTATTTTGTAGCTTACTCTAGGTTTAAAAATATTATAGTGGTTAGTGATCAATGTGAATGGTGGTGTCATTTCCCATCAAATCATGATTCCACTTCTTAACAACTTAAACTAGGGCTTACATTTTCTTATCATAGGTAGGGTAATTTAGGACTTCCCCATGAAAAATTTCAGAATTATAGTATATCGGTCATCCTCCTTGTATTAGAATTGTCCCGTGGCGTACCCACTTTCATATGTCTCCATTTCAAAGGGATTTTGCAAGCTAGGTAATGTGAGAACTAGTGCTTGATTGATCTTTCGATTGATCTCTTAAAAACATATAGCTGGTTCTTTCCCCACTCGAACCCCTTGCTGCTAGATTTTATGGCATGAGAGGTGTAACCATAACAGAAAAATAATCTATGAACTTACAAATGTGTTTAATTTCCCCCCCAAAGCTCCTAAATTCAGTGACATGTTTTAGATTTCGCCACTTAGTGATGGCCTCAAGCTTTGCAGGATCAATATTGAGTTCCCCATCATCGATCAGACACCCCAAATACACCGATGATTGCTAGGTGAACTCACATGTATTCAATTATCCAAAAAATGACTCTTTTCCAGAGTCTCTAACACCTTCTCGATATGTGAGATATGTTATTCCTAGATAGCACTATAAACCAGTATGTCATATATATATACAATAACAAACAAATCTAATAAAGGGCATAATACGTCATTTAGAAAACACATAAATGTAGTTGGTGCATTTCATAAACCAAATGGAATTACTAACCATCATATAGGACTTGCCTATTCTTGAAGGTAGTATTCCAAGTGTTTTCTTCCTTCACTCGCACCTGGTGGTATCCTTATTTGATATCCAACTTTGTGAATCACTTGACATGTTGCATTTGGTCCAACAGATCATCAATCCTCAGAAGAGGGTACCAATTTTTTAGTGTGATATTGTTCAATTCTCTAGTGGATGCACATCCTTTAAGTCCTTATTATTATAGAGAAATAACAATAAACAAAAATGAAAATATAGCCACACATTCACATTACAAGAGAGACACAGATATATTGTGGTTAACCCAACTTGGGCTACGTCCACACTGAAGTTGCCAGTCCTTATTATTATTTCATCCAGCAAAGTGAAGGGATGCAACCTGCAGCACAACCGCTGCGCTTCCTCTTCACTATCTCACAGTCTCTCTTCTTATCTCAGAGATATTTACAATGCATAAAACCTAATACATCAACCCTAGCTGTATTACAATGTCTTTCTTTTATAAGGGAGATACAATGGGAAAATACCACGGGTTACCCAAACCCATGGGCCCGAAAACTGTTGGCAAAAACAGTCCTCTAGGGTGCACGATTGAGACAATATCATCTATAAGACTGGAAGATCCGGCTCCACAACCAACATTTAGTTTGGTTGGGTTAAAATTTTAGTTTAAACAAAAGACATACACATTTCTAACATTATGTCTGACTGTCAACATGCGCTCGCGTGGAATTCTTATGCCTATGTGTCTGCTTCGTATTTTTCTTTGAACTTACCATGTGTGTTCCATGGAAGGTGGTAAGCCATGGCTAATTGAGAATTCCATACATTTTTTCAGTATGCCTATGTTTAACACTTGGTTATAGTATTCTACGCACCATCATTTTTTATGCTTTTTAGACCCATACAACATTTTTTCTGCAGATTCCAAATACGTAATTTTAAACAATTTTTTTTCTATTTTTTTCTTCTTTTTCTTTTGTCATGACTCATTAACTTAAAAAACACACTATTATTGTTTCATCCATAAATTTTTTGTTTCTCAAGCATTTAAAAATAACATTTAATATTGCACTAAAAGATTTGGTGACATAATAGCACAATAAGAAATTTCTCTCATAGCATTGCATAATAAATGAGGCAATGGTTAGTATGTCAAAATGTAGAGCCTAAAGATGGGAAGGATTCCCAAAATGAAAGTATAAATTTTGATGTCACATCAAAGTCACATTGGGATTGTATGATCCCAAATGTTTAAGAATAAACTAGTAATATGAATAATGGTTCACTTCATTAAAATTTTACAGAAAATATGACTAAGTATTTTAAAGAACACAAATATTCAAGTAATTCTATGAGGCCAAAGTTTCAATTTTGACTACGTTATTTATTGCTAGTAAGTGGTAGGAGAGACCGCTTCATTAACCTAGTATCTAATTTTGTTGAAGAGTTTTTGAAAGAAAATCTTCTCCCACCACACAAAATGCCTTACATGTAAATAATACAACTTGTTTGAGTAGTGATATATATTTTTCCAAATTCATCACTACTTAACCCTATCCACACAAGAACATACTATTTGAGAGACTATGTAGGAAAAGTCGGCACTTGATCATTCTAAAGAATGGACTAACTTTAATAAATGTATACTAATATTTGTAGGGTATAAAAAATTATGCAATTTTTAAAAGACATAATACCACTCAAACTATTGCAATCATTAAAACTCAATTCCACTACACTTTTTTAATGTAAGAACTTAACTTCATTGAATCAATTAGAATTAAAATCTATTTTCAAATAATCACTTAACCTAAAGGTGGTTAATGATGTTATTTATAAAAATAGTGTATATTTCATAACCATAAATGATGTCTTTTGAAAAGGTAATTAAGAAATTATCATCAATAATAATTTTTTTAATAACAAATTTCTACAATAATAATAAATTATAATTTGTTTAATAACAAATTCTTTAATAATAATAGATATTTTTTTAATAACAAATTCTTTAATAATAATAAATGAATTGTTTTTTTTAATTTAAGGAATTTATCCTCACTATCTTGAAAAGCACACACTATATAATTTTTTATACAATTAATCTATTATTAAATATAACTTTCATCATCATGCCCTTTACTAAGTTATTAATATATTCTTACAACAAGTGATTTTTTAGAAACAACTAAATAAGTATAATTGAAAAATAAAATTTAACTTTTATTAATATTTTTTAATAAATTTCATATCACTTGGCCATCTCATGAAAAATGTACTTAATTAACCAAAGATAATTAACACTTTCAAACAGTTTCAATACCCACATAAAGACATATATTTAAATTAATAATCTTATTCAAGTATCATTATTGGTGACATCATAAATTGTCTTTGAAGAAGTAGGAAAGGGTGACTATGGACAATGTTCCCATTATCAAAATAACCGTTAGAGGGTGCCTTTTGACCCACCATTAAAATAGCCATTGGAAAGCGCTTTTTAACCTATCATTAAAAGAACGGTTGGCTTTTTAACTTATCATTAAAAGAATAGTTGGCTTTTTAACCTATCATTAAATTATTGGAATGCGCTTTTTAACCCAATATTAAAAGAATAGTTGGCTTTTTAACCTATCATTAAATTATTGGAATGCGCTTTTTAACCCAATATTAAAAGAACAGTTGGCTTTTTAACTTATCATTAAAAGAACAGTCCGATGGTGCTTTTTAAACCCACCAATAAATCAGAATATTTTGGGAACGGTTGGCTTTTTTAACCTATCATTACACTATCGGAAAGCACTTTTTAACCCAATATTAAAAGAACAATTGGCTTTTTAACCTATCATTAAAAGAACAGTCCGATGGTGCTTTTTCAACCCACCAATAAATCAGAATGTTTTGGGATTGTAGAAGCCTATCTGATACGCTGATGCGAAAGTGGTCTAATTCAGTATGTTCTACTCTTATATACTTAGAGGTCTAATTCAGTATGTTCTACTCTTATATACTCTGATGCGAAAGTGGTCTAATGCGAAAGAGGTAGATTCTTGTTTTTAGAAGAGCCGTTGGATTGAACCAGTGACGATCACATCGATATACTTAGTTTTAGCCCACAGACAGTTATAACTCCTGTCCAAGACTGTGCTGAACATTGCCTTTCAACAAAATCAGCGAATTCTGTATTCGGATGCAGAAGCTTCCCGACGGCCTCTCTAATTCGGTATTCTTTATTGGGTGTCTGCATTTCTCGATAAGATTCGAGAGAGGATCTGATTCTACACCTTGTCCGCGTTTCAATGAATTCCAGAGCTATCTTGTCCCCATGATTGGCCCCGTTTCCCATAGAAGAACTCATCTAAGCTTCCGGTAGAGTATACTCGTAATAGAAATAGCTACCACTGATCTGTTCGGGGGGAGCGCTACTCTTACTCTTCTTGGTGACAAGCTCGGTGATTAGGTTCGGTGATATGTTCAGTGATATGTTCAGCTAACCAAACTTTTCTGAGGTTAACTGGAAACGAACGAGATGGCGAAAATCAAACGGGACACGATGCAACTGGATGTCGATGGCATCGACCTCCTCACTTGGATTCGATGGTTACAGATGGTGAATTCATTTTCTATCTTCTTGGTTTTTTCACTACCTTTGGTTTATTATTATTAAATTCCGGAGCTATTAATCCCGCAGAAAAATCCCAATTCTCTGTTTTAAATAATCATCCAGTAGATTGAAATGTGCATTTTTTTATCCCATTAGAAAAATCTCGTTTCACAACTAAGAAGAGCCATTGTTCTCGGTATAGTAGTACAAATTTATTCATGATTATTTATCCTCTGTTGATCCAAGAATACAGAGAAAAGAAATGTGCAGAGGACCTGCCAGTTTCATGGGTACAGAGGGTAGTACAAATTAAGTAATATTTAGAGGGTTAGTTATAGTTTTATTGTAAATTAATAAAAATCTCTTTAATATAAAATCTCTTACATTATAGTTTAGTAAATTTGTCACACACAAAAATCATTGACCATTGATATGTTGTTTATTTGTAATAAAAATTAGTAAATGTTATGATCTTTTAAAATAATTATATTATTAAATTTGGATTTAATCATAGTATACTTTTATTGAGTTTTACATTTTACATGTTATAATTACATTAAAATGTATTATATTATATTATCAAAAAATTATTAAAGTTTTTTCTTATTAAAAATTATATTTTCTTTTATTTATTCTTATTTTCATTGAATTTAACTTAGTGTTTTTTTTTTTTAAATAATTTTATTTGAAAATATGTTTTACTTTATAGTGTAAGCTTAGCCATAAGGAAATGACTAACATGGGAGGGGGAGGGGTAGGGGGAGGGGTAGGGGGTGATGGGGAGGATCCAGAAGGGGAGAGAGAGGGGTAAGGAGAGGAGACGATGGGGAGGAGTAGGGGTAGTTGTAGGGGGAAGGGTGAAGGTAGTAGGGGGATGGAGATGGGGGGAAGAGGGAGGAGGGGAGGAGGAGAGGTGGGAGTGGAAGGAGTAGGGGGAGGGGTGAGGGGGAGGGAGAGATGGAGAGGGATAAGGGGAGAGTGGGGGAGGCGGATTGGGAAGGGGGAGGGTGAGGGATAGGGATACAAGGAAGAGGGGGAGGGGGAGAGATAGTGGGTGATGGGGAGGAGTGGGAAGGGGAGAGGGAGGAAGAGGGGGAGTGGGAGGGAGAAGAGGGAAGGGGGAGAGTGATATGAGGAGGGAAAGAGTGGGAGGGAGGGATGAAGAGGGGGAGGGGATGAAGAGGGGGAGGGGGAGGGGGAGGAGGGAGGTGCAAGGGAGGGGGAGGATGGGTAGTGGGAGGTGCAAGGGGAGATGTAGGGGCGGAGGAGGGGAGGGGGAGCAGAGGGATGGAGAAGGGGAGTGGGAGGAGGGGAGGGAGAGGAGGAGTGAGAGGGGGAGAGGGGAGACAAAAGGGGGGAGGGGGAGGAGCGATGGGAGAGGAGGAAGGGGAGGGGAGCGAGAGGGAGAGGGAGAGGGGGGATGTTAGAGGAGGAGGGAAAGAGTGGGAGGGAGGGAAAGAGTGGGAGGGAGGGAAAGAGTGGGAGGGAGGGAAGGCGAGGGGGAGCGGGGAGAGGGGATTGGGAAGGGGGTAGGGGAAGGGGAGGGGGATGAGAGGAAGTTGGAGGTAGTGGGAGGTGCAGGGGGGGGACGGGGAGGAGGAAGGGGATCAAGAGGAAGAGGGGAGGGGGAGGAGGAGGAGGGAAGGGAGAGGAGGAGCGGGAGCTAGAGGAGGAAATGGGAGGAGGCGAGGGGAGAGGGATGTAGATAGGGGTAGAGGTAAGGGGAAAAGGAGGAGGAGGAGTGGGGGATGGGAAGGGAGAGTGGGGAAGGGTTATGAGGATGGGGAGTAGGAGAGGGATATATGGGGAGCAAGAGGAGGATTAGCGAGGGAGTGGGGGAGGGGGGGAGGGGGAAGGAGAGGGAGAGGGGGGGATGCAGGGGGGAGGGATGGGTATGGAAATGGGTGGAAGAGGGAGGCATGTAGCAAGATGAGATGTAGGGGGAGGGTCATAGGGGAGAGGGAGAGGAAGGGGGAGGAGGATATGGGGGATTGGGATGAGTAGTGGGAGGAAGGGGATGGGGGAGTGGGTGTGGGTTTGGGTGTGGGTGTGGGTGTGGGAGGCAGAGGGAGAGGCAAAGGGAGGGAGAGTAGAGGGGGGAAGGAGAGGTAGAGGGGCAGTGGTAGAAGGGGGAAGGAGAGGGGTAGCGAGAGAGAGAGGGAGGGGGAAGAAAGAGGGAGGAGAAAGGGAGGGGGGAAGTGGAAGAGGGGGAGGGTGAGGGGGATGGGGGGACTAGGAGGAGGAGTTGGAGGGGGGGAGTGATTGGGGTAGGGGGGGTGAGGGAAGAGAGAGGGGAAGTGGAAGGGGGAAAGGGATGGGGGAGAGGAGGAGGGAAAGAGGCATGGGGGGTAGGGGGAGAGAATCAGAGCTGCAGGGAGATGGGAGAGGGAGGAGGGGGAGCGAGATAAGGAGGGAGGGTGTGGCAGGACGACTATGAGAGGATGAGAGAAAGAGGGGGAAACATAAGGGTAAGGGTGAGAGGGGGAGGGGGAGGAAGGGAGTTGGAAGGGGGGAGTGGTAGGAGGAGTGGGAAGGGGGAAGTGGGATGAGAGGATGAGATGGCAGAGGGATAGGGAGTGAGAGGGTGAGAGGGACGGAAGGGGTTGAGGTGGGGTGGGAAGAGGGTGAGGGAAAGATAGACAACACACCTGCATTTTTTTCTAAGAAAATGATAAATTTTTGTCACAAATACCATATCAGTCTGAACCATTCCACAACATACTACCCTCAGGGAAATGGACTAGCAGATTCAACCAACAAAAGCCTAGTAAGAATCGTAAAGAAGCTGTTAGAGGACAACAAGAGAGCTTGGCACAAAAAACTAAAATATGCTCTATGGGATGATAGAATAAGTACAAAAAGGGCCATTGGGATGTCTCCTTTCCAACTGGTATACGGAGCTAAGGTGGTTTTTTCGGCATCTCTAGGGTTGTCAGTTATGAGGTTGCTGCAGGGGATAGAAGAAGAACCAAACCACATGCAGAGAAGGGTAAATTAGATAATCGAGCTAAGAACTAAAGCATACGACAAAGTATAGTGGAATCAGGAGAAAATAAAAGAAGCTTTTGATAGGAAAGCCGAAGAAGATGAATTTCAGGCGAATGATTTGGTCCTGAAGTGGAATGCTCCTAGGGAGGATAAACATGGGAAATTTGACCATATGTCGATGGGGCCATATATTATTGCAGCAAACCGAGGGATAAATTCCTTCATTTTGGAACACCAAGATGGATCTGCCTGGTCAAGAGGTCTAGTCAACGAAAGATTTTTTAAGCATTACCTATCCGAAAGGAAGTAGGTAACTCATGTACCATAACCTGTATATATTTTCATGTTTTCACAATTGTTTTAAGGCTTTAAGAGTGAACCAAAAAGACTTGAAGCCTGAGGAGAAGGCCCTAAGGTCTAAAAGGGGAGCCATGTTTTTATTTCTTTTAATATTCATCCTAGATATGAAAGCAGGCATAGTTTCAGTTTCTACATAAATTTTTCAGTCTAGGGTTTGGAAGATCTTCCTAATGGATCGGGCACTTAGTCTACAGAGTTCTTTGCTACCTCATTGGGAGGATAGCATCCCTGCTTGGAGCCAGTTGTTAGCACCTATTTATTTTTTGTAGCATGAAAAATGAATGTGAAAGGTGGAGGGTTAGACAACTACCTGATGGAAGCTTGAAGTACTCTCCATCCTCGATGGCCAGGTGCTAAGACATGAAAGGAAGAGGTCTAGGAGGACCCAATGCAATGAAAATGGGATAATTTCAAAGTATGGGTATTAATATGTAAGTGAAATCGAGTAATGGGATAAAAAAGACCCTAAGTCCTAGAGTCGTCAAGCGTTTTTAGCTACATGACTAAAACCCGACTCAAAAATTGCAGAACAGCCATACCCCTTGAATGTCAGTCTACTTTATGACAATTCCCAGTTGGTTTTTTCTTTAGTGTCTCAATTATTAAAATTAGATACAGATCTTTGTGTAAACGAAGCTCAGTTGAGTTTACTTTTCAGGATTAGCATTACTTTGGCAAGGTATGAGAATGGGCTCATCCCATCCCTTAAGTTTGATGAATTTTAGGCCGACAGAATACATGTACAGTTGAGCAAGTTCCCAAATACTAGGTTTTTTAGGTACCAGACACATCTTATGAAGATGATTATGTATAGCAGCGCAGAAAGCCCGCATTTTTCCCCACTGCTTGAAGCAAATGCTTTGATAGACAATGTATTTAACCATTTAAACTATGTCTTGCCTCCTGTTTACAAAGTCATCTTTAGGGAAGAATTGCCGAGGGTATTTTTCGAGATGAAAACAATGATGCAATTGAAAGACGAACTGGTTGTCGGTGACTAGTTTCTATTGAAAGATGATACAGTCATTAGGTTGTACGGTTTTGTATAGGAGCCCTATGTTTTGCCGCTTTTCTGACATTGCGAATCTTTGCTCTTGATTTTATCAGACAGAAACTGATCCTGGAAGAGGTGTAGTTCCAAAAATTTAAGAAGGGCACTAATGTAAAATACCCTTGGAAGGTGGGTCCTTTCATAGTAAAAAACAAGGAAGCTTTCTAGGAGGTAGAAGAGTTATTGAAACCTCTGGGTTTCAAGAAAGATGTGGTAGTTGAATACGACCCCTTGCACATTATTTCCAAGAGAAGAGAAAATTGTAATCTAAGGGATTTTGAACATACGGAGCCAGAAGGGGTATTAAAGGGGCGGAATTTGTTGCACTAGGAACCCAAGGCGAAGAAGGTTGCAGAGTTATAGGAAGGAGATCTAATGTTGTCTGATTTTATAATGGACATAGATCAGGTGCCGGACGCTGTGGAAGTGGGCCGGAAAAGAGACCTAGAGGAAGTTCAAGATATGGATACTGGAATAGGAAGTGGAGACAAGCGACCTAAATTGGAAACACAAGTTGAAGTAGTTGTTGCATCCACTGAAGCCGAGTCAGTTGTTTCCCCCAATAAAGAAGAGTTGGTCGTTGTAGTGGCTCAAGAAGAATAGAATGTTCCAATGGGTGTTGAGAGAGAAGATAATGAGGGATCTTCAGCTCCTGGGGTCCAGATTAAAGAATATAATTTTCAGTATGGTAAGGAGGGTGATGAAGCGAGCAAATTTCGGTCCAAAGTCGACCTAGGTGAACAATATGGATAGAATAAATAGGCCTTAGCCCAAAGGCTATTTGATTTGATGTTAAGGGCTAGGAATTTGTCTACTACTGAAGTTTCCTTAATGACCAGCAGAGACATGAGGGATAACACTTTGAACCTGGCAGTGTTGATAGCGGACGAAGTGACTAAGATGAGGGTCAATTGGGAGAAGATACCGCTGCCGGATAAAATCTAGTTCCACAAGCAGATTGGGGATCTTATATATGAATATCTATTTAAAGCGACATTGAAAGGTGATAACCTGGAAGCTACTGTGGGAAAGTTAGATAACCAATTGAAGCAAGAAAAAAGTGAAAACTGAGCTCTTCAACAACAGGTCAAGAAGATACAATCTGACCTAGTCATAAGTGACGGTGGCTGCAAAACCATGAGAAAGCTATTGGCTGAGAAAGATAAGCTGATTCTGAAACTACAAAAAAAGGAGAAAGTTCCTAATATATGGCTAATCGAAGCTCTTGAAGAAACAAACTTTGAAATGCAAAAGGAAGCCTTGTCTAAATAATTAAGTGATTGTAAAGGAGAGTTGCTAAAATTTGCAGGGAAGGAAGATAGGTGGAAAAAAGAGAAAATGAGCCTAAAAAAGCAGCTTGATGACTTAAAAATTAACTTGTCCAAATTGGACATGCGGCCTACCAATGTGAACCAAAATGGAGATAGAAGTAGTACTTAGAGCCTTGTGCAGGCTATGTCTCACATTATCCTGAAGGATGTGGAAGTCAAGGAGCTAAAGGAAAAATCTCATAGGTTGGAGGAGGAGAATGAAAAGAAAGAAGAAGAAGCAAAAACCCTTTGAGATAAGCATAATGAATTAGTTGATATCAATAAGAAGCTAACCCACCAAATTACAGGACAAGCATCTTTGCAGGGTTACAAACAGTTAGTACGGGATCGAATTATTAAAGAAGCTGAAAGTTTCAGGCCATACTTGGAATTTATAAGAGTAAAAGAGAAAACAATCAGTGGTGTTTTCACTGGTTATGCGGCCGCGAGAGAAAATCTTATCTGGAAGCCCAAGGAAACAACATTGAATGCTATTACCTTTTTGAATAGTTTATCAGAGGAGGAAAGAATCAACTTGAATATTGGAAACCAGATCATGGCCATTGCAGCAGTATGAAGAGTTCTGGGGAAATATGCACAGGTTGAAGGAGTGGAAACTAGAGTAGAAGAGATGAGGAAACAGGTAACGGATTTCAAAGGATGATTTGATAAGCTGGTAGAGATGGGGTTTCCATCGTTCTGGGAAAATAATAAATAATTAATCTCCCAAACAGGTTATAAAAACTTTCTCTAGAGCATAAGGATGGATCACACCGAGTTTAAAAATCTAAACCAGCTCCGTATATGCAGAACTTTGATGGAGAATATCTCTAAAGAATTTGAAATCCTTAATAGGTTGGTCGCCATTGGTGAAAGACTCCCTCTAGCTTCCCTTGTAGAGCACATTGATATCCGGGTTATGGAAAAGGAGATGACAGATTATGACCTCCCTTCTGCTGAGTTATGGACTGCCATGGAAAGATATGGAAAAATGAAATACACTCTCCACCTTCCACAATAGTCGTTGGCTTTTTTATAGTTGTTGTTTATTTGAGAATCAAAGACTTCTAAGATACTTTTATTTTAAAAAATGCAATTTGTAATATTTTTTGAGGCGACTATGAAAATAGTCAGTTGCAACAATTACTTCGTTATCTTTATCTTTGTAATTGAAAGTAAATATCATGTGGTAAAATATCATTAGAAATGAAAAGCAGTTAGAATGGTTCTACCTATTTCTATTTTGTAGAGATAAGTGATAAATAAATCCTAATGAGGTGTCACTCAGTTGCAACAGTTTTGAGTTTCTATGGATCGATCCTAAGGCTCAGGTCATCTATATATGTGATGTAATTAAATGAAAAAGGGTTGAAAAATCTTATTTGAAAAACTTTTGGAATTTTGAGAACCAGTCTATAAGAAATTTTGAGCTGTTTAGTAAAGTTTGCAGAGCCGAGCTTACGTTTTTCAGGGATTCTTGTGTAATTGGTGTGAAATTCTGTCTTTCCTTTTCCTATGTTAATTGTGCTTCTTTCATCATTATTGCATGTCTTTAATATTTCTTCATACTTGGTATAGTGTAATAGTTAAGTGGAATTCATAGAAATTATACTATGCTTAATCTCAATCCAAGTATTTCACCATTATTCTCTGCTAAAGTTGGTGTAGGATTCATCATTGTATGCCTTACATCAATGGATTGTTCTTTTCTCTTTTGTTTCACCAATTAAAAGCTCTCTATTAGCTACTTACTACCTCACCCCTGTGTGAATGCATTCACAAAGTCTTTGTGGATAATTTTCAAGGTTTATTTAAATGTGACTCCATTGCCCAAATAGAGATTCATATGTTTTAGCCAAACGACGTTTAAATCATTTTGTTTCCAGTAGAAATCTGATCTTCTGTATGTTGTAATTGAATATCTTGAATGATGAATACTGGTGTATGTTTTCATTGTTGACGCCTTTGATTATTCAAAATTTTCATGAGTTTATAGAGAGAGCCCTCTCTCTTTGTGTTGGGTCAGTAGCACAAGCTAAAGATTGGTTAGTGGTTACCCCGAATTTCCTTCTCTCACAACCTTAAGGGGTTAATTTGGGTGTTAACATGCCCTATCCTCCCCTCTCCCTCAATCTACACCCCCTACACCTCTCCCCCTCTCCCCCTCTTCCTCCCTCCCTCTCCCTTCCTTCCCTTCCCCACTCTCTTCCCTATCCCTCTCTCTGTCTCCCTCACCCCATACCTCTCAAATCTCCTTCTTCCCCCACCCTCCACACTCCCTCTTTCTCCCTCCCTCCCTCCTTTTCTCCCCTCTCTCCCTCCCAATTCCCGTCCCCCGACTCCCTCCTACTCCCTCCCCCTTCCCTCCTATCCATTCGACCACCCCACTCCCTCCTAATCCTAATATCCCTTATGCTTTCCCCTAGATCCAACCCTATCCACTCTAACCCTCCCGCATGCAGTCCCTCCCCCCTCTCCCTCCCCCTCCCCCCTCTCCCTCCCCCACATCCTTCGCCCCTCCCCCCTCTTACACTCACTCCCCATCTGCCCCTATCCATCCCCATCCACCCCTCTCCCTCTACCTCACCCTCCCCACCACTCCCTCTTCCTCCCCCTTCCCCCCACTACCCCTCTCGATCTCCTTGTACTCCCCCTCCACCCTCCCCTCCATCCTCTCCCTCACACTCCCCTGCTTTCACACTCCCTCCCACTCCGCCCACCTCCAACCCCTCCCCTCCCTTTTCCCCTCCCCTACTCTAAGTATAACTCCCCATACACCCCTGTCCCCCTCCCCCTCTTCCTCCTCCTCCCCCATAGTCTCCCTCTCCATCTCCCTCTACTCCCCCTTCTCCCTCCCCCTCCAATCCTATCCTTTTCACTCCTATCCCAATACTCCCACCTCCCCCTAACCTCCACAGACCTCCCCCACTCCCCTCTCCCACCCCAGTATCCCTCGTATCCCTATACTCCCATATCTCCCTTTCCATATCCATCCCCCTTCACCTCTCTCCTATCCCTCCTTCTCCCTCAACCTCCACCCCCTACCATTCTTCCCCTCTTCCCATTTTCCTCCCTCCCTCTCCCTTCCTCCCCCTCCCCTAGTCTCTCCACTCCCCCACCCCCGCCACAACTCCCTCTCCCCCCACCCCCGCCACAACTCCCTCTTCCTCCCCCTCCCCCCCACTACCCCTCTCCATCTCCTCCACCTCTCCCTCCCCTTGACCGTCTCCCTCACACTCACCCCCCTTTGACACTACCTCCCACTACCCCCCACCTCCACGCCCTCCCCACTCTCCGTCTCTCACACCCCTTCTACCTTCCCCCCTCTCGCTATCACTCCCCATGCGTCCCTCTCCCCCTCTCGCTCTTCCTCCCCCTCCCCTACACTCCCCCTCTCCATCTTCCTCTCCATCTCCCTCTGCTCCCCCTTTCCACCCCCCTCCACTCCTATCCCTTTCACTCCTATCCCAATACTCCCCCCTCCCTCTGACCTCTAGCGACCTTCCCCACTCCCCTCTACCTCCCCCTTGTCCCTCCTATCCCTATAATCCCCTCTGTACCTTCCCCTCTCTATCCCCCTCCACCTCTCCACTATCCATCCCTCTCCCTCATCCTCCACCCCCTAACCCTCTTCCCCTCTCCCCCTCTTCCTTCCTCCCTCTCTGTTCCTCCCCCTCCATCCCTCTCCATCCCTCTCCCACTCCGTCCCCCTCCCCTCTTATCCCTTCCAACCAACCCACTACCTCATGCCTCCTCTCTCCCTCTCTACCTCTTGCCCTCCCCCAACCGCTCCCTCCCTCTCGCTTCCTCCACCTACAACACTCTTCCCCTCTCCCTCCAACTCCTCCCATCTCTTCCCCCTCCCCCTTCCCCCCACTCCCCCTTTCCCTCTTCCTCTCACCCTCCCCCCACCCCCTCCCGCCTCTCCCTTCCTCTCCTTGCATCCCTCTCCATCCCCCTCCCACTCCCTCCCCCTCCCCTCTTATCCCTTCCAACCCGCCCACTCCCTCATGCTTCCTCTCTCCCTCCTGCGCTCCCTCCCTCTCCCTTCCTCCACCTACACCACTTTTCCCCTCTCCCTCCAACTCCTCCCATCTCTTCCCCCTCTCCCTCTTCCTCAACCTCCCCCCACCCCCCCTCTCCCTCTTCCTCTCACCCTCCCCGACCCCCCTCCCCCCCTCTCCCTTCCTCTCGCTCCCCCCCTCCCCCCCCGTCCCCTTACGCCACTCCCCCACTTCTCCACCCCCTTCCTTTCCCTCCCACTCACTCCCCCTCTCCCTCTTCCTTCCTCTATACCTCGCCACCACTCCTTCTTCCTCCCTCCCCACCCCTCTCCCTCCACCCTTCTCCCTCCCACCTCTCCATGTCCCCCACCTCTCCCTTTCCCTCTCCCCCCCCACTCCCTCCCTCCCTCCCTCCCTCCCTCCCTATCGTGCTCTCCCCAACTCCCTCCTCCTCCTTCCCACTCTCCCTCCCCCTCTACCCCTACCCCTCCTCCTCTTGCTCCCCTCTACTCTTCCATGTCCCTCTCTCTTCTACTCCTACAGAATAGAAAGTAAAACATATTTTGAAATAAATTTATTAAAAAAAATATCACTAAGATAAATTCAATGACAATAAGGATAAATAAAAGAAAAGAAAATATCATTTTTAATAAGAATTTTTTTAATAATTTTTTTTCGGACTATAATATAATACATTTTAAAGCAATTATAACATATAGAATATAAAAAGTACAATATATTTATTCTATGATTAAATCCAAATTTATTAATATAATTATTTTAAAAAAAATAATATTAATTTAATAATATAATTATTTTCAATAAACCTAACATTTATTATTTTTTTATGCAAATAAACCACACATTAATAACCAATGTTTTTTTTTTATGACATCTTTTGACTAAACCATTATCTAAAAGATTTTATATTAAATATATTCTTAATAATTTATAGTTAACCAACTTCATATAACAGTAAGCTTTTTTATTAAAAAACTATATTACAGAACTTATTTGAGAACCTAATTTATCTTGATTCAAGATGGTTGTGATGTTGGATCAACCTATCAAAATAACTATTTAATTGAGTTTTAGCTTGAATATCATGAAAAAGTATGATAAATCTAAATGTTCATAATAAATCGTATTTAAATTTAATGGATTATTTTTTTTTTTAAATCGTTTAAAACATTAAAAATTGAAATTCTAAAACCTAACTCATGAAAACTAGTTGCAATTGATATGTTTGAAAAAAGTAAAATTCTAAAAAACCTATTTCATAAAATCAGAGGAAATATAACTTTTTATTCATAATATTATATCTGTCCATTCATAAAACTATAATAAATACTTATTTTATTTATATTTGATTTAAAATTTGTATAAATTTCCTTGTGATGCGGGAGAAAATATTGTTAAAATTCCTCAATCCTTTCACATGCCCGTCCCCATGGGAAATCAAAGTCAATTATGCACATCTGTTCCGAATCTACTCATCAGTTTTTACATAAAAATTTAATTTTATATAACGTGTCTAATTTTATATAATGTGTTCTTTTATCCGACCAAAGGAGGGAGGGAGAAGGAGGAAAGTAAAATTCTACAAAAACCGATTTCATAAAATGAGAGGAAATATTAGAGGTTCTGGCCGCTCGCATAAGAAAAATACCAAAAATTCCAAAACGCAGAGCATGTTCATGATAATTAAGCTGTAATGTCACCTGTGAGCTCTTCATGATAATTAAGCTGTAATGTCACCTGTGAGCTGTAGATTAACGCATGACTTGTTCTATTAATGTTTGTTCTATTATTTCGAAAAGAATTTGCTATCCATCTTCTAAGTTCTTATTATTCTAACCCTAAGTTCTTATTATTCTAACCCTATCAATACATGTTTACGGTTGAATTATTTTGTTTTTAATCTGAGTGTATTTAAGCCAGATTATAAATAAACAAGCTCAAAATTAATATGCAATCTTTTTAATATATAATCTTAAACTACAATAATCCAAATATCTAGTTCAATACCTGGAAATTTCTCCATCTAAACTGGTGGGTACCCTCTTATCCTCTGCATTCGCTAAATTAGAGGGATCTTGCCTATCCTCTGCAGCAATCAAACTGTGAGGTCTTCTGCACAATTCATCTCTCTGTCTACAGAAAATAAATGGTTATAAAAAAATGAATACGACTATACCAGAAACAAAAACACAATGGCTCCTTCTCAGTTTTGGAAAGACATTTTTCGAATGGGTTAAGAAAATGCACAGATTAATCTATTGGATGATTAATTAAAACACAGAACTGGATTGAGAGGACCAAAAATTAATAATAATAAACCCGACCTACTGAAAAAAACAAGAAGATAACAAATGAACTTACCATCGAATCCAAGTGACGAGGATGTGACCAGAAATACAAAGTTGGTATACTGCAGTCTGGTTTTTTCATCGGGCTTTTTGCTCGGTAATTGATTATTTTATATTCAGTTTTGCTGTCTCTCGATAGTTTTATTTCAGCTTCTATGTTTTGTGATCCATCCAGTTAAAGTCTCGTTCGTGGATGTGCAAGTTAGCATCTCTCACATAAAATCTCTATAAAATCCACTCTGGGATGTGCAAGTTAACAACAGAAATCTGGGATGTCCATGTTAGCAACTAACCCTGTGTCCAAGCTTGTTTAGGGTATGATTTTCTTTTGAAGAGCTTTCTCGGCCTTTGCAGACATAGATTTAAGGGTCTACCCGAACATATCAGCAATAGCGCTCTCCCCGAACAGATCACCTGTAGAAAAAGTAGCTTCTGCATCCCTTGGTTGATTTTGTTGAGAGTGGCCGTCGGTAAGGTGCTGCATCCATATTTTTTTGAAAGGCAATGTTCAGCACAGTCTTGGCGAGGAGTTATAACACTGTAAATCGATGCACCAAAACTCTGCCTCCCTGCATCTCACAAATCCATGACAAAAATCATACAGAGGAATGGAGTGGGCAACGCTAGGAGGAGAGAATTAGGGCACGAGGAAATGGAAAAATAAACAGCAACGCTTTGCTTACGCATCAAAGTATCAATGATGGATTGTACACTACCAAAAGATTTTGATGAAACGGCTATTTTCATGGTGCTTTAAAAAGCACCCTCCAACGGCTGTTTTCATGGTAGTTTCACCGGATCAATGATGGATTGTACACTACCAAAAGATTTTGATGAAAAGGCTATTTTCATGGTGCTTTAAAACGCACCCTCCAACGGTTGTTTTCATGGCGGTTTAAAAACCCTCCAACGGCTATTTTTCAAGCTACTTTAAAAAGCACTATTCAACGGCTATTTTCAGGATGATTTAAAAAGCACCCTCCAACCGTTATTTTAATAATGGGAGCATTGAATATTGTCACCCTTTCCCAGCTTTTTCAGAGACATGTATAATGTTACGAACCATGTCGATGGCACATTTTGAAATAAAAGGTTTTAATTATAATAATCCAAGTCAAAATTATTTATTTCTTTGTTAAAAACATGTTGTACGAATAACTTATTAATTTAGTAAAGTGCATGGTGCCAATAAATTAATATTTAATAATAAATTAATCAATGGTATCATGGGTATGTGATTTGTCACTCCAAAGTAGGTGGTTTAAGTTTTTTTTTAAATCATTTATTATCATTGAAGAAATTTATTATTAAAAAATTTATAAATTTTATTTTTAAAATTTGTATCGTTTATTATCATTATTATTGGAAAATTTTGTTAATTATCTTTTCAAAAGGTACTATTAAAATTTATGGAATGTGTATATTTTTTTAATAGCAATGTCATTTACTTGAAAATAGATTTTAATTTTAAGTGAATTAATAAAATTAAGTTCTTACATAAAAAAGTTAGTAGAATTGAGTTTTTAATGATTCTAATAGTTTGGTGGTATTATTTCTTTTATAAATTTGTATATTTTTTTACAAACTACAAATGTTAGTTTACATTCTTTAAAGTTAATCAATTATTTAGAGTGATCGACTATTTTTTATACATAGTGTGTTGAAATAATTTTAAAATTTATCAATTCTTCCTATCAACTTCTTTTATAGATTCTTTTATGGGACCTTATTACCTTCATTTCTTTTTAATTTAAATTATAGCATATTGTCAAATTTTTATTAGGTAAATAATGGTTATAGGGTTGGTGAAAAAAAACTATTTTTATTGCCCCCCATCTCTTTTCAAGTCTCTCAAATAACATGCTCTTGTGTGGATAGGGTTAAGTCCAATTCCTTCATGATTTTGAAAAAATATGCTATCATTATTCAAAAAAATTGTCGTATTTACAATAAGAAATTTTGTGTAGGGATGACCTTTGTGTGGTGGGAGAATATTTTCTTGAAAAAACCTCAAACAAAATTAGATACTAAGTTAGTTAAGTGGTCTCTCCTACAACTTACTAACAAGAAATAATGTAGTCAAAATTAAAATTTTGGACTCACAAAATTACATGAATATTTAAGTTCTTTAAAATACTTAGTCATATTTTTGTTTAAACTTGAATGTTCAAAGTGAATCATTGTTCATATTACTAGTTTATTCTTTGGCATTTGGGATCTCACAAGCCCAGAGTGACTTGGGGTGGCATCAAAATTTATAATTTCATTTTGTGATTCCTTCTCATCGTTTAGGATCTACATTTTGACATACTAACCAGTGCCTCATTTTTCAAACAATGCCATGAGAGAGTTTTTTTAATTGTGATATTTTGTCACCAAATCTATAACCCAATCATTCCATTATTTATATTAAGAGTATAAATTGCAAGTTAAAAGACACATAATGTATGATTTAATTTGAATTTTTAATCCGTCAATAATTATCACTTAAACAAACATAATATGTTATTGATTTGGATAAAAACTCTTTTTCTTGGATGCACAAGGAGATACAAAACCAGCAATGTATTATTATATGCCAATTCATTATGAGGATTCACTAAAATGAATGAAACACACATTGTTCTTGGAAAAATCTCTTCTTTTCGAAAGTTGAAGATGGGTTAATAGCAAAGTGATACCCTACCTAAACTATTAACACACAAGGCAATCCTCTTACAAGTGAAAAGTATTATTTATTGGTAAAAAATTAAATCCTTTGGTGGTGTTTCTATCTATAACAATAGACCACTTGGAGATTCATTAAATTTAGTTGTGTGTCAAGTTGTTGAGGTTTACTATGCAATTGATACTTGGATTCATTGAAATATTTCTCAGTTTGTAGTACCAAACCCATACAATTTTTACTAGTCCAGAAGATCCTCCTAACCTCACACATAAGGGGCATATGTAATCACCTCAATTTTTTCATTGATGAAATTCAGGAAATTACACTAGAGTACATCACCAAAATGGATATGCAACCCCTTACATTAGTAAGAAAACCATTAGGGCAATCCAAAAACAAAAATCAATACTTTGAAGTTGATGATATATTTGGATCATGCGAATTGGTTTCAATAAATGAGAGTTAAAGGATACTATTATTTATGGCCAATACAATTGCAATAGAAGACGAGTAGAAAATTTAATTGGAGACAAGTGTTTAATTCTACTCTTAACAATATAATCTAAATAATTTCAATGTTTTAATATAATGACCTACATATGAAGAGGTTAAATATTACAAGATTCCTATAATCATACAACACTAAAATATAAATAATTAGAATACGTCAATATAATGATCCAACCATCAATATCATGCATATTACAATGTTTCAATATAATAGTTCAAGGATTAAAAGAACATAAACATCTAAATTTTTATACTTTATACAATTACACATTTAGAGAATAAAACTTTATTACTAACTTATAATAAAACATAACTCATATAAATTTGGTTTCCTAATTCATTACCAAAAACAAATTATTACAAATATCAACTTCAATCCTACCTAAAAAATCTAATATAAAACAAAGTGTAATATAAATATGTACAATTTTTTAATATAATAACTTCTATATGAATATAATAAATATTGCAATATGTCAATATAATAATCCAATAATATAATATAAATAATTACAATATGAATATAATAAATATTGCAATATGTCAATATAATAATCCAATAATATAATATAAATAATTACTGTCAATATATTAAAAATTGAAGCAAGAATATTATGCATATTACCACATTTGAATATAACAATCAAAGAATGAAGAAAACAAACAAAATGTACATTATTGTGCCTATATAAATTTATATTTAGAAAATGAAATTTGATTACAAAACATACTACCAAAAAAAATATTCTTACTACTCCCCTATCGTTTATAATGCCTAAATTGACGGGTCGTGTACACACTAATAGTATGTTTGACGGGTCTTGTACACAGGAATAGTATGTTTGGATATATATATAAATTTACTATGACTATACCAAAAAAAATGTAATGGTTATTTATCAGATTCAATAAGAGATTTTGTTCCTTGGTTAGAAAAAATGTAGATCAATTAATCGATTAAAGTAATCGTATGAAAATTTAAAATAAAGAATTGAGATTTTTCAAAGCGTGTAATTTTTATAAAATAATTATTTGATAATCTTTTTAATCTATAATGAAACGTGGAGAGAAAGTTTCAAAGAATATGTGATTCATATAAAAGTTTCAAAGAATATGTGATTCATATTTATTTTATATTGGTTAAAAAAGGTAACCTTACTATTTATGAATAATCTTATATATTTATCTTATGGTTATTTTATTGTTTAGATATGCTAAATTATTAATATGTAAAACACTTTATTTATCGATTTTCTTTTTATAATAGGAGAATATTTTATTTTTAAAAAATATTATACAAAATTAGATAATAAAGTGGTTTCTCATCACTATGACGCATTAACTCATGTAATCAAATTCATACTTAATGTGGTTGTGTTTTGTTTTTTTAATTAGATAAACTAAATCATTGTTTATATGGTTAGTTTATTTTATTTGGATTATATAAGTTTAAAATGATTTAGAGGTGATAACAAAATTATACTTTCATTTTCTAGGTCCTTGTCTATCTTTTAACATCTGAACTATGTCACTGTTTTGATATAATAATTGATACCTCAGTTATAATGTAATGTAATGGTATAGTTTTTTTAATTGTGAGACTGCATATACTAGATCACTAGAAAACAGTTTTCCACTAAGAAAAAATATGGTGCATAACAACATCCATTATTTGGGCCTTAAGATAAGCGGTAGGCAAATCTGCAATGCAACCTTTCCATTGTTCCTAGTGCAGGTATAAATCGTAAGTTACAAGACACATAACCTATGGATTCATTTGAATTTTGAGTCGATCGATATCAACAACTTAAACAATCATAAAATTTTATTAATTTGGTAAAGAAACACCATTATTTTGATACATAGGAACCTATAGATGGAAGACTGTATTTTTCTATGTTGACTTCTTTTGAGGGATTCTCTGTTGAGAAACCACACATTTTTCTAGGATGAATCTATTCTTGTCAAAATTTGAACATGGGTTGATATCACATTGAGAACCTATCTCAAATCAACACACAAGTTGACATACTTACAAGTGAAAAATGTTATTTATGTAAAATAAATAAATCCTTTGATGATGTTTTTATTTACAAGAAAGGTGTTGGAGGATACTATTGTTGCATAGCGAACATAGTTTCATATATCACTATTTGAAATTGGTGATTTGTTTATTCTATTATAGTAATGTAATCTAAATAATTGCAATGTTTTAAAATAATGATCCAAGGATGGAGAGGATGAATATTGCAATGTTTCAATATAACTATTTGATGCCGTAATATAAATAACTACAAATTTCCAATATAAGGATTGATCCTAAATGGATCAATATATAATTTGTTATCTATTTTTATATTTTTACGTCAATAGATTGGATGAACTGGCTTGTAGGGATCATTTTATGGGTAGGTCACATTTTGCAAATTTGTGGTGTGGAACCTTTCAAGGCATGTTTGAAACTCCAAATGAAAATTTGGGGGGTAAAACAACCCATTGCTAATGCATTGGCCATGATGAAATTCTATATTCAGAGGCCTTCCCAACATCCCAGAAGACAACTATGTGGTTCAAAATAGAAAGAGAGCTAAGATGCTACCAAAGAGGGGAAGCAGAAGTGGAACAGAAAGGAGAATACAACTATAGCCAAGACACATCAATGCAAGGATATGATAAACCATTATAACCTTTGTAACATCGATGGCCACACTAAAGAAAAGTGTTGAAAGTTAAATCTAGAGTTGAAACCTAAGAACCACAAGAATGCTGCCAAGAAAAAGAACCTTTTATCCACAGAGTCAAGAAAAGAGTTAGAAGTCAACTTGGATGCATATGAGAATATTATATATACCACAATCATTAAGGAGGTGAATCTAAGTATCCTTCACCCTAAGCAAGAGAAAGAGATGATGACAATATTATATGTCAAGATCAAGGTCAAGAAGGCCAATATTGATGCTCTATTCGATTTTAGTGCACAGAAAAACCTCATAGAAGAGGATATCTTACATAATATTGGACTAAAAGTACATGATCATCCAAGTCCCTTCCCATTAGGGTGGGTAAATAAGGATGAAAAAATTAGAGTCATGAAAGAGTGAAAGATCAAGTTTTCCATAAGTGTAGAGTATATTGATGAAGTTGATGTAGACATAATTCCCTTAAATGTTTGTGGTGTAGTGTTTGTAATCCCATACATTTATATGATGAGTTTGATCTTCATGAAGCAACCCAACTAATTTATCAAGGATGAGGAATCCTTCATCATGAATGAACATAGAGTTAAATAGAATATCTCTCTAGTAATTTCCAACCAAGCGAGCAAAGATGATAAGTTCAAGTGGGAAGTTTGTATTTCTTTTGTTAAGAAAAATGAGTTAGAATTTGAATTGATAAAAGTGAAGGAATCCTTGGAGATATGTACCAAAGAGTTGAAACACTAGTTGGAGGACCTTCTATAGGAATACATAGAAGTGTTATAGGATACTAAGGGGAGACTTATTAAGAGGGAGGTGGAGAACAAGATACCACTATTTCCAAATTTTGCATGGTCTAACATCAAACTTTATAGACACTCAATCATAGAAGCAGATGTAGTTAAGAAGCAGTTGCAACAACTATTGTAATAGGGTGTGATATGACCAAGCACCTCACCTTGTGGTTCAACTATCATCATAGTACCGAAGAAGAATGGGACTTGGAGGATGTGCATCAACTAGAGCATTGAATAATATCACTCTAAAAAATTGGTACCCTCTTCCCAGGATTGATGATTTGTTGGACCAAATGCAACAGGACAAGTAATTCATAAGGTTGGATATCAAATAAGGACACCACTAGGTGCGAGTGAAGGAAGAAAAAACTTGGAATACTACCTTCAAGAATAGGCAAGGCCTATATGATGGTTAGTAATTCCATTTGGTTTATGCAATGCACCAACTACGTTTATGTGTTTGATAAATGACATATTATTCCCTTTCTTAGTTTCGTTTGTTATTGTATATCTATATGACATACTAGTTTATAGTGCTACCTATAAATAACATATATGATGTCTCAAGAACATAATAGAGACTTTGGAAAAGCACCAATTTTTGGCTATTTTGAATCCATGTGAGTTCACCTAGCAATCATTGACCTGTATTTGGGGTGTCTGATTGATGGTGGGAAACTCAATATTGATCCCGCAAAGATTGAGGCCATCACTAAGTGGTCAAATCTAACAAATGTCACTGAATTTAGGAGATTTTGTGGGGGAATGAAACACCTTCAGAAGTTCATAGATTCCTTTTTTGTTATGGTTACACCTCTTGATGCCATAACATATAGCAGCAAGGGGTTCAAGTGGGGAAAGAAATAGCTATATGGTTTTAAGAGATTAATCGAAAGATCAATCAAGCACTAGTTCTCGCATTACCTAGCTTGAAGAATCCCTTTGAAATGGAGACATATGCAAGTTGGTATGTCATGGGACAATTCTAATGCAAGGAGGATGATCGATATATTATAAATATGAAATGTTTAATGGGGAAGTCCTTAATGTCCCTACTTACGCTAAGGAAATCTATGCCCTAGTTTAAGTTGTTAAGAAGTGGAATTGCTAATTGTTGGGAAAGGAGACCATCATTCACATTGATCACCAACCACTACAATATTTTCAAACCTAGAGTAAGCTACAAAAGACAAGATATTATAAGTTGATGCGATTCTTACAATGATTCCATCTAATCATCAAGTATAAGAAGGGAAGTACAAACAATCTAGAAGACATGCTCTCATGGCCACTTGTAGCCAACATTATAGATTTAGGAACTCTTATGAACATTTAAAATTTCACCCATAATTCATACAAGTAGGAGTACAAATAATATGATTACGATGATAGGAAGGTTGACTATAATCTCTAGGATTGGTTACTCTGCAAGTTGAACAAGCTCTATGCTCCTGAAGGTGAGAGATTGTAGCTTATCAAAGAGTCACACACGACCAAATCTGCACAACATTTGGGTGTAGGGGAAGAGAATTGAAAAATTACATAGGTATGTTTATTGATTTATAATGGAAGAAGATGTAAAATGGGTTATTATAGGATGCATAATTTGTTGTACAAGCAATCCCAATAATAGGTAACAAGGTATGTGTGATTCCTCACATGTTACTATGAGACCATGTCAGAGAATATCAATGGATTTTGTGAGTGGTTTACAACCCACTACGAAGGGACATGATTATCTATTTGTGTTAGGTGAAATATTTACAAAGATGTGCATTATTATGCCTTGTAAAAATATTGTTAGAGTACAAGAGTCAACAAACATGTTATTTGAATAAGTTTGTCTACACTTTGGGATATCAAGAATCATCATCTTAGACAAGAATACCGGATTTATCAGTGCCTTCTGGACTACACTTTGGGATAAAATGGGCATGAAGTTGAAGAGTCTACAACATTCAATCCACATATACATATGAAGACATTAGTATTCAACATGAATTTGGTGTATATTTTTAAGGGTTAGAAATAGAAGCATTCGAAGAGTTGGGATGAAAACATGATCTATATTTAGCATTCCTATAATAGAGCAATCCACACTTCCATTGGTAATTCACCTTTTGAAACTTTTTTTGCATATCATCCACCTTCACCTCTAAATTTTGTTAATGGAGAGCAAGGGGAAGTGAGGGAATACACCATAGCTAAAGCGTTAAGGTCAGAAAAAAATTATTGATAATATTAGGAAGATCCATTTCCAATTATAGAAGGAATTGACAAATTCATAGGAAAAATGTAAGGCTAGTCATGACTAACACAAAGTTAAAAATTAGTTCAAAGTGGGAGATAGAGTATCATTACACTTGAACAAGGAAAGAATATAAGATCCTGGTAATAAGATCAAGGCTCTAAGGTATTACTTAGTATACCCTCATATAGCTGCATTTACTATGTAGTGAATGTTGAAAACCAAAAACTCTATGAACCTTCCATGTTGGATCAGGAACCCAAGCAGGTTCTACCTTCTATAGAGGACTTAGCACTAGCTGCTCAAGCAGAGTGAAAAGAAGGCATACTATTGTAGAAGAAGATATGGACTACCAAGAGGGGAGAATATGAAATATGGAAGGTGGGGTTGAAAGGAAAACTTCCAAGTAAGGCTAAATGGTACTCAAAAGAGAAGGTAGAAGAAACATTTCCTCACATGATTTAGTAAAATATTTTGGTGATCAAATCCTCTCAAAATGGGGAGGTGGGATACACAATTGATCAATATATACTTTTTCACACGTTTGGGGCTTTCGAAGGTGTAACATTGGATGAATTGCCTTATGTGGCCCATTTTATGGGTAGCTCTCATTTTGTGTATTTGTGGTCCATAACCTTTCAAGGCCAGTTTGAGGGTCAAAAAACATTTTTAAGGGTAAAATAATCCATCACTATCACCATGGGCTATGATGCAATTCTATACTCAGATACCTTTCCAATAGTCCAAAGATAGATCAATTAGAGCTTGTATGAAGAATTTATCCCTCCCACAAGTTGACCCATCTAGTTAATGACCAAAGCTCCGAATGGATTCCATGTCAACTCTCATTTCTTGTGCATGTGGATCTAGTCACATGTGGACATTAAAGAACATTTTACAAGGTAGAAAACCCTAACCACAAATGACTATTGTGCTATGTTAAGTATTGGGATGTTAGGAAAAGAAGGGGTCCCATTCTTCTTATGATCATATCCTTCTTTTTTAGTGGGTTATGTGTGGACGTGATATTTAAAAGAATTGGTAACCTCAGGGTGACAACAATTCTCTTTTTAGTTAAGCTTTTAGACTTAATCCTATATTCCATTCCCATATGTAGACACTAGATCGATGAATGTTCCACTCATTTGTTAATTTGTGACGTTGTGAACTTACTAGCTTGTATTAAGTTTTACACAGTCGACTGCAAGAGGGAAGTTCTTTCAATGCTTGAGAAATATGTATATAACATACACCTCAAATTCTGTGGAGGGCACTTTTATTCATAAAAGTACTTTCCATTGGGCGATTATTTCATGAGAGTTCCCATGCTTATATCTTTCTAACATTCATTAGTTGGTCATGGGCCTTTATACTACAATGATAAGTGTTAGAAGGCTCCTTGTCTAGTTTTCTTCTTGTTTCTTTTAGATTTAAGAATTAGGGTATTCCTTCTTGGTTGTGTTTGTCTAGTGAGATATTAGGTTTGTTTGTTATTTCAATAAATGATATTTCTATTTTTCAAAATAATTATTAATAAATTTAGATTTACTTATAAAACATAGTTGCAATGCTTTTCCAATACACTGTATAAAATTTATAACTATTTTAATAACACATTAACCTTTAATTATTCTCTATTAAATAATTTCATTTATTTTAAAATGTAGTATATTATATTCTAAAAAATCTATTTTTAATTATAATATTTATATTTTATGTTGAACATTTTATTTCCTTTTATTTATTTATAATATTTTAGTTGGTGTTGGAAAGTTAATCCTTTGAATCATGAATATTGAAGGAATTTGAAGAGTCTTCAGAAGTCTAAGAGACTTCTTGGGAATATGAAACTAAGGGTCACATCTATCTGTATTTTTATGTTCTATATATTAATGAAATATGTGTATTAATGATGATCTCTTTGCCTCTTATTATTTACATTCATATTATTCCAATAATGGTATAAGAGCGAGATCTGTAGACTACCTTAATGACCAATTCTATGCATCGCCTTTTTTACCAATTGTGGTCGCTACCTTTGTGCACCTACAATTTATGGTCAGAGCCTTCTCTTTCCTCCTAATCCCACTATAAATCATTTTCAATTGCACTAGAAAAAAGGTTGGGTAAACTAGTGTGTTAACATGTTTTTCACGTAGAATGACATGGGGTTAACCCACAATTTTGTTTTTTTCATGAGCGGGTAAGAATACAAAATCCACTCCCCTTTTCCTTGAGTTTTTCATGAGTGGATAAAAATCAGAAAATCGCTCCCTTTTTCACCCCATTTTGATTTACCCAAAACCTATGATCAATCTAGGCTATCAATGTTGCTTGACCAAACTCATAAACTCTATAAGATAACCCTGTCAACAAAATATGTCCCTTCTTGTGTAAACCTACCAAGAGAACCTTGTGAACCTTACTTCAAATCCCCTATAAATAAAAAATCATTGGCGAAATCATATCAAATGCAACTCCATATCAAACCGAATAAGATTGCATAGAATTTTTTGAAGAATGATGACGGTGGCCCAATGGTAAGATAATTTTTAGTTTTCTACACAAGCTATGTGTGTGTGTGTGTGTGCGTGCGTGTGTGTGTGTGTGTGTGTGTATGTGTGTGTGTGTATGTGTTTGTGTGTGTTTGTGTGTGTGCATATATGTATGTATGCATGTATTTATGGATTGAAAGATGTTTTCTTAAGACCCTGTTGTACTTTTGTGTGGGATTCTGAGCACTTTTCCCCAATTTTTTTAAGTTTAACTATTGTAATTCCTAAAAATCCTTATTATTTCATTTTTACATTTTTGTATGGTTTTTTACATTCCTTTTGAATTTTTCATTCTGTATTTTTTCTTTCTAGTTAGGCTATACAATTTATTTACGAAATGTTGTATAAGACACAACAATCATTTTTACCCTTAATTTTTTAATGTAAAAATTTTATAGGACTAAGAAGCATCAATTTTGTTTTTATTCAATGACATAATCATGGTTGCAAGGAGAAACTAAATTGAAGGTTCTTACTAAAGGTTAGTGTTGAATTTATATCATACATATTGGGATAGATTTCCCTTTTCACTATTGCTTTCCAATTTAGAGATCTCAATTGTAAGTTATGTATCCTAGTTGGGATTGTTGTCATGGTCGTAGATTATAACTTTTTATAAATTTAATCATGTTCAGTACAAACCCTAATCCATTGCGACATAAAAAATGGAATTCTTTGCCTCTATAAGTTGCGGAAGAAGCATTTCAAATACTTGATGAAGAGGATGCTAATTTAGAAACAAATAGAGAAATGAAGAAGCAATTCTCTATGCAGTGAAAAAAGTCATGCCAATTCTCTAAAATTGCTAAAAGTGATTGTTGGAGTGATCCTGAAGTATATTCTAGCAGTAATTATGCTCTTGTCCATCCTAATAAGAGGAAAATATCTTATCAAATTCGGGGTTGTTCATTTATGCAACTTGTTAGGGGAATGTTCTTGATTTTGATACAATTGCTCTCCTTAGAATAGAAAATTGTTATAAGAGATCATTATATACAAATTTATTGATGAGTCCCATACAGGAAATGTAGAGTTGACATGCTTCAATCCTTATGCTAATGATCATTTTATTCAAACTGTTGGTACTAGTGGCACATGGACACATAGTCTGGAAGATGTTTACATATTCAAATGGTGTATGTAGATTAAAGTGGAAAGCTATGTTGCACTATTCTTCATTTTCAGAAATAAAATCACAGCTATGTTCAAGTGGGTCAGATGAATATCCCAAAAACATTTTCTTAAAACCATCAAGGAATGGTTTTATAGGGGATCTAATTAAGATCTCACTCCCTTATTGGGAGATGTTAATTTTGTCAATATTCAAAGAAATAATCTCTTTCAAATGAATGGGATTATTATGCACAACACCAATCCATTTTATTTTACCATAAAGGTAGACATGCATGCCCATCTTTATGATGAAACATTTCATGGTATGTCTGAACAAGAGTCATCGAAAATTCCATATCTCATGGATGTGTTCAATTGTTTATTAGAGGTTTCCATTGGTGGAATATTCTATTGGGTAATAATTTTTGAAAGTCATGTGGATTATTTTGGTAGAGGCCACAATAATCTCCAAGGTGTAAATCTGCATTAACATAAGGTGTTTTATACATAACTAGGTTTATTAGTACTAGCTGAAATCATTGAATGGTGAGTATACTTTACTATATTTTAATATATACTTTTCAATTTATATCACAACAAAGTATTTATATTATCTTATGTTATATTTATTTTTATTGTAGGCATTGTTGATGTACTCTTTATTGTGAGATCTACTAAAGTATGGGGCACCAAAATTCTAAATGGAGAATCACTTTTTTGCCATTTTATTGCTATGAAAGATGATAATCACACCAATTTCAAACTTCTTGCAACAAAAGGTGGTGATGAATTTGTTACGGATATATTAGCTACCTATATAGAATATGGAACAAACAATGCATTACCATCATATCTTGGATTAGTGCAACCACATCAAGTCCATCATCACAATATTCATCTTCTTTCCTACAAAGTATACAACCACATAAGGTATCAGAACATGATACACAATGAATATTATGTGGAAATTCCTTATTCAAATGAAACTTTCATGCTTACATTTGAACTTATTGCAATGCATTATGTACCTCCTGTGATTGTGAAGAAGAAAAATTCACTAAAATTCTCAAGAAAAGGCTACACAACTCTTGAAAAGGTTGTTTTCTATACATGGCCAACCTTTACTTATAGATATCATTTGTCTTCAAGCTCAAGCAATGATAGTCAACCTCTTGGTAAATGTAGAGTGGGACCAATATTTAGATTTCACTATTTGTATAGCCTATAGCTTGATGTGCAAGTGCACTTTTCATGGGATTCTTACCAATGGAACCCTACCAATTGTTGTTATGGATTCGAGATGAGAAATGGTACACCCCATTTGGAGATATAAACATTATACATGTCATAAAAATATGTATGAAAAATTCATTATGATAGATACATGGTGTAATATCTATGGTGAAATATATTTTTTAATATGTACTATGCATATTTTATTTGTTACATCTAGTCATTTATGTCATGACATTGATATTTTGTTTTTCTTTTCCTATGAATAAAATCTTTATATTTGATATTTCAAAGTTTGGAATAAAAATATAGATTTGTTACTCTATAGGATCTTGAGAAGATACTTCTATTTTTCCTTTAAACTGTCCTAAAAAATACTTTTTATATTGTTCCAAAATTAACAAAACATATCTTCTAAGGGTGTACACTTTCTGAAAACATAGATGTAACACATGGGTTCCTACACAAAGTTGACTGGCCATTTTGGTGCAATTGTAGTTTTGTGAAACACTAGAATACCCCAAATGCTGGATTTTAACCCATTTTATATTTTTCTAAGTATTATTTCGTTTTACTTATGTGACACTAGAAATTTGGAAAGTTAATTTCTCATGACCAGTTGGACCAACACATGAATGAGATGAGAGTCATAGTCCCAATGTTTTGGAGGGTAAACGTGATATAAAATAATAATGATAATTTACTATTGGTGAAAATTGTGAACCCTAAAGAAAAGTTTAGGGAGAATATTGAATTTAAAGAATTAAGAAAATGAGAGAATTCACCCCAAAGAGAATAAAAAGGGAAAAGAGGAACTCATTCTCATTCTTAACATTCTCATTATCATTATCACACAAAAAGAAAATTGGGAGATGGGAATAAAAATAACCAAAGAAAAATGAAGACAAGTAAATGGAGAAAGTTTTGGAGCACAAAATTGAACCACATCAAGAGATATCATAACAACTAGGTATAGCTTGGAACACTTGGTTGTGTTCAGGTAGGAGAACTACTCCAAGCTTGCAAGATCACTGCAACTACACTGAATAGGGTGTGTCTCATTGATTCTCTTAATAGATGAGGCTTAAAATCCCCTCGAGCATCCTGGAGCTCAGGAGCATTGAGTTGGATGTTGGGTTTCCTATTGCCACATAAATTTTATAAATAACTTGGGGAACAATTTAAGGGCAGTTAAAAATATAAACTCTAACAAGAGGGACTATGAACTCAGCTCGGGGGTGACCTGGTAGCCAAGAGAACTTGCTTGTCAAAGGCTGGGAGGTTTGTGACTATGATCCACTAGTTATCAGAATACAGATAAGTTTATATGCTGCATTTATATGATAATTTTTATGGAACAATTGCTAGGGTTTGCTTATTAATGACTTCTGATTTACTTTTGAGGATTTCTTTTACCAAATATGAACAGTTTATATGTTTATACTAAACCCTGATCATGGATTTATTATTATTATTATTTCTCTACAACATAGTACAAATTGAGGAGCTATTTGAGATACCCTCATATTTTGTGATATATGTATGTTTAAATGCATACTGAACATTTTATTTGTTTAAGCTATAAACCAAGTTAAATGTGGCTATACAATCCTGAGACATGGGCCAGATCATATTCTCTGTTTATGCTATCTATTGAAGAGACAACACATGCATTAACTAAAATAGCTCTTGTTGTAGCAGATCTAAATGAGAATGCATATTTATGATTCTGGCAGAATTAGAGAAGACATGAAAAGCATAGGTTTACATGTCATGCCTTGCAATATACAAAATTATTGTTCTATTATGTTATAGACAAATAAATTACTGTGAAAATATTATTTCATATATTTTGTGATGAAAAAAGGGTTTACTGTAAACAGAGTGTTTCCTATTTCTTTACGGTTAAGCAAAGTACTGTAATTATAATGACTTATACCTACACTTAATGGATTTCGTTATTTGACAGAGTTTACACATTCATTTTGAAGTTGTATAAAAATGAAATTTCATTCCAGCATGGAATTCGATTTGTTTCTATCTACTCTGTTTATGAGTAGCATTTAAGATGCAGTATGGAACTTGATTTGGTTTCCATCAGAATTGTAAACCATAACTAATTAATTGCAGGATGCATTATATTTGCATATGCATTTTACTTTTCTATGTATGCCATAAATATCGGCATAGGAGCTCGAATACATGGTCAAGCTGCGATCCTCTAACTTTAAACCAAATCATGGTACAGTGGGTGCAAAATTTTCCACAGTTAAAAGTTGCTTGTATTCACACACAGACCATATGTTAACTAGCCGAGAGAGAACTATGTTCGCATTGCTAGCTAGGGTTCAAGTTTTATAAATGCGTTAGGATTAACGTTTTATCCATGTCATATGGATTGTTAAACTTACAAATTAATGCATCTATCAAGCCATCTTATGAAATGATATTTCAAACTAAGTTTATGCACAATAGTGTTATTCGAATGACCATTTTATATTTTTGCTATATACCCAAATGCAATTAAAAGAAACAAGAAATCTAATATTGTCATTACATTTGTACTCTTATGGAAACACAATTCCATTGACTGGAATCTGCTTAAAACACTTATGAAAGTAATATTATGCAAAGATCCACATAGTGCTGTAAACGATTAATTTCTAGATTGAATAATGTTGTATCAAATACAAGTTACAGGGTAGGGTTCGATTTCTTTTGGCTTCACTACTTATATAGTAACATTTATTCAAAACTATTGTATTTAAAAATGAATGGAATGCGAATCTATCAAGGTCATTTTCCTAAAGCGAAAACTGAAAATAGAGACCCAAGACTATTTTAAACCAAGTCGATATGCAACAATTCCAGAGTCTAAAATGTTGTGCAATGTATATATATATATATATATATTATTTATAAAAAAAAAATAACCGAACGATAGACCAATCATATATATTAGAGTTTGGGACTGTTTTCCCCTTTAAAAACATAATTGAAAATATATAGAGAGAGTCTACACCATCGTTGAGACCGTCATGTTGGCGACCCAATCCTTTAAACAGGATTAATAAAGTATTTTGTAATACATTGGTCTAATTTTAATGAATACATTCACCTACAGGATGTGAATACCCTTAAACAAGGTTCAAGACAGTCACATTAAAAGGAAGAGAACACGACTAAGGCCAAGTGTTCGAACTGCATCCAAACCAAATGTTTAAGTAACCCATCTCTAACCATCGAGTAGAGTTCACCCGAGACACAATGTAGATGACAGCTTACCTGGTTTCAACGAGACAGTTCATTCCCTTTTACATGGAGCTTGCAGGGGGGCAGTGTCCAGCACGCCTTCCACGCTCAGTTCTACCTACACCTGAATCACAACAAGAAGTTAGTGTCATGGAAAGTGAAATGTTGGCGTAAAAAGGTGTTGGGTTAAATGGACTTCCGAACAAGAATGTTACCTGTGGTTAGGGAATGAGCGAGAACTGAATTATGGAAGTGGGTGCAAGTCTCACCCTGGAAGCTTCCAATTCTCACCATTTACCCTTCACCCATGTTACCTGCACAACCAAGCAGAGAGGAAGTAAATATTTCAGCATAAGAAGTAACCAATGGTTGTTACATTAACTTGCCTGCGGTTGAAAGGAGTTTCCTTACGTTTGGGAAGAAAATAGGTGAACTGTGCTGGTGATATTCCAATGCATACTTGCAAAGCAAGCAAGCATGATTTTAAACTTATGGAAGCACATTTAAACCAGTAAAAGAATATTAAACAACTAGAAAATCATATTGTTGCTTACCAACCTAGTGTGGAGCATTCCACAGCGTTTTTCTTAGCTTTCACCAGCAGTCGAATGGGGTTGAGCCTGGGTTCGATGCATGAATATCCTACACAAAAATAAGAGCTCTGCGAAGAGCCTCCAAGAAGAAATAATGAAGTGAATGATTCCCGCAGGAGTATTTCCAACATAGGGTTTCCTGTGGAAGGTTGCCTTGACCTCTTTCACCGGTGAGCTCACGCTTTAATCAGAAGTACATTGGGTTGGATGGGCGCCAAAACCAAACCAATGATCAATGGTGGCAAGCAGTGTAATGTTCCCATGCTACAAATCTCGGATCACTATCGACATTCAAGCGTGAGCTTGACTTCAATGTCCAGCAGGTATGTCTTAAATGCTTATGCTTCAAGGTTGGAAAAACGCATGTGGAAACTGGAGTGGTTGAGTTGGAATTCGAGCTTGGCATCCATTGTTGAGTATCCAATCATCAGTGGAGTCAATGCATAGTCACCTTCGAGGAGGGAAACCCACATAGGGTTTAAAACATTGGTGTTGTGTATTGTGTCTGCATGGCACCATCGTGGCTTAGCATAGTCATACAATTTCTTAATGTGTGTATGCAATAACTTTAGTGCATGGTGAAAACCTTATTATCGTATTAACTTATGACCTATGGTCATAGCATTGATTGTTTTATAATCAACGTTGGTTTGCATAGTATCGGCATTGTATTATAATATATATCATATAACCAAAGTCCAAATGCTATGGGAAATAATATTTGCATAGATTTTTAACATATTGAAATGTTATATGGTATTTCATATAAAAACAATGGTTCACCTAACATGGTAATAGATTATGTATTAATATATATGTTATATATTGAGAATTATATTTGTGTTGATAGTCTTACGACTATAACACAAGTTTTAATTAAAAATGTTTATATATATGGGAAAAACAAAAGCATATATGTTCTCTCATATTGAGCCTATATTTATTAGGGTAAGTATAGGGTCTGAGTCATAATATTAGCATAGATTTTATATGTTAATATTAGGGACACAAATATAATTATATGTTATTTGCTGAGTATTAATATAAAATATAAATGTTTATATTTTATTATTGTAATGCTTAGAATTTTAAAAATAGGTTTTGTAACTAAATTGCGACATTTGTGGCTTGCGCTTGAAGTTTTTATATGCACTTTATTTGTAACTTTTAATGTGATTCACATTTTTTTTGTATAAGGAAATGTTAAGCCTCTGGTGTATATGTTACACAAGAATTTTTATAAGATATGTTTATATTTCGATACTTACATTAATGTCAACGTAAGTATTAGTTAAGTCCATTACACATGTGTGTAAAGGCTAAGTAATGTTGTAAGTAGATACTTAGATCACTTGCGGTTGAGAATTTATTAGCTAGTAGAGTTGGAAGAAAACAAAAAAAAATCGCGTAGAAGAGACGTGACAAATTGGTATCAGAGCTACGGCCACTACACTAGGACCTTTAAGCTAGATTATGTTAACGCTGCTTTACAAAGAATTTCTTTTTTATGTAGCATACTATTGATTCTTTTTTTCTAGAAGATGTACATTTTTTTTTACTGTTGCCTAAAAAATTGCTGCTTATCACACATAGATAGAAGTGTGGGCTGAAAGTTCAGTAAGTGGCTGAACGATGAATTCTGCGGAACAAGAAAGAAGGCTAGCCATGGAAACATCTAGTTAGCGAGGAGAAATGGCTAGTAGGAAGGAAAGGAATCTGATCTCTCCACTAGGGGAAACAACATCTAGCGAAATGCTGGAAACCGTCAAAATCCTTAAAGCTGAGCTTATGAGCATTAAGGAAGACAATATCAAAATTTTTTATGAACAACGAGAAATGAATGCAATCCTGTTACAAAAACTGGCTGAGAAAGAAAACAGTCATTTACCAACACCAAAATAACAACATGAAGAAAAGTTAATGACGAAAATAAATTCCAAGTTTATGACTGATCATGCAAGAAATTATGTGAGCTATAATATGAACATCAGCAGCAAGGAGTCACGTGGAGAACATTCGGAAGAGTATGTTGCTAAAACGAAAAAGAAAACTGGGAAAATGATTCAGCTACACTCATAACTGAGAAAGATCAAGCCTCCTATTTTCAACGGAGAAGTTAAAGCCAAGGAAGAAGTTGAATTGTTGCGAAGGGACATGGAGAAATATCTATGAATGTTTGCATATTCTAGTCTCATAAAGGCAAGAATTGCTATTTTCAATCTGCAAGGGAAAGCTTCAGCATGGTGGGATGACCTTAAGCTGACAAAAGGTATCAATGAGAAATAGGTGAAATGGAAAGCTTTTGCGACATTCTTCAAACATAAGTAACTATCTGAAAGGTACTTTGATAGGAAGGTAAAAGACTTTTACTACCTAAATCTGGTACAACATACGATGGAGGAATTAAACAACAAATTTTTGGAACTACTCAAGTACGTTCCCTATATTCAAGATGAAAAAGTCAGAATTCAACGTTTCTTGAATTGTTTGCCATTTAGTTTCAAGGATCGGATAGAGTTTGACGATCCAAAGAGCTTGGAAGATGCTTTCAGAAAGGCTAGGTTGTGTCATGAGCAAAGCCAAAACAAGGCTGAATTGTCCAAGCAGTGGAATGAAAAGAAGAAGACAAAGTCTGAAAGTAGAAAGAAAGGTCACAAGCCAAATAAATTTAAAAATAAAGTTACACGTGCACCTTTCAGAAACAAGTTCGATGGCAGGAAATTACAATCAAACTTTGTGCCACCAAGTAAGAAGGTGTACACTGAAGGTACAAGAAAACCAGAAGACACGCCATCTAAAAAACCACTCAAATGCTGGGGTTGTGGAGAAAATCATGGATGGTATGAATGTCCTCATCGAAAGGATAAAAATAAATCAGTTCACAATCTGCAAGAGGCTCTACAGTTCAAGACATAGCAAGGAGTCCAAGAATTTATGCTGCATTAAACAATCAACAATGAGAACATCAATCCTCTATTATCAAGGTTGAAGGTATGATTTCTGGGACACCTATGTCTATCTTGATTGATTCTGGCGCATGTAAAAGTTATATAGACCCAAAAATTTGTGAGTCATGCAAACTAGGAAAAAACAAATACATGCAGTCTTAGCTGGTTCAAATGGCCATAGGACCAAAAAGAAAAGTTTCTGAAGTAGTAAATCAATGTCTTTTAAAGTTAAATGACTCTTACACTAGTACAAATTTAAATGTTTTTCCATTTGGATCTTATGATTTTGATGCAGGATCATTGGAGCCTAGGAAGATCAGTCGAAGTTAGTCGACATGAGGGAGTCGACCAGAGGGAGTGTTGACAACCACTGTTGCATGAATAAAAGTGACTTGTCGAAGTCAATAAGTCGAGCAGAGAACTGTCGAAGCAGTTGACAAGAGTGCAAAAGGAAGTCAATAGTCAACAGATGACAGTCGATAGTCAATATGTGAATGTTGATAGGTGACAAGTTACTGCAGGCTCGTAGTAAGGTCGACATGTTGTCAAACTGCGACATCGATAGATTGGGCATGAGCCAAGCAAGGAGGAAGGGGCAGACTGGAGAAGCCTTGGGTTGTGAAGGAAACTGACAAAAGAGTCGAAGCTGACAGACAGTATGTCCAACATGATGGTTTACTATAGCTTGTCATAAATACGCGTAGAAGTCAAGGAGAGTACTTGGCAACCGTTTGGGGTTGCTAAGGAAGTTAATGGAAGTTGTTTCAGGTGGGTGAAGACATGATGGATGTCATCATAGGAAAAGGCTATGAAACACGGTTGGGGCACTAACAGTTGTAGGTTTGCAGGATCGAGGAAGGATCAACTAAAAGAGGATGCATGTCTCGGGGACCGCAGTGGTCTCAAGAGCAACAACAACGAAGTAGAATACCAAGGAGTTTGGATTAGTTAAGGGACTTGGCATTTTTGGAGAGTCAAGCAGAGCAGAGAATATCGAGCCATAGCTCCGAGTTCAACAATGAACCAGGAGAGGGTGAGGTCGACACACTAAGAGATCACATAGTTACTTATATGTTATAATGGCTAAGGCCAACAGTTATTTATTTCCTTTCTTTGTAGTTTTCATTGTAACTGATTCAGAGAAGTAATATAAGCTAGCTTCTGGCATGTTGTTTGCATCTTGTCTATGTGAACCTATGTGTGGTATGTATGGTTAAGCAAGAAAATTCTTATCGAAGGAGCCTTGCATTAGTTGGTATCAGAGCAAGAGGAGAATCTTATCAAGGAGAAAGGCCGTGATCCCAACCTACCTTGCGTTAGTTGGTACCAGAGTGGAGAAAATCTTGAGAGTTGAAGGATAATGTCAGTGGTATTGAGCCTACAAGTGGATTAGACAGCTCCAGTTGAGGTTGGGTAGAGTTGTGCACTACTTGTTGAAGTCCAGTTGCGATTGGATGAGTGGGAGTTTCAGCTGAGGTTGAAAATGGCTCACAGAGGCGTTAATTTCTGAGGACAAAGAGTGCGTAGTGCAGTAGTCATGGTTGGTCGTGAGATGTTCGACGAATGTGTCCGAACAATGTGAACTTTGACAAATGAAGTCGCAGCGATCGAAGAAATCCAAAGGCGTGGTTGTATTTCTAATGCGTTTGACCAAAGCGACGAGGAAGTTGAAGAAGTGGAACCATGGGAAGCAGCGAAAGATGAACCAGAAGAAAAACTAATCAAGCTTCTGACGGATATGAGAGGTTGGGAAAAGATAGATGTTCATACCTACTCAGGAAGTCTCGACCCAGAAGACTTGATCGACTCGTTCAGGGAAATGGAGAAATACTTCGACATAGAGAAGATCGAGGATCCTAAGAGGTTTAAGACTACATGTCTGAGGTTGAAGGGTCATGCCTCATTGTGGTGGGACAATGTACAGGCTAACAAAGTCAAGAAGGGAAAGGAGAAAATCAAGCCTTGGGAAAGGATGGTCCCCAAATTGAAAGAAAAGTTCTTTCCAAATGCCTATGTGATTTCCTTGTTCAAGAAGTTGTGGAACTTTCAACAAAAAGATATGACCATGAAGGAGTACACGAAAGAGTTCTATAGATTGTCAATAAGGTTAGGGAAAACTGACGAAGGAGAAGAAGTTGTCGCTAGGTATGTGAACGGCTTGAAATATGCCATTCAAGATGAATTGAGCATGTCAAGATTCAGACCAGTGGATGAAGCCTACCAATTTTCTCTAAAGGTAGAGGAGAAACTATCGAGGAAATCACAGCGGCTAGAGATAGGATGACTGGTCGGGGTGCGAGGAATATTTCCGCGAAAGGCCAAAGTAGTGGTTATAGAAGGGAAATTGTCGAATATAGTCGACATGTGGAAGGGAGATTGACAATGGAGAAAGTGCAAGAAAACCGATGCGATGGTCGTGAAAACTGTGGTCGAGGTGCGTATGGTCGAAGCATTCCTTCTGATAGAAAATGAGCTAACAAACCATCCATAATCTGTTACAAGTGTTGTGGAGTGGGACCCAAGGCATATGAGTGCCTAGAGAACCTACATCCTACAAAGGATTTGAAACCCAGACGTCGAAGAGATGAACAACAACGAGAGGGAAGAATTGGCATTTGACAGCAGTGAGGATGGTAAGAATAAAAGTTAGGCCATGACAGCCAACAAGACACTGGTTCTGGATGACAGACTCGACGAGCAAGAGCCGGCACATCAGAAGGCAATCTTTCAAATGATGGTGCAAAACGGAAAATGGCGTTGCAAGACCATAGTTGATGGTGGAAGCACTGAGAATCTTGTGTCGATAAAGGTGATCAAGAAAGAAAATTTAAGGTGTCAGGAACACTGACACCCATAAAAGATCTCATGGTTGCAGAAAGGACACCATGTGAAGGTGACTAGATAGTGCCTGATTAACTTCAAGGTTGGGAAGTTAGAGGACAACGTACTGTGTGACGTAATCCCAATTGATGCGTGCCATATAGTGTTAGGAATACCATCGCAATATGATTGGAAAATGATCTATGATGGTCGAGGCAACACGGTCACAGTGTGGAAAAATGGCATGAAGAGGACTCTTAAGCTGAAACTGGAGGAGCAAGCTGAAGATAAGGAGGGCGAGAGCAACTTTTGGGAGAAGCGCATGCTGATGTGTTCAGCGAAAGAATTCCTCACGGAAGAGGAAAAGTAGTTGCGGTGTTATGCTATCATTCCGAAGGGACCATGTGTTGAGAAGGAGACAATGGAGGAGAAAATTTCGGTCGAAGTCTGAAGGATGCTCGAAGAGTTTCGAAGGATAGTAGTCGATGAGACACCGATGAGATTGCCACCAACAAGGAGCATACCCCATCAAATCAACTTGATTCCAGGGTCGAGTCTACCAAACAAAGCACCGCATAGCATGAGTCCGACAGCAGGTCAAGAACTCAACCGAAAGGTCCAGGAGTTGTTGGACAGAGGGTTGATCAGAGAGAGTCTGAGTCCGTGCACGGTACCAGTGGTATTAGCACCGAATAAAGGTGGAGAATGGAGGATGTGTATAGACTCCAGAGCTATCAACAAAATCACGATCAAGTATTGGTTTCCATTGCTGAGAATGGACGAATTGATGGATTGTTTGAGTGGAGCGAAGTACTTTACGAAGATAGACCTGAAGAGTGGTTATCACCAGATTTGGTTTAGAGAAGGAGATGAATGGAAGACAACATTCAAGACAAAAGAAGGGTTGTATGAGTGGTTAGTCATGCCATTTCGATTGACTAATGCACCCAATACATTCATGTTATTGATGAATGAAGTACTGAAACCATTCTTGGGAAAGTTTATCATAGTCTATCTAGATGACATTTTGATTTTCAGTCGAACCAAGGCAGAACACTTGGGGCACATTCGACAGGTATTGCAGAAGTTACAGGAAGAGAAGTTGATGGTGAACCTACAAAACTGTTTCTTCATGAAGGAAGAACTGGTATACTTGGGATTCATAATATTGGGTAAAGGGTTAGTGATGGACACAGAAAAAGTGAAGGCCATATTGGATTTTCCTAAATTGACAAGCGCGACTGGAGTGAGGAGTTTCCATGGACTTGCCACTTTCTACAGTAATTTCATCAGGAGATTCAGTTGGATTTGTGCACCATTGAATAAGTGCATGAAGAAGGGGGAGTTCAAGTGGACTGAAGCTGCCCAGCGATCTTTCGACAATTGAAGGAAAAGGTCACTAAGAGCCCATTGTTGGCGCTCACAGATTTTGATAAATTTTTCCAGGTCGAGTGCGACACAAGTGGAATAGCAATTGGAGCAGTGTTGATCCAGGAGGGCCAACCAATTGCATTATTCATTGAGAAATTGGATGATGCAAAGCAGAAATATTCGGTCTATGACCAAGAATTTTATGCTATTGTCCAAGCATTGAAGAAGTGGAGGAATTATTTGTTACCCAAGGAATTTGTGTTGTACACAGATCACTAAGCCCTGAGGTATCTAAATACTCAGTGGAAGTTGAATCAGCGGCACATTAAATGGGTCAAGTTCCTACACGGATACACATTCATGTTACGACATAGGTAGGGTGAGTTGAATAAGGTTGTCGATGCGTTGAGTAGAAGATTTTCATTGTTGAACGCGATGACAGTTCAGGCAACAGAAATAGAGTCGGTGAAGACAGAGTATGAGACCTACGGGGATTTTGCGAAAGCATGGGAGACTTGTAGTGAACCATGGAGTGTCGACAGGATTCCATACTTGGATTATTTTGTCCAAGAGGGATATCTGTTCAGGGGATGACAGTTATGTATTCCCAAAGGATCAGTGTGAGAGAACCTAATCCAAGAGTTACATAGCAGCGGATTAGCAGATCATTTTGGCATCGGCAAAACTAGGGCATTGGTCAAAGAAAAGTATTACTGGACAGGGATGGTGACAACTGTCGGAAAGTGGGTTCGACATTATAGATTTTCCAAGTTGGAAAAATGGAGAAGTTAGAAAACAGGGTTGTATACACCATTTTCGGTACCGAATACCCCATGGGAGCACCTGAGCATGGATTTTGTGCTAGGATTGTCAAAGATGCAGCAAGGAAGCAACTCAATATTTGTTGTAGTCAATAGGTTTTCGAAAATGGAACACTATATTCTATGTCGAAAGATAAGTGACGCCACAAGAATTACTATACTATTCTTCAAGGAAGAAGTCAGATTGCATGGGTTGCTGAAGAGTATCACATCGGACAGAGATACCAAGTTTATGGGGCATTTCTGGAGAACCCTATGGAAGAAATTGGACACGAGATTGCAGTTTATCTTAGCATATCATCTGTAGACAGATGGAAAGATTGAGGTGGTGATCAGAAGTTTGGGAAACCTTTTGATATGTTTGATGACCGCCAGACCCAAGCAGTGGGAGAACGTGTTGGCGCAAGCAGCGTTTGCATACAGCAATTCCGTGAATCAGTCGACAGTTTTAAGCCCATTCCAGGTTGTTCAAGGAAGAAGCCCACATGGAGTGGTAGATTTGGTCGAGTTGCCGATAGAAACCAGGAAAAGCGCAAATGCAGAATCATTCGTAGAGCACATGAAATAATTTCATGAATATGTGCGAAAGCACATAAAAAAGAGCAAAGCGACATACAAGTTGAGAGCCGGAAGGAAGAAGAGACTACAATCGTTCAGCGAAGGAGACTTGGTCTATGCACATTTGCGGAAGGAGATATTTCTGATAGGAACATATAACAAGCTGAAGTTAAAGAAGATTGGACCATGTAAGATTCTAAAGAAAATTTCGGACAACGCTTATGTGTTGGAGTTGCCGAATGACTTGAGAATTTCACCAACGTTCAATGTCTCAGATCTGTACAAGTTTGAGGAAGGCTCAAGCAGTGGAAGCGTAGAAGTGTCAAACATCGACTGAACAGTGCATATTCCAAATCAACACAAGAAGAAGATCGTAGAACTAATAAAGGAACACGAAGACGGGCATACATGCATCTCGCAAAGGAAAGAATACTTGGTGCGATGGAAGGATGATGAGTTGCAGGAGGTGACATGGATTTCTAAAAAAGAGTTTAAGATACTGACGGAGCAGTCGAGTTCTTTTTCACCTGGGGAGTCTGATGTAGGAGTATCGGAGCCTACGCAGATCAGTTAAAGTTAGTCAACATGAGGGAGCCGACCAGAGGGAGTGTCGATGACTACTACTGCATGAAGCAGATTGACTTGTCAAATTCGGTAAGTTGAGCAAAGAACTATTGAAGCAGTCGATAGAAGTGCGAAAGGAAGTCAATAGTCGACAGATGATAGTCAATAGTTGACATGTGAATGTCGATAGGTTACAAGTTTCCACAGGGTCGTAGTAAGGTCTACATGTTGTCGGACCCTGACATCAACAGATTGGGCACGATCCTAGCGAAGAGGAATCAGTGGACTGGAAAATCCTTGGGTTGTGAAGAAAGCCGACAGAAGAGTTGAAGCTAATAGACAGTATGGCCGACGTGATGGTTTACTATAGCTTGTCAGAAAGACATGTAGAAGTCAAGGATAGTACTTGGAAATAGTTTTGGGTTGCTAAGGAAGTTAATGGTAGTTATTGTAGGTGGGTGAAGACAAGATAGATGTTGTCACAGACAGAGGCTCTGCAGCACAGTTGGGGTGCTGACAGTTATAGGTATGCAGGATCATGGAAGGATTGGCTGACAGAGGATGCGTGTCTCAGGAATCGCAGTGGTCTCGGGAGTAGGAACAGAGAAGTAGAAGACCAAGGAGCTTGGATCAGTTACGAGACTTGGCATTTTTGGAGAGTCAAGCAGATCAGAGAAGATCGAGCCATAGCTCAGAGTTCAACATCACACCGGGAGAGGGTAAGGTTAACACACTTAGAGAGCACACAGTTACTTCTATGTTTTAACGGCTAAGGGCGACAGTTAGTTATTTCCTTTCTTTGCAGTTTGCATTGTAACCAATTCAGAGAAGTAATATAAGCCAACTTCTGGCATGTTGTTTGCATCTTGTCTATGTGAATGTGTCTATGGTGTGTATGGATAAGCAAGAACCTTCTTGTCGAAGGCGCGTTGCGTCATATTTACTTATCGGTATGGATTGTCTGGAAAAACATAAGTTTGTCCTAGTCTGCTATAGAAAATCTATTACTTTTGTGAATGATGTTGGACAGTTTCAAAATATTCAAGGGATAGTAAGAGCAGTAAAATTAAGGGAAATTTTTGCACTACATTTGAAAAGAAATGCATGAAAAGGGTGTAAATTATATCCTGTCCACTTAGTAGAAAATCAAAAAGGAAAAATTTCAGACTTAACAAAACACCCTGTGTTGGATGAATTTGGTGATGTGTTTCCCAAAGAAATTCCTGAGTTACCACCCAAGAGAGAACTTTATTTTACAATAGACCTATCTCCAGGAGTAGTACCTATTTCTAAGGCAACTTATCGAATCAGTACTCGAGAATTGATAGAATTAAAAGCACAATTGCAGAAGCTGTTAGAAAAGGGTTATGTATGTCCAAGTGTGTCCCTGTGGGGAGCACTAGTGATCTTTGTATAGAAGAAGGATGGCACATTCTGGCTGTGTATAGACTATAGACAACTTAATAAAGTAACTATAAAAAATTGGTATCCCTTTCCAAGGATTGTTGATCTGTTCAATCAAGTTGGAGGTGCCACCGTCTTCTCAAAAATAGATTTGAGGTTAGTTTATCATGAAATCAGAATTAAAGAAGAAGATGTGCATAAGAAAACTTTACATACTAGGTATGGACATTATGATTTTGTGGTGATGCCATTCGGTTTGACAAATGCACCTCGCACGTTCATGTGCCTTATGAATAATGTTTTTAGTAAGTACCTGGATAAGTTTGTTGTGGTGTTTATTGATGACATTCTCATATAGTCAAATAATGAAAGTGAGCATGAGGAGAATTTAAGGTTAGTGTTGCAAGTCCTAAGGGAAAATCAACTATATGCAAAATTAACTAAATGTGACTTTTACAAAGACCAAATACAGTATTTGTGTCACATAATATCATCCCAAGACATTGCGGTGGATCCTGATAAGATCAAGGCCGTAATGTGGAGAACCTACAACAATTAATTAATAAGAATATGCGAAATGGCAGAAATGACAGAACTCAGAATCACTTTTATTGATCGCAGGCCACTTCGAGGGGGCAACCTTCTTTGAGAAAGCTCAATACAAATAACTTCACGCTGCCTTCATAGCCCTCAACACACACTTATATACTAACTCTAGGCGCCAATACTATGGTTCAAAACCATGGGCCAATACAAACTATGGATCAACAATACTATAGGTGACTTACAAAGCATATGTGCCAAACAACAATAACACTAACTATGGATCAACAAATACTATGGGACGACTTAAAAAGCATATGCATCCAACAAAAATATACTAACAAAGTAAAGACATGGGTTCCTAACATCCCCTACCCCTTAGAAAAAGATTTGTCCTCAAAGCTTTAGATGTGGAAATTGTTGTTGAATCTGAAGGAATGGTTCCCATGTAGCATCCTCTGGTTGCATGCCGTGCCACTGAATTAAGACCCATGTGATAGAGCGAGAGTGAATATGACAAGTGTGCTTATTGAGGATGACCTTTGGCTCCAAAAGGATGGATCCTTCATTATCCAGTTCGTGTAAAATAGTTTTTCCTATGATGTTGGTGCCAAGAACTTTCTTCAAACAAGAGACATGAAATACTGGATGAATGCGGGAAGAAGGAGGAAGTTCCAATTTATAAGCAACAGACCCAATCTTCTAAAGAATTCGATATGGCCCATAGAAATTTGGAGCGAGCTTATGATGCGCTTTGAGCTTCAAGGAGGATTGATTGTATGGCTGGAGATGAAGAAAAACCATGTCACCTGCCTGAAAAGTGCACTCAGAACGTTCTTGATCGGCTTGTTGCTTCATGCGATTTCTTGCCATGTGAAGATTGTCCCACAAAATGTGAAGAATTTAATCATAGTTGCGAAGGACTATGTCAATTTCCTGAACTGGTGAACTGTTGGGGGTGTATGGAAGAAGAACTGGCGGTTCCTTACCATAGACTGCTTCATATGGGGTCGTTTTAGAGGCAGTGTGGTAAGAGGTATTGTACCAGCATTCAGTGAGAGGGAGCCACTTTTCCCACTGATGTTGTTGTTCAGAGGTGAAGCAACGAAGATAAGTTTCCAAGCATTTATTGATAATTTCAGTCTGACCATCTATTTATGGGTGATACCCTAAACTCATCTTCAGTTTGGTGCCAGTGTGGTGAAATAGTTCTGCACAAAAATGAATGGTGAAAGTTGCATCACGATCCGAGACAATGGAAGAAGGGATGCCATGAAGATGAAATATCTGGTCCAAGAAAATTTGAGCGACTGAGGAGGCTATATGGGGATGGCTGAGAGCACAAAAATGACTGTATTTGGAGAGGCAATCAACCACAACCAAAATCATTGTCTTCCCTCTAGACTTAGGGAGCCCTTCAATGAAATCCATAGAAATATCTGTCCAAATCCATGTAAGTATGGGCAAGGGTTCGAACAATCCCGGAAGGAGTGTAGTTTCACCCTTATTGCGCTGGCAGGTATCACATTCAGCCACCATCTGTTGAATTGTCCTTTTCATGCCCTGCCAAAAGAAGTTACGCCATGCCCGCTCATACATTTTGAGGAATCCAGAGTTCCCTGCCGATGGAGAAGCATGGAGTTCATAGAAGATAGACTGTTGAATATCTATGCTCTGTGGAAGCACCAGACGACCCTTGTATCTCAGGGAAGCAACATCCCAAGAGTAATGTGGTACAGTAGAAGGGTTGTTGGACAAGCGTTGGATGATTTGAGATAATGAAGAGTCATTGGCATAGCCCTATTGAAAAGATTGTGACCAATTTGGAATAGGCATAGAAATAGTTGAAAGAGAACCTTGGTCATCAAATGTGGGGGAAAGAGCATCTTCCACAATATTGTTCTTACCCTTCTTGTAAGTGATCTCATAGTCATAACCCATGAGTTTGCTAACCCATTTCTGTTGTGCTGGGGAGGATACACGTTGTTCCATGAAATATTTCAGACTTTGGTGGTCAGTCTTGATGTAGAAATGATTCCCTAATAGGTATGGGCGCCACATCTGTACTGCATGCAAAATAGCCATCATTTCCTTCTCATATGTAGAGGCAGTTAAATTCTTACCTGAAAGGGCTTTGCTAGTGAACGCAATGGGGTGTTCATCTTGAAGGAGAACAACACCAAGTCCATTGCCACAAGCATCACTCTCAACAGTGAAGGACTTAGAAAAATCAGGCATAGCTAGAATAGGTGTAGTACACATAGCTTGTTTCAGTTTGTCAAATGCACAATCAGTAGCATGTGTCCATCTAAAAGCATCATTTTTCAATAGAGCAGTTAATGGAACTGCAATCTTCCCATAATCCTTGACAAACTTATGTTAGTATCTAGCCAACCCCAAAAAGCCACAAAGGATCTTAAGTGTCTGAGGATGCGGCCAGTTGTTCATGGCAACAATTTTGGCAGGATCCACGCGAACCCCTTCTGCTGAGATAATGTGCCTGAGATACTCGACTTCTTGCTGTCCAAAAACACATTTAGACTATTTGGCATGGAGATTATGGTCAGAGAAAATTTTCATTACAAGATCCAGATGTTGGAGATGTTCAGCCCAAGTTTTATTGTAAATGAGGATATCATCAAAGAATACCAGAATGAATTTCCGCAAGTACGGCCAAAAAATGTTATTCATCAAGGCCTGTAATGTGTAAGGAGCATTAGTGAGGCCAAAGGGCATGACCAAAAACTCATAGTGGCCATCATGTGTGTGGAAAGCTATTTTAGGGATATCATCCTCATGAACCTGAATTTGATGATACCCGGAACGAAGATCCAACTTGGAGAAAAATTGAGCACCATGAAGCTCATCAAGAAGCTCATCAACAATAGGAATTGGAAACTTATCCTTGATAGTGAGATGATTAAGTGCTCAGAAGTCAATTCAAAGGCGCCATGACCCATCTTTTTTGCAGATGAGAAGAACTGGTGAAGAAAAGGAACTAGTGCTTGGGCGAATAATACGAGCATTTCAATCTCTGTTTTTTGGTGAAATGGATAGCGATAGGGTCTGATGTTGGGAGGAACGCTTCTAGGAAGGAGATGAATATGATGGTCCTCTGGCCTTCAATTTGGAAATCCCATTGGTTCAGCAAAGACACCGGTATATCGATCCAAAATTTGTTGTAGATCCAAAGCAGTAGTGGAGACCGCTAATGGTTGCATCAGAATGGAATGGATCTGAGCGATGACACCATGTGAATTATTCTTAGGGAGTTTTTCCATGCGATGTGAGCTGATGATGCTGAGAGACCCTGGTTGTAAGCTTGTCAATTTGTGTTTTTGTCCATTGGGGGAAAACTGCATCCAAAGTTTGGGAAAATCCCATAAGATGGGGCCAAGTGTGCATAGCCATTGAGTGCCCAAAACCACATCACATCCACCTAAGGTCAAGAAAAACATGTCAGAGTGCAGGTTATAATCTCCCATAGAGATACACACATTACGACACTTCCCTTTGCAAGGTAAGGTAGCACCATTAGCAACCATGACTTCAAAGTTGGAGCAAGGATGGATAAAACAATCATCCTGTTTGGTTATCCGAGGGTCAATGAAATTATGAGTGCTACCAGAATCAATGAGTATTGTAAGAGGAAACTTCTTGAAGTAACCCCTGACCCGCATGGTTTGGGGGTTGGTGATTCTAGATAAAGCATGGAGAGATATCTTTGGCTGGTCATCCTGAGATGGAGGGTCAATAGGCGGCTCCGGAATGTCGACCTGAGCATCCATTTTATCTGGAGCTTCTTCACCAATTTCAGAGGCAAGCGGAGAATGCATATCCAAGAGATAGAGCTTTTGCTGAACACATCTATGTCCCTGAGTGAATTTCTCATCACAATTATAACAAAGCCCTTTTTCTCTGCGTGCCTGCATCTCAGTTTCAGACAAATGCTTGATAGGAGTTGGTCGAGGAGCTGGCGGGATGGGAGGTCGTTGAGAACCCATATTTCAGAAGGGAACAAAAATGGGTTTGGAGCGCTATTGGGATGCAATCTTGTCTTCTGCCAACTTAGCCAACCCCAAGGCTTCCATCATTGTGCTGGGACAGAACATTTTGACCTCAGAGTGGATTGCATCCTTTAGACCACTGATAAAACAAATCCGGTAGAAGTCATCAGGCAATCCTTCAGTGTGGTGGCTAGTTTCTCAAATTCTGTTTGGTACTATCTCACAGTGCCAATTTGGCAAAGTTTATTGAGGGCTCCTTTGAAGTCATCAAAAGCACTGGGACCAAATCATTGCAAAAGGAGCTGGCAAAAATTGGTCCATTTTGGCTCTTCATGAGCCTTGATGTACCAACGGTACCGTTGAAGAGATTCATGTTCCAAATGAAAGGATGCAAGTGGCACTTTGTTGACATCAAAAGTATTATGAAGACTGAAATACTGTTATGCACGATAGATCAATCCATTCGGATCAGTACCATTGAAGTGAGGAAAATCAAGCTTTGAACCATGGAAATTGCTAGAAGAAGAGAACCCATTGTCTGATGAAGACTCGGACTGTTGTTTGTTGTTCATGGCTAAATGCTCAAGACAGAGGCCAAGAAATTTTTCATCAAGATCCTGGAGTTTGGCTTGGATGGTTGCAAGTGATTCTTCCATGGTTTTTGCTCCTACTCGAGTGACAACCATAACCAAGAGTTTTTTTGTTTTTTTTTTAGTGGGTAGAAAAATAAAGACAGAAACTATTTTAGTAAAGGAAAATCTGGATTTCGGAAAAAATCTAAAGGGTAATTGGGGTTTGACTAGGTTTTGGACACTGTCGAATAGACAGGGAAGCAAAAAAATGAGGATTTCGGAAGCGGGGTGAAAGAATGGGAAAATTTGGCAGAGAGGGACAAAGATATAGAATTAGGAAAGGAACTTTGTGGTAAAATTTGAAGGTGATTGGGTGAAATCCGAGGAAGTTATGGAAAACCCTAAAAATAGACAAATGTGGGATTTCGAGCTTTGGGAAGTGGAATTTCGGATAGGGTCCTCAGGAATGAAATATGCAGAATGGGATTACAGGGGTTCTAGGGAAGTTTCAAGGGAAACAGAGTGAAAACAAGGGAGATATGGAGAAAAGACTGGTTTTTTTTTTTTTTTTTTTTTTTTTTTTTTTTTTTTTTTTTTTTTTTTTTTTTTTTTTTTTTTTTTTCAGAATGAAGCTGCTACGATGCAGAAGGGATCTGAAACAGATAGATCTGCAATGGCGTGGAAGTGATCAGAAATAGAAGGATCTGAAATGACACCAAGTGTATCGAAAATGGTTGGATTTGAAATAGATCTGAAACAGTTGGATCATGAACAACTTTCAGAATGGATCTGAAACGGCGCGGTAGTGATCAGCAACAGTTCAGCTGAAAATAGATATGGACCCCAGGTATGTGCGGCTTCCTTTCAGTTCAGGGGATTCACTCAGCCACCAATGTTGTCTGACGACTTCCGTATTGGGGCAGTACCCCTCACTCCACGGATCAGGTAAAATTGATAACCGCTTTGCCACAAACGATAGCTCTTGGTTTACCTCACGAGTGGGAACTAGTCAATCAGGTAGGGGTCGTTTCCCTTTTTGCTGGCAGGTCCTCTCAATGGGCCAACTACTTTGGGGTTCCTATGGTACTCCTCACAATGAGTTTTAGGGCTTATGCCCAAGTACTTCCCACAGTTAAGTGGATAGGGATTATTCCCAGATCTGAAGCTGCAACAAATGCGAAAAAAAAAATTGGGCAGAAATTTCACCCAACGAGCCGAAGAAAGTGCTATGATACCAGATGTGGAGAACCTGGAACAATCAATTAATAAGAATATGCGAAATAGCAGAAATGAAAGAACTCATAATCACTTTGATTGATCGCAGGCCACTTCGAGGAGGCAACCTCCTTTGAGCAAGCTCAATACAAATAACTTCACGATGCCTTCACAGGCCTCAACACACACTTATATACTAAGTCTAGGCACCAATACTATGAGTCAAAACCATGGGCCAATACAAACTATGGATCAACAATACTACAGGCGACTTGCAAAGCATATGTGCCATACAACAATAACACTAACTATGGATCAACAAATACTACAGAACGACTTACAAAGCATATGTGTCCAACAACAATATACTAACAAAGTAAAGACATGGGTTCCTAACACATAATGAGTTGGCCGACGGCCAAAAATGTAACCGATGTCTGCTCTTTTATGGTATTATCCGGGTACTATAGGAAATTCATTGAAGGACTTTCCAAAGTGGCTCATCCTATCATATCCCTTTAAAGAAAGGAAGTCAAGTTTATTTGGATAGCAAAATGTCAAGCTAGTTTTACGAAGCTGAAATACTTGCTTACTTCATCTCCTATTATAAAAGTGGTAGATCCTTATCGTGACTTTGTGGTATGCACGAATGCATGCAAGGAAGGCTTGGGAGGCATGTTGATGCAAGCTGGGTCTATAATGATTTATGAATATAGAAAGTTAAAGACGCATGAAGTAAACTATGCAACACATGATTTCGAATTGGATGCCATAATTCATGCTTTGAAAATGTGGCGACATTACCTTCTTGGGAAAATAATTGTTCTTAAAACTGATCAAATTGGGTTGAAATACCTTTTCGAACAACCAAACCTGAATGGTAGGTAGGAACGATGGTTGGATTTCTTAAGTGAGTTTGATTTTGAAATTTAACATATCAAAGGAAAAGAAAACAAAATAGCTGACGCTCTTAATGGTAAAATGCATATGTTAACTATGAATTTATCTAACAGTGTTCATTCTAACTTGGTATTAAAAATTCAAACTATAGCTGATCAAGACCCAAAATATTTGAATTTAAGGAAAAAATGCTATGCAGAAAATTCAGAACAACAAGCAACAAATTACAGTATATCCAAAGAAGGGCTATTGTTATACAAAAAAAAAATTATATACCAAATTAGACAGAATTAAAGCATGTAATTCTAGATGAATTTCACAAGAGGCCATATTCTGGTCATCTAGGTTATCAAAAAATGATAACAGCTGTAAAAAAAAGTACTACTGGACTCGATTGAAGTCTGAAATTGCTGAATACATAGCAAAGTGTATGGATTTTCAAAGGGTGAAAGTGGAACATCAACACTCGGCTGGTTTGTTACAAACTATACGTATAACAGAATGGAAATGGGAGACTATTTCCATGGACTTTTATCACTGGGTTTCCTAAAAATAACAAGCAACATGATGCCATCATGGTTGTAGTGGATCAGTTAACCAAGAAATCTCATTTCATACTAGTTAAATCCACATTCACAGCAATACATATTGCCAAAATATTCATGAAATAAGTCTTTTGACTTCATGGAATTCCAAAGGTGATTGTATCTGACAGGGATACAAAGTTCACTTCACATTTTTGGAAGGAGCTGTTTAGAGGTTTGGGGACAAAACTAAGATTTAGTACATCCTACCAACCTCAAACAGATGGACATACTGAAAGGGTGAATCAAATCCTAGAGGACATGCTTCACTTCTATGTCATGGATAACCCAAAACAGTGGGAAAATTACCTACACTTGGCTGAATTTGCTTATAATAATGGGTACCAAACTTCTGCAGGAATGAGTCCATTCAAAGTTTTGTAAGGAAGGAAGTGTAAAAACCCTGTGACTTGGGATGATCCGGTGAACCGGATTCTGTTAGGTCCTAATTTGTTAGAAGAACTAGAAAACATTGTGCAAAAAGTTAAAACAAACTTAAAATATGCTTAGGATAGGCAGAAAAACTATGCAGATCAGCATGGAAAACATAAAGAATTTGAAATTGGGGATCATGTATTCCTACGAGTGAAAGTAAAGAAAATCTCTTTTTGTTTGGGAAAGGTTGCCAAAATTGCATCCATATATTGTGGTTCTTTCCAAATACTTGCTAGAGTAGGACCTGTTGCTTATTAGTTAGCTCTACCAACAAATTTTAAAGTAAATGATGTGTTTCATGTTTCATTGCTGAAGAAATATGTATATGATCCTATGCATATTGTAAATTGACACGTGTTTCAGGTGGAATTAGAAGGAGACTTCCAGACAAATCCTGTATGCATATTGGATCAGAAAGATGTGGTACTTCAGAATTGAACCATCGTTTAGGTAAAAGTGAAATGGGAGCACTATAAGCCTGAAGAGGCTACCTGGGAAATGGAAAAGGAAATGCGAGTAGCATACCCTTTTCTGTTCAAAGAAGTACATGACACAAATTGATTTTGGTTATTATGTTATTTTTTGTTTTGAAAACTCTTTAAGACTGAGGACGGTGAAAACTTAAGCGGAGGGGAATTGTAATACCCCAAACACTGGACTTTAATCCCTTTTATATTTTTCTAAGTATTATTTCATTTTAGTTAGGTAACATTAGAAATTTGGAAATTTAATTTCTGATGACCAGTTGGACTAACACATTGATGAGATGGGAGTCACAGTCCCAATGGTTTGGAGGGTAAATGCCAATTAAAATAATAATGAGAAATTATCATTGGAGAAAATTGTGAACCGTAAAGACAAGTTTAGGGAGAATATTGAAATTAAAGAATTAAGAAACTGAGAGAATTCACCCAAAAGAGAATAAAAATGGAAAAGAGGAACTCATTTTCATTCTTAACATTCTCATGATCATTATCACACAAAAAGAGAATTGGTAGTTGGGAATAAAAATAACCAGACAAAAATGAAGACAAGTAAATGGGGACAATTTTGGAGCACAAAACTGGACGAGATCAAGAGATATCATAACAATTGGGTATAGCTTGGAACACTTGGTTGTGTTCAGGTAAGAGAACTACCCCAAGCTTACAGGAGCATTGCAATTACTCTGAATAGGATGTGTCTAGTTGATTCTCTTAATGGATGAAGATTAAAATCCCCTAGATCATCCTGGAGTTCAGGAGCACTAAGTTGGATGTTTGGTTTCCTGCTGCCACATAAATTTTATAAATAACTTGGTGAAAAAGATAATGGCATTTAAAAATATAAACCCTAACCAGAGGGACTGTGAACTCAGCTCGGGGGTGACCTGGTAGCAAGGATAACTTGTTGGTCAAAGGCTGAAAGGTCTGTTGCTAGGATCCACTAGATATAAGAATAAAGATAAGTTTATATGTTGCATTTATATGATAATTTTTATGGCACAGTTGCTAGGGTTTGCTTATGTATAACTTATGATTTAGTTTTGATGATTTGTTTTACCAAATTTGAACAGTTTATATTTTTATACTAAACCCTGAGCATGGATGTGTTTTTATTATTATTTCTCTGCAACATAGTATAGATTGAGGAGCTATTTGAGATACCCTTAGATTTTTTGATGTATGTATGTTTAAATCCAGGCTGAACACATTATTTGTTTAAGGTATAAACCAATTTAAATGTGGTTATACAATCATGAGATAGGAACCCAATCATATTCTCTGTTTATGTTATCTATTTGAGAGGCATCAAATGTATTAAATAGAATCGCTCTTGTTGTAGCAGATCTAGATGACAATGCATATTTATGATTCTGGCAGAACTAGAGTAGACATGAAAACCATAGGTTTACATGTCATGCCTTGTAGTATACAAAATTATTGTTCTATTATGTTATAGACAAATAAATTACTGTGAAAACATTATTTCATCTATTTTGTGATGAACAAAGGGTTTACTATAAATAGAGTGCTTCCTAGTTCTTTACAGTTAAGCAAAGTACTATAATTATAATGACTTATACCTACAGTTAATGGATTCTGTTCTTTGACAGAGTTTATACATTCATGTTGAAGTCGTATAAAAATGACATTTCATTCCATCATGGAATTCGATTTGTTTCTATATACTTTGTTTATGAATAGCATTTAAACTGCAGTATGGAACTTGACTTAGTTTCCATCAGAATTGTAAACCATAACTAATTAATTGCAGGATGCATTATATTTGGATATGCGTTTTACTTTTATTTGTATTCCATAAATCTCGACTCCATGGTCAAGTTGCGACCCTTTAAGTTTAAACCAAATCGTGGTACAGTGGATGCAACGTTTTCCAGAGTTAAAAGTTGCTTGTATTCACACACAGAACTTATGTTAACTGGCCGAGAGTGAAATATGTTCGCATTTCTAGCTTGGGTTCAAGTTTTATAAATGCGCTATTATTAACGTTTATCCATGTCGTATGGATTGTTAAACTTACAAAGGAATGCGGCTATCAAGCCATCTTATGAAATGATATTTCAAATTTAGGCTATGCAAAGTATTGTTATTCGAATGACCATATTATATTATTGCTATACACCCAAATGCAATTAAAAGAAATAGGAAATCTAATATTTTCATTACATTTGTAGTATTATGGAAACACGATTCCATTGACTAGAATCCGCTTAAAAGACTTATGAAAGTAATATTATGCAAAGATCTGCACAGTGTTGTAAACGATTCATTTCAAGATTGAATAATGTTGTATAAAATACAAGTGATATGATAGGGTTCGATTTCTTTTGGATTCACGACTTATACAGTAACATTTATTCAAAATGATTTGTATTTAAAAATGAATGGAATGCGAATCTATTAGGACCATTTTCCTAAAACGAAGACTGGAAATATTGACCGAAGATTGTTTTAAACCAAGTCGATATGCAACAATGCCAGAGTATAAAACGTTGTGCAATATATATATATATATATATTATGTATTAAAAACCAAATAACCAAACGATATACCAATCGTATATATTATAGTTTGGGACTGTTTTCCCCTTTAAAAAAAACTGAAAAATATATATACAGTCTACACCATCGGCGACACTGTCATGTGGTCAACCCAATCCTTTAAACAAGATTAACAAAGTATTTTATAATATATTGGTCTAATTTTAATGAATACATTCACCTACAGGCTGCAAATACCGTTAAAAAAGGTTCAGCATAGTCGCATTAAAAAGAAGAGAACACGATCGAAGGCCAAGTGTTCGAACTGCATCCAAACCAAACGTTTAGGTAACCCATATCTAACCATTAGGTACAGTTCACTTGAGACATAGTGGAGATGACGGGTTACCAGCGTCAACGAAACAATTCATTCCCTTTTATGTGGAGCTTGCAGGGGGGTAGTATCCAGCACACCTTCCACGCTCAGTTCTACCTGCACTCAAACAATACAAAGAAGTTAGTGTCATGGAAAGTGAAATGTTGGCGTAAAAACTTGTTGGGTGAAACTAGCTTCCCAACAAGAATGTTACGTATGGTTAGGGAATGAGAGAGAACCGAATAATGGAAGTGGGTGCAAGTCTCACCCTGAAAGCTTCCAGTTCTCACCATTTACCCTTCACCCTTGTTACCTGCACAACCAAGCATAGTGGAAGTACATATTTCAAAATAAGAAGTAACCAATAGTTGTTACATTAACTTGTATGCCGCTGAAAGGAGTTTCCTTACCTTTGGGAAGAGGGTAGGAGAACTGCGATGGTGGTATTCCAATGCATACCACAAAACAAGTAAGCACAACTTTAAACTCATGGCAGCACTGTTAAAATTTGAGCATTAATTCACAATACTCTAGGAACTTTGCTAAGAGAATAACATATACAGTAAATCAATGCATGACAATCACAATAAGCATGACAAGCATCACAAGAATCAAAAGCATGAGAGACAAGAGACACAGAGTTTCCGTGGGGAAAACCCCAAGGTGAAAAACCACACAACTTCCTTAGAGATAGAGAGAGCAATGGCTCAACCAAATTACAACCAAAATACATTGAGATAGTCTCCTAGTAGCAGATGATCCTCCTCCTCACTAGTGCGCCACTTTCTCAGTGAGAGTGAGATACTTTTTCGAGTGATCTAAATAGAGATCACCTGATCTCTATTTATACTAATCTATTGGCCCAGTGACCTTATGAGGCTGACTTGTCTAGCTAGGTACATCCACATTATAATATATATAATTCAGGGCCGACCCCACATGGTGGTCTAATAACCCATCGGCAAGTACACACACTTGCGACACTTGTCAATCCACATGACGACACTTCCTTATAGAGGAATAACACATCTCTAATAAGGGTACAATAAATATATATGAAATACATTCCGAAGTTACATATACATCAACACTCCCTCTTAACTAGGAAGGTATTTCTCGAAACAGATCTGGTAGACAAGTCTTCTTCTCGGGATCATCATCATCGATGCATCATCATCGTCATCATCACTGCTGCTGCTATCTCAACCAATCTTTGACTCCACTCGTCATAGGAAGTTCTATAGAGCCAGTCCTTTTTCATTACGGATGTAGGCCCACTACCTGCAGGTCTTCGTCATCACTAGCCATACTGTGGAATCCTTAGGACTTATTACGTGCATCACAAAACCTCGAAAGAACATCCCAGGCTGTTACGAGCACACGGATCTACCTATAGGATCTCCCAGGGCCATATTATATGTAACCTCACCACAAAACCTCGCAAGAGCATCCCAGGCTCTTACGAGCACGCAGCTCTACCTATAGGATCTCCTAGGAACAGATTATATGTGGTCACCACAAAACCTCGCAAGAGCATCCCAAGCTGTTACGAGCACGTAGCTCTACCTATAGGATATCCCAGGGATAGATTATATGTGGTCATGGCAAAACCTCTCAAGAGCATCCCAGGACTTATTACGGGCACACAGCCCAACCTATCGGATCTCCCAGGGACAGATTATATGCCATAGGACAAAACCTCAAAAGAGCATCTGCCAGATATCCCAGGGCATGAATTACATGCCATAGGAAAAACCTCGAAAGACTATCTGCAAATCTCCCAGGGCCAAATTATATGTCCTCCCAGAGCAAAACCTCGAAAGAGCATTTCCCAGATATGCCAGGGCATGAATTACATGCCATAGGAAAAACCTCGAAAGACTATCTGCAAATCTCCCAGGGCCAAATTATATGCTCATCTGCACAACCTGATCCATGGCCATAGAGTATCAACCTGATACTCACCATACATCATTTTGATGTACACATGATCATCCTGATCATCATCACTGCAACATCCTGCTGCATGTCATCTGGAGCAACATCCTGAAGCTCGTCATCCACGATCATCCTGATCATATAATGCATCTACCTGATGCATACCAAGTATCTACCTGATACATATCATCATACATGATCCACCTGATCATACAATGTATCCACCTCATACAAATACAAATACATGATACATATCACCATACATGATCCACCTGATACATATACAGATACATGGTCCAAGCATCCAACATGATGCATACAAAATACATACAAATGATCCTACTGATCATATCCAACATCCAACATGATGCGTACATACATATACATATAAATGATCCAACTAATCATATCCAACATCCAACATGATGCGTACATACATATACATATAAATGATCCAACTGATCATATCCAACATCCAACATGATGCATACATATAAAAATGATCCAACTGATCATACAAAGCAGAAACCAGAACATCATCTTTATGTTCATCATCCAGCGCTTACATCCACAACCATGTGAAGGATCCTCCTTCCAACATGCTTGGAATGCTTCAGCAAATGTGTCCATCACTTCTTCCTCGAAGTGCCCTCGATCTGAAGAACACCAAGCCTCTCCCTGAAGTACTCGAACTTCACCCTGGCTAGTGTCTTTGTCAGCACATCTGCAATCTGCTCGTCCATCGCAACATAAGGGAGCTTCACAACCCCTCTCTGCACCATATCCCTGATATAGTGATATTTGATCTCTATGTGTTTCGACCTGTCATGAAACACTGGGTTCTCAAACAACTTCACACAAGTCTAGTTATCACAAAAGATACCAGTAGCATCCAATGCAAGATCAAATAACTCAGACAGTAGCTTCCGTAGCCATACTGCCTCACAACTAGCTGAACAGGCTGCAACATACTCTACCTCAGCTATACTCAGTGTTACGTAGGTCTGCTTCCTGCTAAACCAAGAGATCACACTTGATCCCATACTGAAGCAGCATTCAGATGTGCTCTTCCTATCTGCAGCACTACCAGCCCAATCTGAATCAACATAACCCTGTAGGTTAAACTTTTTATTCGCTTCATACTTGAGCCCATAATCCACTGTACCCTTCAGGTACCTGAGAACATGCTTTATAGCAACTAGGTGAACACTCCTCGGATCTATCAGGAACTGACTCAATGTGTTCACAGCAAAGCAAATGTCTGGTCTCATGTTCGTTAGGTACATCAAGGACCCAATCATCTGACGATACATAGAGACATCAACCGGCTCAGATGAAGCATCACATAGAAGCTTTAGATTTGATGCCATAGGTGTGGCCATGGCCTTGCAATCCATCATCCCAAATATCTTCAGGATATATACTATGTAATTCCCTTGACCAATGAAGATCCCACCTGCACTCTGCCACACCTCCATACCTAGGAAATAGTGCACCATTCCCAAATATTTCATATCGAATTCAACAATAAGATTCCTCTTAGTATCTGCAATCATTCTATCATCTCCTGTTACAAAAAATTCATCCACATATAGGAGTAGAATCACATGATTCCCTTCCTCAACCTTGTAGTAAAGGTTGGAATCCGCTTTACTCTTGGTAAAGCCCAAACTAGATAGGAAACTGTCCATCCTACAATACCAAGTTCTGGGAGCTTGTTTCAAGCCATACAAGGCTTTCTTCAATCTGCATACATATGACTCCCTGTCATGTATTTCAAAATCGAGTGGCTGCTCCACATATACTTCCTCTTCAACTACACCATTCAAGAAAGCAGTGTTGACATCCATCTGGTGTATTTTACATTTCATAGCTGCAGCCAAGGCAAGTATTGTTCTGATTGAAGTATACCTAGCTACAGGTGCAAAAGTTTCTTCATAATCTATTCCCTCTTTCTGAGAGAAGCCACGAGCTACGAATCTTGCCTTGTATTTCTCTACACTGCCATCTGCAGCATGCTTGATTTTGTAAATCCATTTTGAATTCACAACAAACTTCTCTTTAGGTCTTGGGACAACATACCAAACATCATTCTTCATTATTGATTGGTATTCCTCAACCATGGCATCCTTCCATCCTTTCTTTTTCGTTGCTTCTTCATAACTGGAAGGCTCTTTGTTCATAATGTCACAGAGTAAAGCAACATAGCTGGTATGTGATATGGTTCTCTTCTTTGTTCTGTGTTCTTCTTCTGGAATGCCAAATCTTTTTGCATCTTGAATGAGCTCTCTACCCCATGCAGGTTTCCTCTTGTGAGAGTTATCCTCACGAGGTGGATCTACAGGTTCTTGCGGATCTTGAAACTCATGAAAAACTTCTGGAACTGCTTCAGTCATGGTAGTGTCTTGAAATCTAGTTTCCTTAGGTTCTTCATAAACTTTGATAGGTGCCTTCCTTGATTTGATGATTGATGAGATTTCATCAAATGTTACATCCCTGCTGACATCAATCTTCTTGAACCCTGGAAAGTATATTTTGTAAGCCTTCGAGCTTTCACTGTAACCCACAAAGATACCCTTCTTTCCTGAAGGATCTAGTTTAGTCCTCTTTTCGTTTGGAACATGAGTGTATCCTGGACAACCAAATATTACGAGATGATTGACTTCAGGTTTCTTACCATAAAATACCTCTTCTGGTGTCTTGTTGTCCAATATCTTGTGGGGTGTTCTGTTTTGCACATATACAGTTGTTCTAGCTGCTTCTGCCCATAGATGCATAGGTAGATCCTGGTCATGCAGCATTGCCCTTGCTGCTTCCATGATAGTTCTGTTCTTCCTTTCTGCAACTCCATTATGTTGAGGATTATAAGGAGCAGTCAACTCCCTATTAATCCCTGAATCACTACAAAGCTTCTTGAAGTCACCTGAGGTGAATTCTCCACCATTGTCGGATCTGAATGTTTTGATCTTCTTGTCAGTTTGATTCTCCATCAAGGTTTTGAATTCCTTGAATTTATCAAACACCTCATCTTTGTTCTTCAAGAAGTATACCCAAGTCTTCCTGGAGAAGTCATCAATAAATGAGACATAGTAAACATACCCACTCAGAGAACTGGATGACATAGGACCACATACATCTGAGTGGATGATTTCTAGGATGTCTTTTGCCTTGCTTTCACTGCTTGGGAAAGCCTTCTTAATGTTCTTACCTTTTGCACATCCTTTGCAAACACCTTCATGTTTAGTCTTGATTTCAGGAAGACCCTCTATAGCCTTGCTTGCAATTGGAAGTGCTCTATAGTGCATATGAGCAAGTCTTCTATGTCAAAGTTCACTTGGTTCCATGGATTCATGGATCATGGCATGTTCAGGTTGACCCTTCAATTTATACAAAGCTCCCTCTTGCTCTCCAATCACTACTGCATCATTGATTGTTTTACCCTTTGGCCACATTAGGACTTGGCCATCCACAAATGCAACCCTCATACCTTTTGCATCCAATGCAGAGATGGAGAGTAAGTTCTTCTTGAGCCCAGGTACATAAAGGACTTCTTTCATCTTCAAATATTTTCCAGAATCTAGGTTGTAGGAGGCTTCACCACTTCCTTTGATTGGGTATTGATAATCATCCCCAAGTTTCACCTTATGGGGTGATTCATGTTCATATAGATTCACAAAAGATTCCTTAAACCAAGTCATGTGTTTGGAAGATCCACTATCAATCAACCAATCATTAAAACCATGGGAAATGGTACCTGTGAGAGCAGAGATTAGAACATACTCTTCTTCACTTGATGAGTCAACATCACTATCATCACTTTCTGCCCTAGCCTTCTTCTTTGGAGGTTTATCATCCTTGGCAGCATGAGCATGAAACTTTCTTTTGCTTCCCTTCTTCTTCTTGTTGGAGTTGTTGTTATTATCCCTTTTGTTCTTGGGACAATCTGAAGCAAAGTGACCCTTCTCATTGCATGTGAAGCATCTTAGATCCTTCTTATTCTTTTGATAGGATCTCTTGTGGCGAGAGTGCTCCTTCTTGGGCTTGCTTCTTTTGGTGTGAGCTGCAAGAGCTTGATATTCACCTCCCATCTTTTCCTCACGAGCTATAAGTCTAGCTTCTTCTTGAGAGCATTCTTCCTGCAATCTGTTGAAGGAGATCAACTTCTTCCTTGCACAAATTTCTTGAATAAAGGAATCCCATGACGTGGGTAGGCCATTTAGAGTGGTCATCACCACGTCACCATTATCCACCATTTCATCCACTGCTTCTAGTTGTTCCTTGATTTGGGAGACCCTTGAAAAATAAGATTGAATTATTTCTCCATTCTAAAACTTTTCAATTGGTTCCGTAGGGTCATCTTCCGATTTATGTTCTTCCCTTCAAATCGCTTAGTCAAATAGTCAAACATCTCCTTGGGTGTCTTAAGAGAAGACACATGGGGTATGAGATGGTCTTTGATAGAATCCACAATGATTCTCTTTGCCTTGACCAAGTTATTCTTATGCAATACCTTGGCCTCTTCATCCTCTGGGATAGGGATGTCTTCTTTTATATATGAGTCCAACTCATTCTCTTCTAGGATTAACCCAATCCTATACTTCTAGGCTCAGAAGTTATCAGCCCCTTCAAGCTTATCCTCAAGCTTGGTGTGGAGAGACATCTTAAAGAGTACTTCAAATGGAAATAGAAAATATTTAGGTCTTACCACTTGAAATGCTGAAAACTGGATCTGGTCCCGGATTAGGGTTTGTCGAAAAAACCCTAAAAAATCAAAATGTGAATTTCAAATTTCTGAAAGGATAGAAAGATGTGCTTTGATGAGCTTATCAGCCTGGCGCATTCAAAATTTGAGATAAGAAAATTTTTACCCTTTAGCTTTGACTTTTTGTCCTCCCGGGTTCACTCGGGAGAGCCCTGAATTAGGGTTTGAGTTTCCCAGAGATCTACCTAGCCAAAAGTCTTGATCCAAAGCTCTAAACTTCGATTTTTTCAAGGAGCTTCCAACTGTGTCTTCAGATTCAAGAAATTCCTATTTTTGTGGAAACCCTAATTTTTAGGGCCAAATCTAAAAATGCTCAGAATTGAATTCTGATTGGACAGATAGATGCGCCTTGATGAGTAGAGCCAATCTACTATACTGTTTTTCCAGAATCTATGGAGAGAAACCCAATAAACAAGAAACTTAAGTTTCCGTCACTGCAAAATGTCTTCTTCTCAGGTTAGCTCTGATACCATGTTAAAATTTGAGCATTAATTCACAATACTCTAGGATCTTTGCTGAGAGAATAACATATACAGTATATCAATGCATGACAATCACAATAAGCATGACAACCATCACAAGAATCAAAATCATGAGAGACAAGAGACACATAGTTTCCGTGGGGAAAACCCTATGGTGAAAAACCCCACAACTTCCTCAGAGATAGAGAGAGCAATGGATCAACTAAATTACAACCAAAATACACTGAGATAGTCTCCTAGTAGCAGATGATCCTCCTCCTCACTAGTGCGCGACTTTCTGAGTGAGAGTGAGATACTTTTTCGAGTAATCTAAATAGAGATCACCTGATCTCTATTTATACTAATCTGTTTTCCCAGTGACCTTATGGGACTGACTTGTCTAGCTAGGTACATCCACATTATAATATATATAATTCAGGGCCAACCCCACATGGTTGTCTAATAACCCATCGGCAAGTACACACACTTGCGACACTTGTCAATCCACATGACGACACTTCCTTATAGAGGAATAACACATCTCTAATAAGGGTACAATAAATATATATGAAATACATAGATGAAATACATTCCAAAGTTACATATACATCAACAAGCACAATTAAACCAGTAAAAGAATGTTAAACAACTGGAAAATCGTATTGTTGCTTACCAACGTAGTGTGGAGCACTCCACAGCGTTTTTCTTAGCTTTCACTAGTAGCCAGATAGGGTTAACCCCTGGGGTCAATGCCTGAATCTCCTACACAAGAAGAAGAGCTCTGCGAAGAGCCTCCAAGGAGAAACAATGAAGTGAATGATGCCCGCAGGAGTATTTCCAACGTTCAGTTCTCAGTGGAAGGTTTCCTTGACCTCTGTCACCGGTGAAGTCACGCTTTAATGTGAAGTATAGTGGGTTGGATGGGAGCCAAAACCAAACCAAGGATCGATGGTGGTAAGCAGTGTATTGTGCCCATGCTGTAACTCTCAGATCACTATCGACAGTCAAGCGTGAGCTCGATTTCAATATCTAGCAGGTATCTCTTAAATGCTTATGCTTCGAGGTTGGAGAAACTTGTGTGGCAACTGGAGTGGCCGAGTTGGAACTCGCGATTAGAATCCATTCTTGAGTAGCCAATCACCAGTGGAGTCAATGCATAGTCACCTACCAGGAGGGCATCCCACACAGGGTTTAAAACATTGGTGTTGCGTATTGTGTCTGCATGGCACCATCGTGGCTTAGCACAGTCATACAATTTCTTAACGTGTGTATGCATTAACTTTAGCACATGATGAAAATCTTATTATCGTATTAACATATGACCTATTCTCATATCATTGATTGTCTTATAATCAATGTTGGTTTGCATAGTATCGACATTGTATTATAATATATATCATATAACCAAAGTCCAAATGGTATGGGAAATAGTATTTGCGTAGAGTTTCAATATATCAAAATGTTATATGGTATTTCATATAAAAACAATGGTTCACCTAACATGGTAATAGATTATGTATTAATCTATATGTTATATAATGAGAATTAGATTTTTGTTCATAGTATTGGGACTATAACACATGTTTTAATTAAAAATGTTTATATATATGGGAAAAACAAAAGCATATATGTTGTCTTATACTAAGCCTAGATTTACTAGGGTAAGTCTAGGGTTTAAGTCATAATATTAGCATAGATTTTATATGCTAATATTAGGTACATAATGTAAAATCTCAAGCACAGCTGAATCTAGCTACTGTGGATTCCTCACTGGTGAAAGATTGCACAACATTTGCAAGAATGGCATAAAAAAATTTAAATGAATGAAGAACAATTACACATGAAATGGTGAATAATGTCAATATTATTAACTGTCCAACCTTAACAAAGGTTAAGAACACCCATATATACAAATATGGAAGAATTTGAATCCATCTGGAGTGTTCACACTGATCTAGCTTAGAAAAAGCTCAAACCCCCCTAGGTTGACCAAAATATCCCAAACCATCCCAAACTGGTTCGAATCTGCAGTGTGAATGCTGGGAATGACTGGACAGGCCCATGTGACCTCACACATGTGAAGAAACTGGTTGGTTAGAGGTTTGGAGTCTAAAAATGGTCAAAAATATGACAAAACAAGGCAAGATTGTCCACAAAGTGAGCAAATGCGCCCTAGGTAGAAGAGAAGCATGCTGAGTGCATTAAATGACCTGAGGAGGGCGCTCTAGGCATGCTGAGTGCATTAATTGTCCTGGGGAGCGCTCCACAAAGCTGGTTTGACTCAGCACTTGTTCACATTGCTAACCAGTTCATGATAATTTGACCATTTACCAACTAATCAACTTAGGGATGTAATCATTAATCACTTGGGCTAATTAATCATCATTAATAAATGATTAATGTACATAGGTGGAAAAATGTTCTAACACCCCCCCTTAAGCTAGACTTAGTGAAATATCAAAAAATTAAGGCCTTGGCAACTAGGCTCAAGTCACCTTTTACATCATAAAATTTATTTGTCCATGTAAAATGAGGAAAGAGGCAAAACCACATGGGAAAAATCCTCCCTCAAGAATGGACATGATACAGAGATGATCAAAAGGTCTTCAACAGGTCTTGTTCTTCACTTGAATGAGTTGAATGAACAACTTCTTGCTGAAATACTTGGTGAAGATGTTGTGGATGTCATGATCATGCACCAATTCTTCAATGTTTTGTAGGAAAAAAACATGTTGGAAGGCTCCTTGAATCTCATCATTTGATGATGGGGGAGCATTATAAGAATGCTTCTTGCTGCATACATACTCTGATATGAATACATGATCAATAATGGAAAAGATATCTCTGCAAAATCCTTCCCAAAGAACATCAAAAATCTCAACAAAATCTGCATTTTGAGGAGCTTCCACATGGCAAATCAAACCATGAATCTTCCTTCCGAACTGATGTAGCACCTTCCCAAATCTGTAATAGAGATCATGTGGCTCTGATATATCAGAATAGGAGCCATATGGAGCAGCAAAAACTAGAGGTATAATGTCTCCATGATCGAATGGTTTTACAGTAAGAGAAGTGTGTGTAACTGGATCACACTGACAGTTGAGCAAACTTGAAGGGTCTGGAGACTTGAGTTTTGAACCATAGGTGGAAAGATCAGGTCCAGACATGTGGAACAGCAGTCCCATGATAGCCAATGACATGGCTGTCCAACCAAGGAATGATATGCAAGACATAAAACCAAGATAGATCAGTGACACAGTTTTGGAAACAATAAAATTGTGAGATTTTCCAACTGTAGAACTTGGGGTTTGTGTGGTCTTTTGGGCATCCGATGGTTGGGGAAATGGTTTGATGGCTGTCATAACCTGTATATCAGCCTGCATATTATCTTCCATATCATAATACGAAAGATCTGATTGAAGTGGGAAAGAGCTTTCAGAAGGCATGTCAAAAACTATTGAAAAATTACTAGTATTGGGAGAAAGCTTCGGTGAACTGGATGGAGATTCTTTCAGGGAAGAGACTGATTTTTTTGAATCTGATATATCAGAATGTAAATCAGAAACAGAGATATCAGAAAAATATTTGGCTCTTTCACCCAAATGATAGAGCTTTTTACCTTTGCATGTGGCATAGAGGCAATGATCTTGTTCCAAAGAGATCTTGGCTTCTTCTCTTCTTGCAAAATCTGGAACATCAATGTTATGTTCTTTAAGTAGCTTGGTTAGAATGTCTATCTTCTTTCTGAAACATGATTTTTCATTGTGAGAACCTCTGCAATAACCACATTTGGGCTTCTCTTTCTTGCTCTTCATCTTCTTGACTTTTGAATCTTCATCACTTGAACTTGAGCTTTCATCACTTGAATGCTTCTTCTCCTTCATCTTCTTCTCTTGAGGTTTCGGTCCCTTTGGTTTTTGCTTGCCTCTTCCATATTTCGAATCTCCAGCTACAAGAACTTGGTCTTTTTGCTTGATGGAGCCCATCAAGACCAGCTTGTCTTGCTCTTGAGTTAGCATCTCCATGAAGTCAGCCAAAGATGGCATCTTCCAACCTCTAACTGTGAGCCTTGTGGAGTTGAAGGAAGACACAAAAACTGAGTATTCAGAACCCAATTTGGAGAGAATGGACAACACCAACTGTTCTTCTTTCTTTTCTATGCCACATTGTCTGATCTGCAAGACCAAGTTCTTGAACTTGGTGAAGAAGTCCTGGATGGAATCGAAATTCCCTGGGCTCAGTGAGACAAGCTCATTTTCGAGCTGGTGGCCTCTCATCTCATCAGTCTTTCCAAACAGTGTCTCAAGCTTGAGCCACACTTCATTTGGAGTTGCTAGAATTTCTACATGAAACAGGAGGTCTCTCGAAATGCTGAGACAAAGGAGGCCAAATGCCTCATCCATTCAGTTAAAAAACTTGGATTTCTCCACAGCTGAGTTTGGCTCAACCTCAGTGCCCATCGTGATTCTGTAGAGACCCTTGGATCTCAGCAAAATCACCATTTCTGCCTTCCAATCGAAATAGTTGAAGGGAGTGAGCACGTTTGGGTGAGATGGCTCCATTCTCCTCTGCTGCAATTCGCACTTGCTGACAATGCTGATCTTCAGTACCTGCAAACAACTCTCAAATCACTCAGGAGGGATCTACACTAACAGATTCGAACCCTGTATGGATAGTGGGTGCATTCGGGAGAGCCTCACACCTGAGAGGAGCCACTAGATTTCTCCAGTAAGCTCAAGGCAATGGCCTCAGGAATTATGTGGTTTCTCCACTGCTTCTGGCAATCCACTACAACAGTCTTGCTGGTTCGAATTCTAGCTCCAAGAGCTCTGATACCATGTAAAATCTCAAGCACAGCTGAATCTAGCTACTGTGGATTCCTCACTGGTGAAAGATTGCACAACATTTGCAAGAATGGCATAAAAAAATTTAAATGAATGAAGAACAATTACACATGAAATGGTGAATAATGTCAATATTATTAACTGTCCAACCTTAACAAAGGTTAAGAACACCCATATATACAAATCTGGAAGAATTCGAATCCATCTGGAGTGTTCACACTGATCTAGCTTAGAAAAAGCTCAAACCCCCCTAGGTTGACCAAAATATCCCAAACCATCCCAAACTGGTTCGAATCTCCAGTGTGAATGCTGGGAATGACTGGACAGGCCCATGTGACCTCACACATGTGAAGAAACTGGTTGGTTAGAGGTTTGGAGTCTAAAAATGGTCAAAAATATGACAAAACAAGGCAAGATTGTCCACAAAGTGAGCAAATGCGCCCTAGGTAGAAGAGAAGCATGCTGAGTGCATTAAATGACCTGAGGAGGGCGCTCTAGGCATGCTGAGTGCATTAATTGTCCTGGGGAGTGCTCCACAAAGCTGGTTTGACTCAGCACTTGTTCACATTGCTAACCAGTTCATGATAATTTGACCATTTACCAACTAATCAACTTAGGGATGTAATCATTAATCACTTGGGCTAATTAATCATCATTAATAAATGATTAATGTACATAGGTGGAAAAATGTTCTAACACATAAATATAATCATATATTATTTGTTGAGTATTAATATAAAATAGAAATGTTTATATTTTATTATTATAATGCTTAGAATTTTAAGAATAGGTTGTGTAACTAAATTGAGACATGTGTGGCTTGCGCTTGAAGTTTTTATAGGCACTTTAATTCTAACGTTTAAAGTGATTCACACTTCGTTTATATATGGAAATGTTAAGCCTGTGGTGTATAGGCCACACAAGAATGTTTATAAGAGACGTTTATATTTTGATACTTACATTAACATCAATGTAAGTATTAGTTAAGTTCAATACACATGTACGTAAAGGATAAGTAACGTTGTAAGTAGATACTTAGATCACTTGTGGCTGAGAATTTATTAGCTAGTAGAGTTGGAAAAAAAAATCGTGTAGAAGAGATCTGACAAATTGGTATCATAGCTACGGTCATTATAGTAGGGCCTTGTTGTGGCCACAATAGATCCCATGATTAGTTCAAGCATGGGAGCCCCATTCCTAATAAACACAAAGGTAGTTGGGTGAGTTTTCTTGTAAATATGGGGTTTTGGTTTTCATCCCTAAGATCTCTTACCCATACTTTTGTCCTGTGTGTTTTCCTTTGATCTAAAAATTTCTAAGTGTTTTGGGCTTGCAAAAAGCTTGTTTTTGAGTATTTTATCATTTACTTCCATCAACCCGCAACCCTACATTTGGGAAACCCGCAACCTGACAGTTTCGGGTTGCGGGGGATTTATTTGTTTGTCGTGGAGTTTAGCAAACCCGAAACCCGCAACTCGACAGTTGCGGGTTGAGGGATTTTATTTAGCGACTTATGATTTTCGTCATCTCGAAACCCGCAACCCGACAGTTGCGGGTTTTTATCTTGTGAATAATTTCAGGAAATTTTATCCCGAAACATGAAACTCGAAACCCGCAATTGCGGCTTTCGTATTTCAAGAATTTCTTTTAAACATTTATTTTGTTGTGTGTTCCCGAAAACTGCAACCCAACACTTTCGGATTGCGGTTTTTGAGAAAAGTTTTTCGATTGCGATTTTTCCATTCCTGAAACCCGCAACCCGACACTTTTGGGTTTCGGCTTTCAGGAAATTCTTTTGTGCTTTGTTTTATTGCAATCCTAAAACCCGCAACCCAACACTTTCGGGTTTCGGCTCTTGGGATTCTTAAATAAACTTTCGAAATAAGTATGAACCTGACTCCGCATCCCGCTCCGGTTCATCTCAGCTGTCCATTCGTTTTGATCCTACGGTCATGTTTTAATATGGTAAATGTAATAAATAAAGTTTTTTCTATTTTATTTTACTATTGAAAGATTGTTCCGTCACGCTATTATTTCGTTGCAGAAATTCATGTCAAAAGACGTTATTATTGTTTTTTGATTACTCTAGGTTGGATTGTTGCCATTACTGCATCCTATGTCCATTAGTTCAAGTTTTATATTTGACATCCTTTTGCCATCATTTCGACTCCTTAAGATTCCATATTATTACCCCCGTTTCGGTCTGAAAGGTTGTTCCAGTTATTCTGTTAAATCAGGCCACCCAAACCCGATTTGATACGTGCAAAAGGGATGCTAGTCTGTGTACTGAAGCTCCTGTTTGAGTCATTTTGCAGTCAACTTTCCAGCCGTAATTTTCGTTTTGGTCACAAATCTGAGGTCATGATTGCTGATGTAAAAATACTTGTAATAATGAGTTTTTGAAAGCAGTTTAAGTCATGCGAGCTTCGGTTGGTTGTCTATTTTCACACGGGTTTAGATCCAACTGATGCATGCCTTCACTCATTTCATTACAATTTGGAGAATTGAAATGAATTGGTCGCATAATTTGAATCATTACCACTCATCCTGCTCAATTATTGTCATCTTATCGGTTGGCCTTAAATTGGAAACAAACATGAAACTTGTAGCTCGTTCCTTGCATTCTTTAAGGGGAAAATTTATGTGTGATAATCTTGTAAGCCTCCTTCTGAACGTATCTAATAAAAGAAATATGCAAACAGGTAATGAATCTCCCAATTCCCGTTTTAAAGATGAATAAATCTATCCCTTACTATATCAAGAACCTATGTCACCACATTTTGATGCAAGTGTTCCTAATTTAAGTAGCGATAGCGGCGAAGAAGATTTTGAGGCTCTGTCTATCTGCATGCAATTCCCTGATAAGAAAGAGAAGAAAGTTCCCAAGAAACTGGCTGATCATGACGATGATGTTATACGATATTTTATAATCAACCAAGAACGTGATGTTCTACCGACTTCTTCTAAAGTATATCCTTTAATGGATTTTTCCATTTTTGAGAATATAGTTCCTGATCCGGAAGTTCCCACGGCAAGTTCTCCATAAGCCAAACCACCTGTTACCGAGAGTTAGCAATTTGGGATTGAATTTTTGTTGTGCCATGAAGATCTCTTTGATTAAAGGATGAATATTTAGAAAATTGTTTTGAGAGGTGATGGAAATCATATAAAACGAGAAATGGCAAGATTTCTTGGGTCTATAGTTTGATTCAATTTTGTAATCCCTATTTTAGGAAATCTTTATCTTTGTTTTATGCAGTAATTTACTATTTAACGGTAAAGACCTCTCATAGTTAGGGGTTGGTAATTTTGGAGTTGCAAGTCAATAGGAGACAAGACTGTAGATACTCTATTTAGCAGAGCTTCTTGTAATTTCTGTACAAGACCTCTTTTAATACAGTAAAGTTATCTTTGATCTATCTTCTGTTATTCCTCAAATTTCTTTGAGAATTGCTGAATTAATGCTTCAAATTGTCATCTATTATGCATCTAATCTTTTTCCAAACATTTATTAATGCACAAATTTGTTATCTTGGTTTCTCTATATGATTGGTCAATATTTCTAAGTATTTCATTGAGTTTATTCAATTTAAATACTCTCATTTTGTATTTCTACAAAAGATTCGATGCAAATATATATAATCAAATGTTAATTTTTCAATTAGCAAAGTGATTACAGATCAGATCTTGAACAAGCTTAGATACTTGAAAGATTGTCATTTAATTTTCATTACTTGATAATAATTTAAGTCAACAAGTTACTCATAAAGACATTCTTTTTTAAAGTGTTCAATTACTTGTTCATCACATTTCAAGACTGATTTGCACAACATCAAGCTTCCTTTTAGAACAGGACTAACTTAAATTAGTTTCCTTCTCTGAAATAGGTTAAGTTAGCTTAGCTTTACCACTTTCACATATTTGTTTTTCTTGATTGGAAAAACGACCTAATTGGTCAAATCACCAACTCTTAGAGTGCCAGCAGAGGCCAAATATCCATGGAGGATCACCATACCAAATAGGTTGGGGATAGAACTGCCCTTCCGCAAGGTCTTTCGAAGCCTTTGAACTTGGGTTTTATTCCTCTGTTGGGATCCTTGGAACCATTCTAGCACCTTTGCATCTAACATGCACAACCAAGTCCTCAACAAATGGTGCTAGAAGGAGGGCCACTATTACAACATGCCTAAACAAGCTACTAAGAAACCTCCTCCAACAAATACTTCAATGGTTCAAACTCGAAGCCAATCAAGGGATTCAACATCTGAACAACCTACTGAGTCACAATCCACTATTGTTCCTATTACACCTGCTCAGGTTACTACTACTATTGCTGTAGATACAGCGCAACAGGTTTGAAGGGATCTTGTAATCATATCCCCCACAAGAGGATCAATTCTCCTTGAAGACATTTTGAACCAGTCCCATGACAGTGTAACTAGATTGGAACAAAGAATTGCTATTGAGCGAAGACGTGGTTTGGCATCTCTCAATTTAGATAACGCTTTGCAGACCAGTGATCAAGAGGGTCAATCGAACACGATCACATAGACCAGTGATCAACCAACCCAATACTCAGCTGATCCCAACAGTGAACATCAACAGACAACTAATCAAAACATACCACATCGAGAATCAGTTGATCATTCAGGTTCACCTGAATACAATCTCAATCAACTTTTTTAGGAAGCCCCAGATCGACCAAAACATGGAGCTAGTGGACCACCACCTTCTCCCCCTTCATCCTCATCATATTCCTCAGATAATTAACATTCTTCAAGATCTTCATCAAAAGAAGAAGAAGAAGAACCATTGATGGCTGGAGAAGGCCAAAACAGACCATGGCTCAACCAAGATGCAGTATGGGTACTTGGAGACCAACATAGACTACCCAAAAACCCTGAGAAGTGATTACCCAAGTTTAACCCAGATGACAAGTCACCTGCACCAGATCATGTTAAAACCTTCATGCAGGCTATTAGACTTAGAAGTGCCATTCATGAGGATGTGGTCTGTAGAATATTTCTTTATACTTTTGAAGGAAAGGCATCTGCATGGTATTTTTCCTACCACCAAGGTCTATTGTTTCTTGGGATGAGTTTGAAAAATTATTCATCCAAAAGTTTGGAGATGACAAGACACCACAGGATCTTGTTTTGGAATTATCCTCCATGAAAATCAAAGGGAAAGAAAGGGTTAAAGATTTTAATCAAAGGTTCTCATACTTGAAGAATAGAATTCCCATCAACCTTCTTCCTGCTAAAGAATTGTTGGTATCCTACTATGAAAAGGTCTTGCCTGCTCCAATTTCAATGTGGGTGAAACGAGCATGCAAAGGAACTTTGCTGGAAGTGTTTGATGAAGCAATACAGTTGAAAAAGAAATTTTTTGTTTGAAGGATAGTCTAGAAACCTCATAAGAACAGCCTTCCACTTCCAGGAAAAGGAATGACAGTGTCCCCAAACCCATTGCTCAAAACAAGGATCCATTTGACATGACTGACATGAAAAAGTTCATCCAGAAAATGTCAAACGAGATGGTGGACTTGAAAAAGACTAACAATGAAAATCAAAACCAGAATAGAGGTTTTATGAGGCCACCTTTTAGGATACCTTATCAACCTCTATCGCCTCCTAATCCAACAGAAGGCCTCACGAATGAAGAAATTTATTCTCTCTTTAGAGCCCTAGCATCAGAATCTCAAAACACTCTTGAAGTTCCTAATGATCAAACTAATCCAGACCCACAATTACCTGAAGAAGAAGATGATGAACATGAGGATCCACAAATCAACACTGTAAGTTACTTTTCATAGCTTCCTATGTGCGAAGAAGAAGAAGAACCTGAGACTGTGTTTAATGTTAAACATCCTTATAACACAAGGTCTAAACCTCAACCCCCTTATGAACCTTCATCCTCCACACCAGTCCTTAATAAAGGCAGGACTGTTCCCCACAAGGATACAGTCATCCCTGAAATGGAGTACAATTTAGTTGAAGATCTTAAAAGAGTCAAGGCAAACATCTCTTTGCTTGAATTGTTGAAAATCCCTTCCATGAGGGATACTTTACCCAAAAGTATGGTGGTCAAACAACCAAGATAATTGCAGAATAACAACCTTGACTCTTTCACTAAACTAGATGATCAAAAGTTTGGTAGCAAAAGGACACCTCCTTTTTTGCTTACTTTTGAGATTTTCAACTGAAACGTACATAACTGCATGATAGACTCTAGTGCCTCATCAAATGTGATGCCTCTGTCTGTTTGTAGAAAGTTGAATGCCACATGCGAACCATTCCCTACTTAGATAGTACAACTTGACAGATCAAAAGTCAGAGTAGTAGGGAGACTTAGAAATGTCTTAATTACATGATCAGCTAATCCTCAGATCCATCAAACGATTGATATAGTCATTGCTGATATCCCAGAAGCATATGGTATGTGGCTTGGTAGAGACTGGTCAAAAAAGATAAAAGGTTATTTTTCTACTGATTGGTCCCATTTGTGGTTACCCTACAATGGTCAGCTAAACAAGATCAAGATCAGTAGGGAGCCTTATATGAGATAGACAGTCACAGACTTAAATGACTCAAGTGAGCCTGTGGGGTATTTCAACACACACGTTGAGCACTTTACCTTTGAGACCTTCTTCGAGAATTTACCAGTTGATATATCACCACAGGAGAATGCATAGAACGAATCTCAGGTAACTCATCTCACTTCTATGACATTCTCAGGAGATATTGTACATAATGTGTTTAATGTAAATACAAATTTTAGATTAGACCCTATTGCATGGACATTGTTTTTTGACAGATCTAAATCTAAGGATGGAGATGGTGCAGGATGTGTTCTCATAGATCCAAAAGGGACAAAAATTATGATTGCATGCATATTAGAGTTTGGTTGTACTAATAATGTGGCTGAGTATGAGGCCCTGATACAGGGACTTAAGAAAGATATTTACTTGAAAGTATAGATCGTCCATTGCTTCATAAATTCAGAAATCATTGTGAAACAGGTGAGGAATAAGATACACTGCTTGTCCCCCTGCTTGTTGAATTATCATAAATTGGTATGAGATATTACCAGCTCCTTTACTGCATTTAATATTAATTCAGTCCCTAGGTATCAGAACTTCGATGCTGACTTGTTGGCAAATACAGCTTCCAGATTGATTCCACCTAAGGGCCTATCTCCTCAAACATTCTCAATAGAACTGATGTGAAGGCCTTCCATACCAGATAATGTGACAAGCTGGAAAGTGTTCGATGATGATCAGCAGATACTCGATTTTCTGACAGCCTAGGATACATTCCAGGATATGGCTATAGACGAGGATGAGCATGAAACGTCTCTCTCTGATTCCTCAAACGTCATCCCAAAGTTTGTGATCAATTTGGAGAAGTTCTACGATTTGCAAGACAAATTCAGACACAAAACCAATTGTAAAACACAGAGCTCTTCACTTAATTATGAGTAAGTCAATTTAGGGACTGAGCAAGAACCCCGTTTTATCAATATAGGAATTGATTGTACTCTAGAAGAAAGGTGAGCTATCATCAAACTGTGTAAAGAATATAAAGATGTCTTTGCCTCGACCTATGACGAATTAAGAATGTTTGACACTAGCATCATCTACCATAACATACCCATGAAGCCAGAAGTGAAACCATATCAATAGAAACTGTGGAAAATGCATCCCAGTTTAGAGTCTTTTGTGAAAAAAGAACTGGAAAAGCTACTCACAGTCCGAATTATTTTTTCAGTGAGGCATACACAATGGATAGCCAATTTGGTGCCTGTACGCAAGAAAAGTGGTGAAATCCGATTGTGTGTCAATTTCAGGAATCTGAATCGAGCTTCTGAAAAATATAACTACCATGTACCACCCATGGAATAGATTCTCCAAAAAGTAGTAGGGTAAAAAATGTTCTCTCTCCTAGATGGTTTTTCGGGGTATAACCAAGTTATGGTCGCCCTGGATGACCAATTAAAAACAACTTTCAGAACCCCTTGGGGCACCTTCACCTACAGGCGAATGCCTTTTGGTTTGATCAATGCAGGAGCCACTTTTCAGAGAGCTATGGATATAGATTTCCGAGGTTTGATGTAAAATTCCATCGTGGTTTATTTAGATGATATTACCATATATTCAAAGAAGCAACATGAACATCTATTTGCTCTTAAATAGGTTTTTGAACATTGTAGGAAATTTGGCATCTCCCTGAACCCGAAGAAATCAATTTTTGCAGTTACAGAAGGGAAGCTTTTGGGCTTCATCATTTAAAAAGAAGGTATGCTCATCGACCCCAAATGCACAGACGCTATTTCAAAAATTGGCTTACCGGATTCGCATAAAGAAATGCAGTCCTTCTTGGGTAAGATCAACTTTGTACATAGGTTTGTACCTAATTTTGCTCAGATAGTTAAACCTTTACAACATTTAGTTAAGAAAGATGTACAGTTCACATGGTCACAAGAAAAAAAATATGCATTCGTCAAAATTCGTAAAGCCATCGCTGAAGCTCCCGCTCTTATGTCCCCATATTTTGATAAAGATTTTATTCTATACACTTTTGCCACTAATTTTTCCTATGCAGTTGTTTTGACACAGAAACAGGACAGTGATACAGAGATTCCAATCTCTTTTATGAGTTCAACCTTCAAGGGTGCAGAGCTCAATTATTCTCAAATTGACAAACAAGCCTATGTAGTTTACAAGTCTGTCAAACATTATAGGCCTTATTTGTTAAAACCTAGAACAAAGGTCATCGTCCCATATTCTACTATTAGAAATGTGCTGATCCAGAAGGAGTTGGGCGAATAAAGGGCCCACTGGATGATTTCTCTGCAGGAGTATGATTTGGAAATAAGACCAGCCAAAATTGTCAAAGGACAAGGCCTTTGTCTTCTTACTGCTCAATCCAATGAACCTGTACAACAGGAAACTGAGTGGGAGCAAGAGGAAGATCCTCCAATAGGTTTTGTCCATGCTATTGATACCCCAACATCGGAATGGTATGACCATATCAAGTTTTTTCTGAACCATGGGTTTTCCCTTGAAACCTTGGGCTTTAAGAAACACAGGGCTTTAAGATTAAAAGCTGATCCTTATCAGTTTATAAATGAAGTCCTGTTTAGAAAAAATTATGATGGTGTTTTCCTTAGATGTCTTGAAAAGGACCAGACTGATGATATTCTCTTTCAATTTCATGCAAGACCAATGGGAGGTCATTTTTCGGGTGAGACAACAACTCATAATATTATAAGAGCTGGGTATTACTGGCCTACTTTGTTTAAAGATGCTTATTCCTATGTGAGGAGGTGTGAACCATGCTAGAAATGCATAGGAAAGTTCAAGAAACCTACTTTCCCTTTGCAACCAGTCACTATTCAGTTTCCATTTCAGCAATGGGGGCTGGATTTTGTGGTACCTTTAAATCCTACCTCATCCCTCCAACACAAGTACATTCTCACAACAACTGACTACTTCACCAAATTGGTGGAGGTAGTCCCACTTAAGCAATGTAACTCCAACAAAGTGATTTCTTTCTTAGATAGTCAGATACTCTCACGGTTTGGCACTCCAGAGTACCTAGTCTTTGATAATGCATCATATTTTTCCTCGATAGACATAACCAAGTATGCTTTTGAAAAGGGGATGAAAGTCAAATTTTCTTCCAACTACTACCCATAGGGTAATGGTTTGGCTGAGTCTTCAAACAAAAATTTGATCAACATTCTAAAGAAGGCTGTAGCCTCTCACCATAGAGATTGGCATACATAGCTCAATAATGCTCTTTGGGCAGATCGAATTACTCCAAAGGCAGCAATTGGAAATTCTCCCTACTGTCTAGTGTATGTCAAAGAAGCCATTCTTCCTTCTAATCTTACCATCCCTTCACTACAGTTAGCCCAGTCTGTCCAAGAAGATGATTCTTCTCCCCTCCAGTAGAGAATTGACACTCTACTTAAACTGGAGGAAGATAGGGAAACAACTAGAAACAAGTTATATCATCATCAGTAGATGGTGAAAAGGTGGTTTGATGAAAAATCTTCATCTAACAGGGAATTTTCTATTGGAGACTTGGTTTTAAGATGGGACAAACAACACAAAGATAAGAACCAGTATACCAAGTTTCAGCGCCTCCGGCTGGGATCTTTCATTATTACAGAAAAGATGGGTCCTGGTACTGTTCGATTACAGACACTGGAAGGAGTTGTAGACACTTATCAAGTGAATGTTTCACTCCTCAAAAAGTATTTCGTTTGATCAGGTTGATGCATTTGTATATAGTTTTGGTTTCTTTATTTCTGTTTTTCTTAATTTTCACGATTTAGATTGTTTTCTTTTGTTTATTCTGTTGATTAAAGTTCTGCACATTTGGTGATAATCAATAATCAGTTTTTCTCATAGATGATTTCAGCTGAGGTTTTAGAAGTTTCTTCCAGTCACAGTTTCTTCGACCTATGTCAGAAATTCTTCAATAAAAGGTACACAGTTAATGATAGCAACACCTAAATTGATACCTTTCCATGATGATCATCATCTTTTACATGTCTCATTTGTTTAATTGAGGTCTGGGTGATAACCAAGTTTTCTAATCTCATGTTTCATGGTTCGAACAACATATTATAATAACCTGCCTAGCTTGTTCTACTCTGGATCCTTTTACAATCACCTTGGTAATAAATTCCTTAATAAATGTAAATTGCAAGGTGGGGGGTCTTGCTATCAATCCAACCCATTAGGTTCATAGGTTCTTAGTGGAATGACATCTTCGCACCAAGCCACCACACTTGGAAGATGAATTTTAGTTTTACTGGGAGTTGGAAGATCCTATCATAGATCGATCTATTCATGATCTGCAAACCACTAGTGAGTAACACTACTAATATATGGTCACCAAGCCATGGTAGTGCCTTTGTAATTTACAATTCAATAAAATTTTCTTTGTTTTTTTTTGTAATTTGCATGTTGTATATAAGAACAAGGGGGTATTATTACAAGCCATCCCTACCATGATCATGGGCTTGATTTGGACTGAAACTACCACAGTGTTGTCACCAAGCCACGGTAGTTGCTTTCAGTATTTCAACTGGAAGACAAGGAGTCTCCTTACCGAGCTAGCTTGATTAGGTTCTGAATTAGGTTTGTGAATGGCACTGCTAATATCTGATCACCAAGTCAGGGCAGTAGTCTTATATATGCAGGATCTATTCTATCTTTTGATAAAAAAAAAATAAAAACAAAGAGAAGGTGTATATAACTGAATAAATTGTTGTACATTCCTAAAATTTTAACAAACCAAGGTGATGTGTAATTGGGATATCCATGTGCGGTTCTAAGTCTATTGCAAGGTTCAACACAAGCTGGTTTTCCATGACTACATTAAGGTAAAGAACCCTGGTTGTTCCCTGTGCCTCCTTATCATATTGGCATTATCCTTAAAATGGTCATGTATGGAGATATATTAATCTTATGTTTCTTACTAGTTAACTATCCTTCTATTGAGCATTTTCTAAATTTCAGGTTGAAAATATTGGTTGGTTGACTTATTCTCTTTAGCTGAATTTGTTGCAGAGATAACTGATTCGTCCCAGCTAGCCACCATTTGTTGTGGCCACAACAGATCCCATGCTTAGTTCAAGCACAGTAGCCCCATTCCTAATAAGCGCAAAGGTAGTTGGGTGAGTTTTCTTGTAAATATGAGGTTTTGGTTTTCATCCCTAAGATCTCTTACCCATACTTTTGTCCTGTGTGTTTTCCTTTGATCTAAAAATTTCTAAGTGTTTTGGGCTTCCAGGAAGCTTGCTTTTGAGTATTTTATCATTTACTTCCATCAACCTGCAACCCGACATTTGGGAAACGCACAACCCGCAACCCGACAATTTCAGGTTGCGGGGGGTTTGTTTGTTTGTCATGGAGTTTAGCAAACCCGAAACCCACAATCCGACTGTTGCGGGTTGTAGGATTTTATTTAGCGACTTATGATTTTCGTCATCCCGAAACCCGCAACCCGACAGTGGCGGGTTGCGGGTTTTTCTCTTTGTGAATAATTTCGGGAAAATTTATCCCAAAACCTGAAACCCGCAATTGCAGCTTTCGGCTTTCGGGAATTTCTTTTAAACATTGATTTTGTTCTGTGTTCCCGAAACCCACAACCCGACACTTTCGGGTTTCGGCTCTCGGGATTCTGAAATAAACATTCGAAATAAGTATGAACCTGACTCTGCATCCCACTCCGGTTCATCTCAGCTGTCCATTCGTTTTGATCCTACTGCCATGTTTTAATCTGGTAAATGTAATAAATAAAAATTTTCTATTTTATTTTACTATTGAAAGATTGTCCCATTGCGCTATTATTTCATTACAGAAATTCATGTCAAAAGACGTTATTACTGTTTTTCGGTTACTCTAGGTTGGATTGTTGCCATTACTGCATCCTATGTCCATTAGTTCAGGTTTTATATTTGACATCCTTTTTCCATCATGTCGACTCCTTAACATTCCCTATTATTACCCCATTTCGGTCTGAAAGGTTGTTCCGGTTATTCTGTTAAATCAGGCCACCCAGACCCAATTTGATATGTGCAAAAGGGTTGCTAGTCTGTGTATTGAAGCTCCTGTTTGAGTCATTTTGCAGTCATCTTTACAGCCGTAATTTCCATTTTGGTCACAAATCTAAGGTCATGATTGCTAATGTAAAAATACTTGTAATAATGAGCTTGTGAAAGCAGTTTAAGTCGTGCGAGGTTCGGTTGGTTGTGTATTTTCACATGGGTTTAGATCCAACTGATGCATGCCTTCACTCGTTTCATTACAGTTTGGATAATTGCAATGAATTGGTCGTATAATTTGAATCATTACCACTCATCCTGCTCAATTATTGTCATCTTATCAGTTTCCCTTAAATTGGAAGCAAACATGAAACTTGTAGCTCGTCCCTTGAATTCTTTAAGGGGAAAATTTATGTGTGATGATCTTGTAAGCCTCCTTCTGAACGTATCTAATAAAAGCAATATGCAGACAGGTAATGAATCTCCCAATGCCCATTTTAAAGATGAAGAACTCTATCCCTTACTATATCAAGAACCTATGTCACAACCTTTTGATGTAGGTGTTCTTGATTTAAGTAGCGATAGTGGTGAAGAAGATTCTGAGGCTCTATCTTCTGCATGAAATTCCCTGATAAGAAAGAGAAGAAAGTTCCCGAGGAACTGACTGATCATGATGACGATGTTATACGAGATTTTATAATCAACCAAGAACCTGATGTTCTACCTACTTCTTCTAAAGTAGATCCTTTAATGGATTTTTCCATTTTTGAGAATATAGTTCCTGATCTAGAAGTTCCCACGGCAGGTTCTCTGCAAGCCAAACCACTTGTTGCCGATAGTCAGCAATTTGGGATTGTATTTTTGTTGTGCCATGAAGATCTCTTTGATTAGAGGACAAATCTTTAGAAAATCGTTTTGAGAGGTGACGGAAATCATGTAAGATGAGAAATGGAAAGATTTCTTGGGTCTATAGTTTGATCCGATTTTCTAATCCCTATTTTGGGAAATCTTTATCTTTCTTTTTTGCGGTAATTTCCTATTTAATAGTACAGACCTCTCGTAGTTAGGGGTTGGTAATTTTGTAGTTGCAAGTTAGCAGGAGACAAGACTGGAGATATTCTGTTTACCAGAGATTTTTGTAATTTCCATACAAGACCTTTTTTAATACAGTAAAGTTATCTTTGATCTATCTTCCGTTATTCCTCAAATTTCTTTGAGAATTGCTGAATTAATGCTTCAAATTGTCATCTGTTATGCATTTGATCTTTTTCCAAACATTTATTAATGCACATATCTGTTATATTGGTTTCTCTATATGATTGGTCTATGTTTCTAAGTATTTCATTCAGTTGATTCAATTTAAATACTCTCATTTTGTATTTCTGCAAATGATTCAGTGTAAATATATATAATCAAATGTTAATTTTTCAATTAGCAGAGTGATTACATATCAGATCTTGAACAAGCTTAGATACTTGAAAGATTGTCATTTAATTTTCATTAACCGATAATAATTTAAGTCAACAAGTTACTCACAAAGACATTTTTGTTTAAAGTGTTCAATTACTTGTTAATCACATTTCAAGACTGATTTGCACAACATCAAGCTTTCTTTTAGAACAGGACTAACTTAAATTAGTTTCCTTCTCTGAAATAGGTTAGCTTAGCTTAGCTTCACCACTTTCACATATTTGTTTTTCTTGATTGGAAAACTGACCTAATTGGTCAAATCACCAACTCTTAGAGTGCCAACGGAGGCCGAATATCCGTGGAGGATCACCATACCAAACAATTTGGGGATAGAACTGCCCTTGCACATGGGTCTTTCAAAGCCTTTCAACTTGGGTTTTATTCCTCTGTTGGGAGCCTTGGATCCATTCCAACACCTTTGCATCTAACCTGCACAACCGAGGTCTCAACAGACCTTTAAGATCTCTTACGTTAATGCTTCTTTACAAAGAAAAAAAATTTGTAGCATATTATTGATTCTTTTTTTCTAGCAGATGTACATTTTTTTTTCTATTTCCTAACAAACAACTGGTTATCACAAATAGACAAAAGTATGGGAAAAAACCAGTAAGTAGCTGAAAGATGAATTCTACGGAACAGGAATGAAGGCTGACTGTGGAAACATCTAGTTAGTGAGGAGAAATGGCTAGTAGGCAAGAAACGAATCCGAACTCTCCTCAATGGGAAAAAACATCTAGCAAAATTTTGGAAACTATCATAAGCCTTAAAGCTGAGCTGATGAGCATTAAGGAAGACAATATAAAAAAAATTGACGAACAACGAAAAATCAATGCAATTCTGTTGCAAAAACTGCCTGAGAAAGAATACAGTCATTTACCAACACCTGAAGAACAACATGCAAAAAAGTCAGTGACGAAAAGAAATTCCAATTTTAAGACTGATCATCCAAGAAATTTTGTGAGCTATATCATGGACATCAGCGATGAGGAGTAACATGATGAATATTACCAAGTGTATGTTCCTAAAAAGAAAAATAAAACTAGGAAAATTAATCAGCTACATTTAGAACTGAGAAAGATGAAGCCTCCTATTTTCAACAGAGAAGTTAAAACCAGAGAAGAAGCTGAACTATGGCTAAGGGACATGGATAAATATCTACGAGTGTTTGACTATTGTAGTCTCATAAAGGAAAGGCTTTCTATTTTCAATCTGCAAGGGAAAGCTTCAGCATGGTGGGATGACCTTAAGCTCACAAAAGCTATCAATGAAAAAAAGGTGAAATGGAAATATTTTGTGACATTCTTCAAACATAAGTATCTGTCTGAAAGGTACTTTGGTAGGAAGGCAAAATATTTTTATTACCTAAAGCTGGGACAATAGACTATGGAGGAATTAATCAACAAATTTATGTAACTACTCAAGTATGTTCCCTATATTCAAGATGAAAAAGTCAGAAGTCAGCGTTTCCTGAATTGTTTACCTTTTAGTTTCAAGGATTCTATAGAGTTTGACGATCCAAAGACCTTGGAAGATGCTTTCAGAAAGGCTAGGTTTTGTCATGAGCAGACTCATAATAAGGCTGAAGTGTCCAAGTGGTAGAATGAAAAGAAGAAGACGAAGTCTAAAAGTAGACAGAAAGGTCACGAGCCAAATAACTTTAAAAACCAAGTTACACATGCACCTTTCAGAAACAATTTCGATGGAAACAAATCACAAGGAAACTTTGTGCCACCAAGTAAGAAGGTGAACACTGAAGGTAAAAGAAAACCGGAAGACACACCATCTAAACAACCACACAAATGTTGGGGTTTTGGAGAAAATCATAGATGGTATGAATGTCCTCATCAGAGGGATAAAAATAAATCAGTTCACAATCTGCAAGAGGCTTATACCATTCAAGACATAGAAAGGAGTCCAAGAATTTATGCTGCATTAAACAATCAACAAGTAGAAAATCAAGCCTCTATTATCAAGGTTGAAGGTATGATTTCCAGGACACCTGTGTCTATCTTGATTGATTCTGGCGCATGTAAAAGTTATATAGACCCAAAAATTTGTGAGTCGTGCAAACTAAGAAAAAACAAATACATGCATCCTTGGCTAGTTCAAATGGCCACAAGAGAAAAAAGAAAAGTTTATGTAGTAAATTAGTGTCCTTTAAAGTTAAATGACTCTTACAATAGTATGAATTTAAATGTTTTTCCATTTGGATCTTATGATTTACTTATCAGTATGGATTGGCTGGAAAAACATAGTGTTGTCCTAGACTGCTATTGAAACTCTATTACTTGTGTGAATGATGTTGACAGTTTGAAAAGATTCAAGGGATAGTAAGAGCAGTAAAATTAAGGGAAATTTATGCACAATAGTTGAAAAGAAATGCACGAAAAGGGTGTGTTAGCAGCACCCAAATTGTACCCCAAGGTTGTAGAGAGGTAGAATCGGGGTAACAACAAAACCACTTTAGATTTGTGCTACTGACCCAGCACAGTCAGAGAGGGATCTCTCAATATTTCATAGAACACTGAAAATAAAACAAGCATGAACGTACAACCTCTCTTATCACTCAAGATATACATTCAAATCATACACAGAAGGTCATATTTCTGATGGGACAAATTGTGTAAAAGTGTTGGCAGGATAATCATAAGAAAGAAACATTGGGCGATGGAGTCAAGTCATTACACATAAATCGGATAACAGTGCCACTGTGCGGATTATTGAAATAGAGGCAAGGTAGCCACCCTCTTTCCATCGTAATGCTATTTTTTGGTGGTAAAAGAAGAAGGAAAGAACAGACCATTGATATGAGCATCCAACAACGATGAATTTGATATCAAATTTAGTAGCAATATTGAGTTAACACATGAGATAATAACCAAATATTGTTTCCAAGAATTCTAAGCTATTATGCACTGATCTCATATTTGAAAGCGAAAACATAATGTAAATGTATAACAGGAAGTACGAGCACATAGAGAAGAAAGAAAAAACAGACTACAAGTAAAGAAACACATGAATCTTTGCAAAAAAGTCTACCATAGCAATTGCACATTATATTAATGTAAAAGTCTCAAAATAGAGCTTGACCCCCAAGCCTTAGCCAAATTATTGTCCAACCCTTTGTTCCTCTATTACAATGATATTCATAGGATCTTAGCCTCGAATCAACCATCACGAAACAATTAAAACTAAGCTGCTACCTTGACAACCTAAAAATTTGGGAATATTACATATGTGTCGAGCTCAAAATAGATTGATTAAGATGGGAAACAGGAATACGGTGAGTAGGATTCCATCTTACTCCTAATTCTTTAATTGGCCCTGTAGATCAAATAAATTCTCTATTCTCAAAGAGATGTATACCTGTGATTCCTCTGCTCGAGGGGGAGGTGTCGCGTCCTCAGTGGAGCTTACACAATCCTTGAGAATATCCATGTCCTACTGAATGTCTCGCTTATCTTCAGGGGTCTCCTTCTTCTTTCGACGCCGAACCCTTCTATACACATGTCTCTCTTCGGGCTCTTCATCTTCGCTAGTGGTTTTGGTTTACATGTGGTCGAATACCACAGGAGATAAATGATCGCGTTCTTCCTCCACCTTCTACCATGCCTGCTCGGGCATAAAAACCACTTCGGATCCCTGATCCTTCTCCATGATCAATCTTTAACTGAAAGATACCAAGGCTTCCAGGTGCACCACCTTTCCCATATATTGATTTCGAAGAGGGGATGCAAGGACCATGTCCATAATAGCCGTGACAATGACGGAAGCTACGCGCGATCACCTTTCGCCATGATGACCCAAACGAATCTCCCAGCCGAGCAACAATGATGTCTGAGGCTTGAGCTGACGTGAAAAATGCTTAGCCAGGACTCCCGGATAGGTGAAAAAGTATATGACGACGCTGAGGTGGCCTCCGCTCTACTTGCAATCAGTTTGGTTGTAGTAGAGCTTCGTTTAAGCCGTCTATTTGCGTGGCCAATTCTACACCATATGTCTTAACCTTGTTTTTCATATTGACCATCGAATGGCACGGGTCATACCATGCTCGCAAATTTTAGGCTAGCTTATCGATTAGACAAGTATTTTATTCTTGACCCCCTCCATTCTCAATTGATTCCGCACCTTTATCACTTGTTGATCTGGATCTTCTACCCTCTGTCTCTTAAGTGATTTCTTACCCCCACTATCCACACCCAAAGTGTAATAATATGTAAGGATCTAGCAGCTGTAGCAACTCAAAATCAACTCACAAATATTTTGCAAAGAAGAAGAGAAGGAGACACTCAATGATCACTCATAAACATAGTAGAATAGAACAATATCTCAATATTATACAATGAATAAGAATGTAATTGAATGAATACAATAGCCATGAAGATGGCATAATATAGGATTCGAATAGACCAAGTAGGGCATTTGAATTCCTAACTCGGATTGTGGCTTGAATGATAGTGGAGCCATCATCCAGTCAATGTATCAGTCATCAATGGTAACAGTCAGTCAATTGAGTCTAACTGAGTGAGTTAGGCACTAGCTGAATGAAGGAGGCTCAATGGAGGGTGCATGAGGAGTCTAACTAAGTGAGGTAGGCACTAACTAAATGAAGGAGGCTCAGTGGAGGGAACATCAGGAGTTAACCGGAGTCAAAATGGGTAGTCTAGTCTCACTGGAGGTCCATCAGAGTAATACAGTAAGTTGAGAGTTACTCTAGCCTTAAATCAAGGAAAGAACTGAAGATACCTGAAGTACAACTGAATGGTAGGTGAGAGAGGGCACATGAGATGCATCCAACTGCATGCAAGGTGCACTAAGCACCAAGATGGCTAAAACTGATCAGTGAGAAGCTCTCAGGTGCTAGATAACTGAGGGCTAGGTGTTGGGACTGATGACTGGCATGCATGCATGCATGTTGCATGCATAGATGAAAATGCAAATAATGGAAATGCTTGTAGGAGGCCCCTTAGGGGCTGTAGATAGGATTTGGAGAGCTAGAATGAAGCTCTAGGAGCTGGGAGGTCCACCATGATGATGACTGGATGCATGTAGAATGAATGCATGCATGCAAAACTAAAAAATGATGGGGAGAATATTCCAACACCCTCCCACAAGCTATACTATGAGAAAATAGATGGAGAGTAGGGCCCTAGTAATTAAGACCAAAGGTCACCCTGTAAAACAACAAGATAGGGCCCTGGTTACTGAGACCAAAGGTCACCCTGTACAATCAATCTAAAATAAACTAAGTGAGGAAAGAGGGAAAACCGAGGGGGATGAAATCCCTCCCTCAAAATAGACTGAAGGTGCTAAAGTAGCATCTCATGACTTACCCCTGAAGGAGGAAAGTGTCATTCTTTTCTGAAGAAGGATCGATTGATCTGAAACAGATCAACAATGTGAGAAGGATGAAACCTTTTGTTCTAAAAATATGACGCAGCTCTTCTATCTGAATAAGAAACTAAATCATCGACAGATCGGAGTGTAGTGGCCTCCCATTGAGGAAGAGGAGGAATATCAGGTGAGAGATCTTCAAGTTCTTGTGGATTTGGATCTCCCATTCACTCATCTTCATCACTAGTTGCTAGACCTTCAAGTTCTTGTGGATATGGATCTAGCATTCTATCATCATCATCACCATCTTTTGAATCCACAATATAGTTTGAAGATGCATCATCACATCCAAACTCTAAATCTGAAATCTCATGAGTGGGAGCAAGTAAAATTGGATCATCATATGCAAATTCTGAAATATCAAGAGGAGGAGTAAGTAAAACTGACTCGCCATCACTTGAAGGAGGAACATATCCAAAAGAGTTGATGTCATGGAATTGCTCCAGAATATGCATGTAGTCCTAATCTGAACCAATATGACTATAATCAATAGAAGAACAAGGACTAGATGATGATGGATCTTCATTAAGATCAAAAGAGGATGTAGCAGTGGAGGCCCACTTTGAAGTAGGAGTTGGACAAAAAGGTGCTAGATCTTGCATTCACACTTTGTCAAGAGTCCTCTTTTTCTCAATCTTGTGGTTGAGATGAGATAGTCTACTCTCTTCATGAGTATGAGAGTGAAGAGCAGATTTCTTTGAGAGGGGAAAGAAGTGTGAAAACTCATAGAGTCTTATCTCATGATTTGCATCTCCTTTTGCAATGATTTCCTATGAAACCATGTGTTGTACCTCAACTTCATTTGGAGAAAAAGATCACTCTTTTGGGCTCTCCAATATGAGCCATTTGATACAATGAAAGAACATTAGTTGCAAGAGAAGGAACATAAAGCACATCCGAAAAATAACCATGGTCAAGATAGATTCTTCCAATCCCCTAAAAGGAGATTTCTGAATCCTTCCCCAATCTGATGGAAGGGCCAATTGAGCTTTCGAAACTAGAGAAGAGATCTTTGGAGGAAGACATGTGTCTTGATGCTCCTGAATCTATGATGAAGGAAGAATCTGTTGATGCTCTTGCCATGAGGGCATGACATCTTTCTTTGTCTTCAGATATAGGAGGTTCAATATCAGGATCTTTCTTCCTTGTACATGCACGTACAGAAAGATTGTTCTTCTCAAGCAATTGAGCCATGAAATCTATAGTCTTCTTCATGCAAGTACTCTCAGGATGAAAACCTCTATGACAATATGTGCATTTGGATCTTTCCTTCTGAGAATGCTTGATCTTCCTTGATTTCAAAGCCCTATCTGACTAGTATGTACTTTCTATAGGCCTTTTTTCATTTGATATCTTGACATAAATATTTTGCTTGCTTTTACCATTTGCTCTCTCTACAAAATGTAAGGGCTGAATCCAATTTGGGTTTTATTATTCCCATAGAGATCAAATTCTCTTCCTCTTGAGTAAGAGACTGTGTGAAATCATCAAATGAGGGAAACTTCCATTTTGGAATGAAAATATTAGCTGATTGGAAAATAGAGACAAAAATTGAGTAGTTTGGCCCCAACTTTGAGAGAATGGCAAGTATAAGTTGCTTGTCTTCTTTCACTATCTCATATCTTTTCAACTGTGATAGCAAGATTTTGAACTTGGTGAGAAAGGCATTGATAGATTCGAAGATACTAGGACTCAAACATATGAGCTCATTCTCCAATTTGTGTGCTTCCATATCATCCTTTGGCCCAAAAAGAGATTCAAGCTTGTCACACACCTCTTTCGGAAATGTAAGATCAATGAGCTCATCAGAAATTGAGAGAAGGAAGAGACCAATTGCTTCATCAAGCTGATCCAAGTACTTGGACTTTTCAACTGCACTGAGATGTTCTACCATCGTTCCGTTGAGTATTCGGGTGAAGCTGTTGGATCTCATGAAGAGAGCCATCTTGTCTTTCCACTCAACATAGTTGGAAGATGTAAGCTTTAGATCCATATGAACAGAGAAATTCAAATAGTTGAAGAAGATTTTGAATGGGTGAATAAACCTACAAAGCAATAAAAGATGTGCTGATGGAGAATGCTACACTTCGACTGAACACTACCTTAAGGACACTTGGCACATGGACTAAGTCCTTCACACCTTTCTAGACCTCACTGGATTTCTCCAATGAAATCAAGTAATAGCACCAGGATTTGCTGTGGAAACTCAAAGGCTTCTGGTGCACAAGTGAAAGATAGCTCCTCAAAGAAATGTTGCAATTGCTGCAATTCGAATAGTTGCTTCCTGCTTTGATACCATGTAATAATATGCAAGGATCTGGAAGTTGTAGAAACTAACAATCAACTCACAAATATGTTGCAAAGAAGAAGAGAAGGAGACACTCAATGATCACTCATAAACACAATAGAATAGAACAATATCTCAATATTATACAATGAATAAGAATGTAAGTAAATGAATACAATAGCCATGAACATGGCATAATATAGAATTCGAATAGGCCAAGTAGGGCATTCGAATTCGTAACTCAGAGTGTCGCTTGAATGATAGTGGAGTGATCATCCAGTCAATGTATCAGTCATCAATGGTAACAGTCAGTCAACTGAGTCTAACTGAGTGAGGTAGGCACTAACTGAATGAAGGAGGCTCAGTGGAGGATGCATGAGGAGTCTAACTAAGTGAGGTAGGCACTAACTGAATGAAGGAGGCTCAATGGAGGATGCATGAGGAGTTAACTGGAGTCAGAATGGGTAGTCTAGTATAACTGGAGGTCCATCAGAGTGATACAGTCGGTTGAGAGTTAGTATAGCCTTAAATCAAAGAAATAACTAAAGATAACTGATGTACAATTGAATGGTAGGTGAGAGAGGCTACATAAGATGCCTGCAACTACATGGAAGGCACACTAAGCACTAGGAGGGATCAAACTGATTAGTGAGAAGCTCCAGGGGGATAGCTAACCGACGACTAGGTGTTGGGACTAATGACTGGGATTCATGCAATTACATGGATGCATGCATGGATGAAAATGAAAATAATGGAAATGCTAGTAGGAGACCCCCTGGGGGCTGTAGATAGGATGTGGAGAGCTAGAACTAAGCTTTAGGAGCTGGTAGGTCCACCATGATGATGACTGGATGCATGCAGAATGCATGCATTCCTACAAAACTGAAAAATGATGGGGAGAATATTCCAACAGAAAGGTCCACCACCCCTCGCTGTGAGAGCTTCTCTAGAATACTAGTGAGCGTGAGGGCTGCTATTGAGTCTTTTTCAGGTGGGCCAGTGGATGGGGTCATGTTCCTAGGCATAAAAGAGAGGGCCAAATGGGGTATTTCCATTAAAATGCTCCTATCCAAAGGGTATGGGGTATCTTTGACCTCTCAGTCATGATTTAAACAAGTGGTCGAAAAAGGTTTGGCGGTTCTCAGGGGAAAACTGCCTATATGCAGTGATAACAGACTCCTTAGAAAATATTGGATTTAGGGAAAGGAGTAACTTGGTCAATGCAACAAAGGAAAAAGGTGACTGAAACTCTCTATGCACGTCCAAACCCTCTTCTAGCAAACTCTCATTCTTCTCTTAATTTCATGTATACACATCTAAAACTCTGTATCAAACGCATCGAGACCCTACCTTCCCAAGTGAGTTTAACCCTAACCCTTCAAAAAAATGGTTCTTCATCCATTTCTCGTTGTAAATAGACTTAGATTCGCTTATAGCAATGGTTATGGGGCCTTACTTGTCATTGAAAAACTCTGAGAACAACCCCTCCTATCGTCTTCTTCATCTTCCGCATGCCCAAAAAATTTCAACCCCGACAGCTCCCAGACACAAATGTCAACTTCTCATGATGACTCTTATATATATACCCTTTTTTCTTTTAAACTTTGGCCTTCTTTTCCAGTTTTCCCTCCTTTCTATTCGTTGATCTCTTATGCAATGATCTAGGCTATTAGATCTGATCCCCCTTTATTGATTTGACACTCCTTCCACATTTGTCGTCGGATCATCTCCCATGCTTCAATCTCAGTCGCCCATTTATTAGCACCATCTACCAACTAAGTGGTGTCGCGAACATCCAAAGTGGTTTCAAATACCACTTTCTCTCCTTGTGACCAAACCTGGCGTCAACACTTGTCGGGCAGTTTCATTTATCGCAACCACTACATTGTTTATCCACTGTGCATCTTTTCGATGCGACAACCAACCTGAACCATCGATCTTCGGAGAATTATCTGGAGAATAACCACTCCCATCCTGACCGTCAGATCTTTGATCGTGAATCCCAACCACTAATTTTAGCACGCTATCCCCTGCCACAATGGTGTCACATCCCGTTGAGGTGGTTTTACTTACTACTTACTTTGCTTGCAACGCGCTCTCTAGGCACCACCTATCCACTGACATTCTCTATCGCAACCACTTATCTCTGATATGATCTGAATGGTTTGGCTATGTGACGATCAACAAGGACTGTTGATTTCCCATTCGCACCCAATCAATGGTACAACCTGCCCCGGATTTAACCTTTATGACATTTTTGCCTTCAGACTATAGTCTTTTGGCTTATGTTTGATCATTTTGATTTCATTTTAATACAAGCTTCTGAAATCTCTTCGAGGTCATTGTATTTATTCCTTCTAAGTCCATTTTTCTTATACCTTAGCACCTAGCCATGAAAAATAAGGCAATTTAAAGCTTTCTCCAAGGAATTTTCAAGATTTTCATTCACCACACCCTGCTACCTATGCTGCAAAAACTAGGTGCTAACAATCGGCTCCAACTAGGGATGCTATCCTCCTTACGAGGTAGAAAAGAACCTTTGGTAGACTGGTGCCTGATCCATTGGGTGGCTCCCATGAGAAAATCCTCCTTGTAGAACAAAAATTTCACCTCTTGCCCTGTTTGGACCACTCTAGAGACTACACTGAAAATTTCAGAACTGAAATTGAAAACCAAACTGACTGTTTATGCTGAAAATTGAAACTTACTACTGAAATTGGAAATGCCAAAAATTTGGACTTATTTATATACAGACTACTCTATTTGAGAGGCTATGGCTTTAGGTTATACAAAAGTGCTAGTGTAACCAGTCCAACAACCGACAGCCCAGGTGGATCCTCCCATATTTCCCAATTAACGTCAAAATAATGAGGGTTGATGGCACTAGGCGATGATGATTGGTGAGGGCCCCTTGAGTGAAACCAAACTGCATACTCCGGCTGATGAAATTTTTCATATACTCTAACACCGGATCATATAAAGTGTGGTGCCCTCTGCATTCCTCTTGAATCCTAGAGGAATTTCTTTCAGAAGAGCTGCAAGTAGGCCATTCCTTCCCCTAGGTGCTCATGTCAGGCCTAGTGATTGTGTACCTTTGACAAACCCCGATCAAGACCCGAAAATCATGCCTACCGAAACCTCTACATGACCTGGTGAGATTGAAATGAGCAACTTCGAACACCTCTCCATGACGTGGCTATCGCTTGGTAACTTGGGAGGTTTCTCCCCCACAAGAGCTATCTATAATGTCTCCTATTGGGCTACTTATGATCACTGGTTTGAAAACTCAGTTCTGCTTTGGAACTTTGAAAGAAAATTTGCCTTGTCCCCTGAAAGAGTCGAGAAAAGGCCATTCTTCTTGAAATCCAGACTCTAAGCTTGAAAAGCCTGCACGAAAATCATGCTGCCTAGCTCTGTCTCCCTCAAGCACCTTGATTATCTGGTCAGCTTGCTGGAGATATTGGCCAGGCCCAAAAAAATTTTCAACGATTCTATAATCATCTTCAGTCCAAAAAGTGGATTCCGTATAAGAATCATGTGGGCCGCCTTGGTCACCTTCTAGCATCTCAGCTATCTGGTCAACATGTCAAAGGTGCACACCGAACCAAAGAATTTCTTCAAGAATTCCATATTTCCCTCAAGGGTCACATACTCTTCCTCGAGGGTTCTATACTCTCCTTGATGGAATTTGTATTCTCTTTCAGCTTCAGTTCGAAAAGAAGCCTCTTCCTGCTGGGGATCCCCGGGAACCCTTTGATCGCTAGCTCTTCCTTCCTCTCCTGGATGAGGGTAAGGTTCCCCTTGCAAAGTCTCATGGTTTTCTTCGTTCATGGCTTTAAAAGCTTCCTTTATTATGGTGAATGATTTGTCTTCGGGGAAAATGGTTTCACCACCCTCGGGCTCAATATTCTGATGGATCTCAATGGTGGAGTCAGGACCTGCCACCGAGTTCCCCTCCTTGGTTGATCTTCCCGACTGGTGAAGCTGACTGCCCGAAGGTTCATCTTTATCCTCTATTTCAAAACATCTTATGAAGTCCCTCAAACAATCCTCTTCATATTCATCATATTTAGGTGGACTGAAATCTCCATTAAAACCATCAATAACAAAAACTTCAGCAGGATGATTGCAATTTACATAAAACAAATCAGAATTACCTTCTTATAGCACCTCACTAGGCCGATCACCTCTCTTCTCATCATGCGAAAGATTGGGATGCAAGGCAAGTCCCACTTATTCATGTCTCTCTTCGAATCTCAATTCTTCTCTGATCCTTTCATCATTACCTTCGCTTGATAACTTTCTAGACATCCTAAGATTGTCTTCAACCTCCAATGCATCAATGAACATATGCTGCAAATTGGAATACCTTCTCTCCAAAAGATGAAGAGCTAAATCAAGAGGAAAGATAGATGCATAGTGTAATTTAGCAGCATTCTCTAGGGTCTGAATTTCCTTTGGCATGCTATAATAGAATCTTGCAAACCTCCGGTTAAATCTAGACATGGATTCATCTTCTTGCCTTCTCATGGAGTAAAAATCTAAAAGAACTAGGTCCCATGGCCTTCTCCTACCCCAAAACTCCAAAAAGATCTCAGACAACTCCTCCCAGTATTAATAGACTCAAGCTGCAAATGCTTAAACTATTTTTTCACATCTCCTCGGAGGGATTGGGAAAAAGCCCTCATACAAACATCATCATGTTCTATTTCAAAAAGGTCCAGGAAATGTTCGAAGCCTTGAAGGTGCTTCTCAGTAGTAAGAATTTTGGATCCTCCATAAAAAATAGGAAGGTGTTTATGGTACTTAGGAGGGAAATCATGACGAACGGGGGGCAGCCTTAAAGGGCTATATCTTTATTGCGTTTTGGAAGGCAAAGAAGTATGTACAGGTAAAAAACCATTAGCCTCACTCTCATGGGCTCTGCAAGGCTAGCTATGGATCTTATATAGCTCAAAAGAAGAGATGGGATTAGCTCTAGGGGTGAAAGGAGGATGTACAGTTTCAAATTCTAGTGAAGGATATACAAAAGAGGCTCTCTCATGACCTAGAGATCTTTGTTGAGACGGGAATTTTTTGATATATATACATAAAGGCAGAAGGATACCAATACATAAGAACAAGATCTCTTGAAAGAGATTGATACTTTGATACCTGGACCTCAATTCTTCCATATCCAAGGTAGCTGAGCTCACTCTCTAGTGGAGTCTACAAATCGGATTCAATCATGAGTGGAGTCGCTAGGTGAATGGTATACAACCTTCTCAATGTCTGACTGTTGTTCACATCAAAAATCAGATTTGAAACTTGTCGTTCTCCCAGGGATGATAAGACAATCATTCCCAGTAGTGCTGCCAATTTGTTAGCACCCAAATCGTACCCCAAGGTTGTAGAGAGGAAGAATCGGAGGAACAAAAAAACCACTTTAGACTTGTGCTACAGATCCAACATAGTCAAAGAGGGATCTCTCAATATTTCATAGAAGACTGAAAATAAAACAAGCATGAACATACAGCCTCACTTATCACTCAAGATATACATTCAAATCATACACAGAAGGTCAAATTTCTTATGGGACAAATTGTGTAAAAGTGTTGGCAAGATAATCATAAGAAAGAAACATTGGGCGATGGAGTCAAGGCGTTAAACATAAATCGGATAACAGTGCCGTAGTGCTGATTATTGAAACAGAGGCAAGGTAGCCACCCTCTTGCCGTCGTAATGCTATTTTCTTGTGGTAAAAGAAGAAGGTAAGAACAGACCATTGATATGAGCATCCAACAAAGATGAATTAAATATCAACTTTAGTAGCAATATTGAGTGAACACCTGAGATAATAACCATAGCTTGTTTCCAAGAATTCTAAGCTATTATACAGTGATCTAAGATATGAAAGGGAAAGCATAATGTAAATGTATAACAGGAAGTACGAGCACATAGATAAGAAAGAAAAAAAAAAAACTACAAGTAAAGCAACACATGAATCTCTGGAAAATAGTCTGCCATAGGCACTACACATTAAATTAATGTAAAAGTCTCAAAATAGAGCTTGAGCCCCAAGCCTTAGCCAAATGATTTTCCAACCCTTTGTTCCTCTATTACAATGATATTTATAGGCTTTTAGCCTCGAATCAACCATCACGAAATAGTTAAAACTAAGTTTCCACCTTGATACCCTTAAAATTTGGGAATATTACATACATGTCGAGCTCAAAACAGATTGATTAAGATGGGAAACAGGAATATGGTTAGTAGGATGCCACCTTACTCCTGAGCCTTTAATTGGCCCTGTAGATCAAATAAATTCTCTATTCTCAAAGAGCTGTCTACCTGCGATTCCTCTACTGGAGTGGGAGGTGTCTCATCCTCAATGGATATTACAAAATCATTGAGAATATCTGTGTCCTACTGGACGTCTCGCTTATATTCAGGGGTCTCCTTCTTCTTCTGACATCGAACCCTTCTGTACACCTGTCGCTCTTTGGGCTCTTCAACTTCGCTTGTGGTGCCGGTTTCCACATGGCCGAATACCACAGGAGATGAATGTACGTGTTCTCCCTCCACCTCATACCATGCCGATCGGGCATAAAGACCACTTCAGATCCCTGATCCTTCTCCACGATCAAACTCTAATTGAAAGATACCTGGGCTTCCAGGTGCACAACCTTTCCCATATATTTATTTCGAAGAGGGGAAGTAGGGGACCATGTCCATAATGACCGTGACAATGATGATAGCTACGTGCAATCACCTTCGCCATGATGACCTGACCGAATCTCCCGACCGAGCAACAATGATGTCTGAGGCTTGGGCTAACATGAAACATGCTTAGCCAAGACTTCCGTATAGGTGAAAAAGTATATGACGGAGCTGAGGTGGCCTACGCCCTACTTGCAATCATTTTGGTGGCAGTAGATATGTGTTTAAGCCGTCTATTCTCCTGGCCAAATCTACACCATAGATATTAACCTCATTTTCATCTTGACCGTCGAATGGCGCGGGTGATACCATGCTCACAAATTTTAGGCTAGCCAATCCCTTACACAAGTATTTTATTCTAGACCCCCTCCATTCTTAATTGATTCCACACATTTATCACTTGCTACTTTGGATCTTCTACCCTCTATCTCTTAAGTGCTTTCTTACCCCCACTGTGCAAACCCAAAGGTCCACCACCCCTCGCTGCGAGAGCTTCTCTAGAATACTAGTGAGGACAATGGCTGCTACTAAGTCTTTTTCAAGTGGGCCAGTGGATGGCGTCGTGTTCCCAGGCATCAAAGAGAGGGCCAAATGGGGTATTTCCATTAAAAGTCTCCTATCCAAAGGGTATGGGGTATCTTTGACCTCTTAGTCATGCTTAAAACAGGTGGTAGAAAAAGGTTTGGCGCTTCTTAGGGGAAAAATGCCTATATACTGTGATAACAGACTCCTCAAAAAACTCTTGGATTCGGGGAAAGGCATAACTTGTTCAATGCAACAAAGGAAAAAGGTGACTGAAACCCTCTATGCATGTCCAAACCCTCTTCCAACAAACTCTCATTCTTCTCTTAATTTCAGGTATAGACAGTCAAAACTCTATATCAAACACATCGAGACCCTACCTTCCTGAGAGAGTTTAACCCTAACCCTTCCAGAAACTGGTTCTTCATCCATTTCACATGGTAAATAGACTTAGATTCACTAATATCAATGGTTATGAGGCATTACTTGTCACTAAAAAACTTTGAGAACGACCCCTCAGGTCGCCTTCTTCATCTTCCGCATGCCCGGAAACTTCTGACCCCGATAGCTCCCAGACACAAATGTCAACTTCTCATGTTGACTCTTATATATATAACCCTTTTATTTTAAACTTCAACCTGCTTTTCCAGCTATCCCTCCTTTCTATTCGTTGATCTCTTATGCAATGATCTAGTCCATTAGATCTGATCCCCCTTTGCTGATTTGACACTCCTTCCACATCTCCTATGCTTCAATCTCAATCACCCATTTATTAGCACCATCTACCAACTAAGTGGTGTCACGAACATCCAAAGTGGTGTCAAATACCACTTTCTCTCCTTGCGACCAAACCTGGCATCGACACCTATCGAGCGGTTTCATTTATCGCAACCACTACATTGTTTATCTGCCCTGCATCTTTCCGATGCAACAACCAACCCAAACCATCGATCTCCGAAGACTTATTTCGAGAATAACCGCTCCCATCCTCACCATCAGATCTTTGATTGCGAATCCCAACTACCGATATTAGCACGCTATCCTCAGTCACAATGGTGTCGCATCCCCTTGAGGTGGTTTTACTTACCGCTTACTTTGCTTGCGATGCGCTCTCCAGCCGCCACTTGTCTGCCAACATTCTCTATCATGGCCACTTATCTCCGATATGCTCCACACGGTTTGGCTATGCGATGATCAATGAGGACCGTTGATCTCCCATTCACGCCTGATCAATGGTACAACCTGCCCAGGATTTAACCTTTATGACATTTTTGGCTTCGGACTATAGTCTTTTGGCCTATTTTTTATCATTTTGATTTTATTTTAATACAAGCTTCTGAAATCTCTTCGAGCACATTGTATTTAGTCCTTCGAAGCCAATTTTTCTCATACCTTAGCACCTAGCCATGAAAAATAAGGAAATTTAAATCTTTCTCCAAGGAATTTTCAAGATTTTCATCCACCACACCCTGCTACCTATGCTGCAAAAACTAGGTGCTAACAGGGTGTAAATTAAATGTTGTCCAATTAGTAGAAAATCAGAAAGGAAAAATTCCAAATTTAACAAAACACCCCATGTTGGATGAATTTGGGGATGTGTTTCCCGAATAAATTCCTGAGTTACCTCCTAAGAGAGAACTGGATTTTACAATAGACCTATCTCCAGGAGCAGTACCTATTTCTAAGTAACCTTATCGAATGAGTAATCCTGAATTGATAGAATTAAAAGCACAATTGCCAAAGTTGTTAGAAAATAGTTATGTACGTCCAAGTGTGTCCCCGTGGGGAGCACCGGTGATCGTTGTACGGAATAAGGATGGCACATTCTGACTATGTATAGACTATAGATAGCTAAATAAAGTAATTATCAAAAATCGGTTTCCCTTGCCAAGGATTGATGATCTGTTCCATCAAGTTGGATGTGCCACCATCTTCTCGAAAATAGATTTGAGGTCAGGTTATCATCAAAATTAGAATTAAAGAAGAAGATGTGCATAAGACAACTTTACGTACTAGGTATGGACATTATGAATTTGTGGTGATGCCATTTGGTTTGACGAATGCACCTTCCATGTTCATGTGCATTATGAATAATGTTTTCAGTAAGTACCTAGATAATTTTGTTGTGGTGTTTATTGATGACATACTCATGTACTTAAAGAATGAAAGTGAGCATGAGGAGCATTTAAGGTTAGTGCTGCAAGTCCTAAGGGAAAATCAACTATATGCAAAGTTAACTAAATGTGACTTTTACAAAGACCAAATACAATATTTGGGTCACATAATACCAGCCCAAGGAATTGCGGTGGATCCTGATAAGATCAAGCCCATAATGAGCTGGCCCACACCCAAAAATATAAGCGATGTCCTCTCTTTTATGGGATTATCCAAGTAATATTGGAAATCCATTGAATGATTTTCCAAAGTGGCTCACCCTATCACATCCCTTTAGAGAAAGGAAGTCAAGTTTATTTGGATAGCCAAGTGTGAATCTAGTTTTGCGAAGCTGAAACAGTTGCTTACTTCAGCTCCTGTTCTAAAAGTGGTTGTTCCATATTGTGACTTTTTGGTATGCATGAATGCCTACAAGGAAGGCTTGGGAGGCTTGTTGACGCAAGATGGGTCTGTAATTAGTTATGAATCTAGAAATTTAAAGATGCATGAAGTAAACTATGCGATGCATGATTTAGAAATGGATTCCATAATTCATTCTTTGAAAATGTGGCGACATTACCTTCTTGGGAAAAGGTTTCTTCTTAAAACTGGTCACATTGGGATGAAATACCTTTTCGAACAGCCAAACCTTAATGGTAGGAAGGAACGGTGGATGTCTTTCTTAGGTGAGTTTCATTTTGAAATTCAATATATCAAAGGCAAAGAAAACAAAATAGATGATGCTCTTGGTAGGCGAATGCATATGTTAAATATGACTTCAGCTGAAAGTTTTCATTCTGACTTAGTATTAAAAATTCAAATTGCAGTTGATCAAGACCCAAAATATCTAAATTTAAGGAAAAAATGCGATGTAGAAAATTTAGAACAGCAAGCAACAAATTACAGTATATCCAAAGAAGGGTTGTTGTTATTCAAAAACATAATTTATATACCAGATTAGATAGAATTAACGCATGTAATTCTGGATGAATTTCACAAGAGGCCATATTCTGGTCATCCAGGTTATCAAAAAATGATAACAACTGTCAAAAAACAGTACTACTGGCCCCTATTGAAGTCTGAAATTGTTGAATACATAGCAAAGTGTGTGGATTGTCAAAGGGTGAAAGTGGAGCATCAACACTCGGCTGGTTTGTTAAAACCTATACCTATACCAGAATGGAAATGGGAGACTATTTCCATGGATTTGATCACTAGGTTTCCTAAAAATAACAAGCAACATGATGTCATCATGGTTGTAGTGGATAAGTTAACTAAGGAAGCTCATTTCATACCAGTTAAATCCAAATTCAAGGAAATACATATTGCCGAAATATTCATGAAAGAAGTCTTTCGACTTCATGGCATTCCAAAGGTGATTGTATCCAACAGGGATACAAAGTTCACTTCAAATTTTGGAAGGAGCTATTTACAGGTTTGGGGAAAAAACTAAGCTTTATTACATCCTACCATCCTCAAAGAGATGGACAAACTGAGAGGGTGAATCAAATCCTAGAGGACACGCTTCGCTTGTATGTCATGGATAACCCAAAACAGTGGGAAAATTACCCACACTTGGCTGAATTTGCTTATAATAATGGGTACCAAACTTCTGCAGGAATGAGCCCATTTGAAGTTTTGTATGGCAAGAAGTGTAAAACTCCTATGACTTGGGATGATCTGGTGAACTGGATTGTGTTGGGTCCTAATTTGTTAGAAGAACTAGAAAACATTGTGTAGAAAGTTAAAAAAAAGTTAAAAATTGCTCAGGACAAGTAGAAAATCTATGTAGATCAGCATAGAGAACATAAAGAATTTGAAATTGGGGATCTTGTATTCCTCAGAGTGGAAGAAAAGAAGAGCTCTTTTTGTTTGGGAAAGGTTTCCAAACTTGCACCCTTATATTTTGGTCCTTTCATAATACTTGCTAGAGTAGGACCTGTTGCTTATAAGTTAGCTCTACCAGCAAATTTTAAAGTACATGATGTGTTTCATGTTTCATTGCTGAAGAAATATGTATATGATCCTAAGAATATTGTAAATTTGAATGTGATTTAGGTGGAATCAGAAGGAGACTTCCAAACAGATCATGTATACATAGTGGATCAGAAATAGGTGGTACTTCGGAATCGAACCATCGTTCAGGTAAAAGTGCATTGGGAGCACTACAATCCTGAAGAGGCTACTTGGCCCAAATGGAAAAGGAAATGCAAACATCATACCCTTTTCTGTTCGAAGAAGTACATGACACAAACTGATTTTGGTCATTATGTTATTTGTTGTTTTGAAAATTGTTTAACACCGAGGACGGTGAAAACATAAGGGGAGGGGAATTGTAATACCCCAAATGCTAGACTTTAACCGCTTTTATATTTTGCTAAGTATTATTTCATTTTACTTAGGTGACATTATAAATTTGGAAAGTTGATTTCTGATGACCAGTTGGACTAGCACATTAATGAGATGGGAGTCACAGTCCCAATGGTTTGGAGGATAAATGCCAATTAAAATAATAATGAGAAATTATTATTTGAGAAAATTGTGAACCCTAAAGAAAAGTTTAGGGAAAATATTGAAATAAAAGAATTAATAAAATGAGAGAATTCACCCCAATGTGAATAAAAAGGGAAAACAGGAACTCATTCTCATTCTTAACATTCTCATTATCATTATCACACAAAAAGAGAATTGGGAGCTGGGAATAAAAAAAAACATAGCAAAGTGAAGACAAGTAAATGGGGACAATTTTGGAGCACAAAACTGAACCAGATCAAGAGCTATCATAACAGCTGGGTATAGCTTGGAATGCTTGGCTATGTTTGGGTAGGAGAACTACCCCAAGATTGTAGGAGCATTGCAATTACTCTGAATAGGCTATGTCTAATTGATTCTCTTAATGGTTGAGGCCTAGAAGCCCCTAGAGAAACGTGGATCTCAGGAGCACTTGGTTGGATGTTGGGTTTCCTACTGCCACATCAATTTTATAAATAACTTGGGGAACAAGTTAAGGGAATTTAAAAATATAAACTCTAACTAGAGGGACTGCGAACTCAGCTCGGGGGTGACCTGGTAGTAAGGAGAACTTGTTGGTGAAAGGCTGGGAAGTTTGTGGCTAGGATCCACTGGTTATCAGAATATAGGTAAGTTTGTATGCTGCAATTATATGATAATTTTTATGGCACAGTTGCTAGGTTTTTCTTATGTATAACTTCTGATTTTATTTTTGAGGAATTTTTTTACCAAATCTGAACAGTTTATGTGTTTATACTAAACCTTGAGCATGGATGTATTTTTATTATTATCTCTCTGCAACATAGTATAGATTGAGGAGCTATTTGAGATACCCTCATATTTTTTGTGTATATATGTTTAAATGCAAACTGAACACATTATGTGTTTAAGGTATAAACCAAGTTAAATGTGGTTATACAATCCTGAGATAGGAACCAGATCATATTCTATGTTTATGTTATGTATTTGAGAGGCATCAAATGTATTAACTAGAATAGATCTTGTTGTAGCATATCTATATAAGAACGCATATTTATGATTCTGGCAGCATTAGAGCAGATATGAAAACCATAGGTTTACATGTCATGCCTTGTAATATAAAAAAATATTGTTCTATTATGTTATAGACAAATAAATTATTGTGAAAATATTATTTCATATATTTTGATATGAACAAAGGGTTTACTGTAAACAGAGTGTTTCCTATTTCTTTATAGTTAAGCAAAGTATTGTAATTATAATGACTTATACCTATAGTTAATAGATTTCGTTGTTTGACAGAGTTTACATTCATGTTGAAGTCATATAAAAATGGCATTTCATTCCAGCATGGAATTCGATTTGTTTCTATCTACTCTATTTATGAATAACATTTAAACTACAGTATGGAACTCGATTTGGCTTCCATCAGAATTGTAAACCATAACTAATTAATTGCAGGATACATTATATTTGCAGATGCGTTTTACTTTTCTATGAATGCCATAAATCTCAGCATAGTAGAGATCGACTCCATGGTCGAACTGCGACTCTTTAACTTTAAGCCAAATTGTGGTACAATGGATGCAATGTTTTCCAGAGTTAAAAGCTGCTTGTATTCACACACAGACCGTATGTTAACTAGTCGAGAGCGAACTATGTTCGCATTGCTACATAGGGTTCAAGTTTTATAAATGCGTTATTATTAACATTTTATCCTTGTGGTATGGATTGTTAAACTTACAAAGTAATGTGGCTACCAACCCATCTTACCAAATAATATTTCGAATTAAGTTTATGCATAGTAGTGTTATTCAAATGACCATTTTATATTATTTCTATATAGCCAAGTGCAATTAAAAGAAACAGGAAATCTAATATTGTCATTACATTTGTCATCTTATTGAAACATGATTCTACTGATTGGAATTCACTTAAAAGACTTATGAAAGTAATATTATGCAAAGATCTGCACAGTGTTGTAAATGATTCATTTCCAGATTGAATAATGCTATATAAAATACAAGTTACAAGATAGAGTTTGATTTATTTTGGCTTCATGACTTATACAATAACATTTATTCAAAGCGATTTGTATTTAAAAATGAATGGAATGCGAATCTATCATGGTCATTTTCCTAAAGTGAAATTTGGAAATAGAGACGCAAGATTGTTTTAAACCAAGTCGATATGCAACAATCCCAAAGTCTAAAATGTTGTACAATATATATATATATATATATATATGTATATATATATATATATTATGTTTAAAAAAATGATAGACCAATCGTATATATTACAGTTTGGGATTGTTTTCCCCCTTTAAAAACATAACTGAAAAGTATATATATAGTCTACACCATCGGCGACATCGTCATGTGGTCGAACCAATAGTTTAAAAAGGATTAACAAAGTATTTTATAATACATTGGTCTAATTTTAATGAATACATTCACCTACATGCCGTGAATACCCTTAAACAAGGTTCAACATAGTCGCATTAAAAAGAAGAGAACACGACCAAAGGCCAAGCGTTCGACTTGCATCCAAACCAAATGTTTAAGTAACCCATGTCTAATCATCGGGTAGAGTTCACCTGAGACATAGTGGAGATGAAGGGTTACCTAGATTCAACGAGATAGTTCATTCCCTTTTATGAGGAGCTTGCAGGGGGCAGTGTCTAGCACAGTGTCCACGCTCAGTTCTACCTACACCTGAATCACAACAAGAAGTTAGTGTCATTGCAAGTGAAATGTTGGCATAAAAGCTTGTTGGGTGAGACAAACTTCTGAACAAGAATGTTACCTTTGTTTATGGCATGAGCAAGAACCGAATCGTGGAAGTGGGTTCAAGTCTCACTACGGAAGCTTCCAGTTCTCACCATTTACCCTTCACCCTTGTTACCTGCACATCCAAGCAGAGTGGAAGTAAATATTTCATCATAAGAAGTAACCAACGGTTATTACATTAACTTGCATGCATTTGAAAGGCTTTGCCTTACCTTTGTGCAGAACGTAGGTAAATTGCGTTGGTGGTATTCCAACGCATACCTGGAAAACAAGCAAGCACAATTTTAAACTCATGGAAGCACATTTAAACCAGTAAAATAATGTTATAAAAATGGAAAATCATATTGTTTCTTACCAGCGTAGTGTGGAGCATTCCACGACATTTTTCTTATCTTTCACCAGTAGCCGAATGGGGTTGAGCCCTGGGTTCGATGCATGAATCTCCTACACAGGAAGAAGAGCTCTGCAAAGAGCATCCAAGGAGAAATAATGAAGTGAATGATGCCCGCAGGAGTATTTCCAATGTAGGGTTCCCTGTGGAAGGTTTCCTTGACCTCTGTCACCAGTGAAATAAAACTTTAATGTGAAGTACAGTGGGTTGGATGGGCACCAAAAAAAAAACAAGGATTGGCGGTGGCAAGTAGTGTATTGTTCCCATGCTGCAACTCTCGAATCACTATCGATGGTCAAGTGTGAGCTCGACTTCAATGTCTAGCAGGTATGTCTTAACTGCTTAATCTTTGAGGTTGGTAAAACTCATGTGGAAACTGGAGTGGCCGAGTTGGAACTCGAGCTTGTCATCCATTGTCGAGTAGCCAATAACCGGTGGAGTCAATGCATAGTCACCTACTAGGAGGGAAATCCACACAGGGTTTAAAACATTGGTGTTGCGTATTGTGTCTGCATGGGACCATCATGGCTTAGTACAGTCATACAATTTCTTAACGTGTGTATGCATTAACTTTAGCACATGGTGAAAACCTTATTATCGTATTAACTTATGACCTATGGTCATAGCGTTGATTGTTTTATAATCAATGTTAGTTTACATAGTATCGGCATTGTATTATAATATATATGATATAACAAAAGTGCAAATGCTATGGGAAATAGTATTTACATAGAGTTTTAATATAGCAAAATGTTATATGGTATTTCATAGAAAAACAATGGTTCACCTAAAATGGTAATAGATTATGTATTAATCTATAGGTTATATAATGAGCATTATATTTGTGTTAGTATTTTTAGGACTATAACACATGTTTTAATTAAAAATGATTATATATATGGAAAAACAAAAGCATATATGCTCTCTCATATTGAGCCTAGATTTACTAGGGTAAGTCTAGGGTTTGCGTGATAATATTAGCATAGATTTTATATATTAATTTTAGGGACATAAATATAATTATATGTTATTTGGTGAGTATTAATATAAAATATAAATGTTTATATTTTATTATTGTAATGATTAGAATTTTAAAAATAGGTTGTGTAACTAAATTGCAACATTTGTGGCTTGCGCATGAAGTTTTTATAGGCACTTTATTTCTAACTTTTAAAGTGATTCACACTTCGTATGTATATGGAAATGTTAAGCCTGCTGTGTATAGGTTACACAAAAATGTTTATAAGAGAAGTTTATATTTCAATACTTACAATAATGTCAACGTAAGTATTAGTTAAGTTCAGTACATATGTATGTAAAGGCTAAGTAACGTTATAAGTAGATACTTAGATCACTTGTGGTTGAGAATTTATTAGCTAGTAGAGTTGGAACAAAAAAAAATAGCATAGAAGAGACGTGCAAACACGCTTCTACTTTGCAAACATAAAACATGCATCACTTTCTTAGTGCTAGCACTAGAGGAGACTGAGCCTGATAGGTTAGTTTACATGTAGGTTGTGTAGATAGAAATGTGCAAGTGTTTTTCAGTTACATATGCACACACTCAATTTGTAGTTACACAAATGTGTAAGATTTATATTACATGTTATAAACCCCTACAATTCAATCCCTCCCACCTTACATCCCCATCCCTCTCTCTCTCTCTCTCCAACTTCCGAACTCTCTCTCCTGTCTCCATCTCTCCTTTCCTCCATCCGTCTCTATATCCATCCATAAATCTCTCTCCCTATCACTCCTTCCCTGATCATAACTATGCCCTTTTCACTCTCTCTCTCCCCTACTTCTCTACCTACACCTCTCCCTCTCTCAATACCCTAAGACCCTAACATCCCACACTTCTCTCTCTCTCTCTCTCTCTCTATCTCCCCATAACTCCCCATCTCTCTCTATCTCTCTTTATCACCTTGTCCCTACCACTTACCAACCCCCATCTCTCTCTCTCTCTCTCTCTCTCTCTTATGCACCCCCATACCCCCTTTATTTATAACTTTTCTAATGAATGCTAATCCACTATCCCCCCTTCACACCCTAATCCTTATCTTTTTTTATCTCCCAATCCCCCTCCTCCCCCTACACCTAATCACCCACACACTCCCACATCTCTCTCTCTCTCTCTCTATCTATCTATCTATCTCTCTCTCTTAGAATCATAGACACACACACACACCTATCTAATCCTCCGCATACCCCTAACCCCACCTCTCTCTCTATCCCCGAACTCCCTAACCCCCCCAATCTCTCTATCACGCACTCTCACTACCCCTAAACCCTCCCCTCCATCTCCTTAACCCCTTTTCTACTCTCTAATGTAGCCAATCAAATTTGATTCACTCATGAGTTCTAGAAACCATGGAAATACATGAGAGTGGAAAAATAACAATATTGTATTCCTTCTCCACCCTAACTATTACAATGAAACTTCAGACCCTTATAAATACTATCTGAGATTTTCTAAAATTGCTAATATTAGAAAATTCTTTCCTGAATCGAAAAGTGACCAATAACTTAAAGCTAACTAGAGAGACATTATTTTTCAAATCACTTTTCTCATTAGGTGCATAAACTAGCAAATAACTAATAATTACAAATTTAAAAAATCCTGCTAAAACACTAAAACCCCAATTTGAGGCACTATATGAAGGAATTTGGCCCTAGAAAAGTGTCAAAAAAGGGTCTAATTAAAAGGTTGTGATCGATGACTATAGTGAACTCTTTGAAGCACAAGTTCCTATTAAATTTGAGCCAAAATGGATAACTGAGTCAAATGTTATGACCCTTGGAAATCCATGCATTATTTTTATTTTAAATTTTAGCCCACATAAATCCCTACATCATTCTCGTATGGTTGAAAAGAAGGTAGCTCCTGCAAGTTTTTCTATTCAAACTACTACCACTTAATATGATGTAGCTTAGGCAAGTCCCACTCTGTAATCCATGTACTCTCTACTAGTGCCAAGCCTTCCCTATCGAACATATATCAATTGTGTTTTGCTTGACTAGTGTGAAGGGTCTTCCTATCTAAAACATGTGCAATCTTTTACTTTTTCTTGCTTGGAATGGCTTTTTCTGTCAAACTCAACCTCATTGTCATCACCTAGGTCATTCCAATGGGAGATAGATAAATAAAAAAAATTAAACACATGGTAAATATTGAGATCAACTAGTAAATCAACCATATAAGCATTGTCGTTAATTTTCTTGAGAATCTTCCAAGGACAATTTTTCTAATACTTCAATTTGTGGTAGGTTCCTTTAGGAAAATGATATTTTTGTAAATAAACCGTCACCAAATCACCTTCATTTAATACCCGATGTCATAAGTGAGCATAATTTATAATTTTGTTCTTCTCATTAATGGCCTGCATCTTTTGTCTCACTTGTTGCTGCAATTGTTGAATTTGTGTTCTACAAATGCTTCCCCATCATCATTGATTCTATTCCCGCATAGTAGCTGCACCAAATCTATGACACATATGGTATTTCTACTATAAAACTCCTGAACTGGATATTTACCTAGAGATATATTCACTGAGCTATTGTAGGAAAATTTTGATTGAGGTAAATCCAAATCCCACTATTTGGGATTCTCTCCAACAATGCTTCGTAAAATGTTTCCCAAACTTCGATTTACTACCTCAGTTTTCCCATCTATTTGGGGGTCATAGGCATAGTTGAATTGTAATTTAGTCGCCATTCTATTCATAAATTTATCCAAAATAACCCAACAATTGAGTATCTCTATCAGAGGTAATAGTTTTTGGAACACCATGCAATCTAACAATTTATGAAAAACAATCTCGCCACCTTTGATGCATCACTAGTTTTCTTTCAAGCAACAAAATGATCCATTTTAGAGAACCTATCAACAATAAGAAAAATACAATCATTACCTTGATGTGTGTTTGGGAGATCCAACACAAAGTCCATGATTATATGTATCCATGAGTCTATGGGAATTGGTAAAGGCATGTGCAACCCTACATTCAATGAATGTCCTTTAGCCATTTGACAAATCCTACACCATGCCACATACCTATTTTTATCCTTTTCAAAATGTCCTTCCAAGCCACTAGTGTGAATTTATCTGATAATATTTTCTCTCGGAGAACTCATTGGAATGCATAGTTGTTTTCCTTTGCAGAGGTATCCATCTTGCATAAATATTCACCCTGAATAAGATCCATCTTCTTGACGACTAGATTATTCAATTGTTCTACAAACTCCCAAAGTTCATTAGTAGACACATAGAGATCCTTCAATGAAACAAACCCATTTACTTGATTTTCCATGCTTGTCAAACGAACAGTGCAGCAACTCAAAGCCTCTACAACATGATTCTTCCTTCGTAATTTGTGCTTCATAACAAAGGTGTAGCCTTGTAAGAAACAGACCCATTTGGAATGTCTACTATTCAATTTATTTTTGGTGTTTACATATTTTAATGGAATATGATCGATAAATAATGCAAACTCATTCAACAATAAATAATGCCTCCACTGTTGCAATGCTTGCACAATTGTAGAAAATTCTACATCATGTGTGGAGTAGTTCTGTCTTACCTCAATCAACTTTTTGCTAAAAATGTAATTGGTCTACCTACTTGGCTAAGTACAACTCCAATTCCTCCATGTGGGGAATCACGGTCTACCTCAAACACTTTATCAAAATCTTGTAAGGATAATATGGGTGCCTTACTTACCTTCTTCTTTGGAAACTTAAAACTTTCCTTAGCTTCATTGGTCCACCTGAATGATGTTCGTTTGGTGCAATTTGTTATGGGTGCTACAATATTGCAAAAATTTCGAATAAATTTTATGTAAAATGTGTTTAACACATGAAAAATCCATACCTTTGTTATTCTCTTAGGACCAGGCCAATCCAAAATTGCTCTAACCTTCTCTAAATGCATCTTGACTCCTTTGGATGAGATGAAAAAACCCATAAATACCAAACTTTTTTGCAAGAAGATACATTTCTTCAGGTTTTCGTAAAGCTAATGTTTTCTCGATGTATCCAATATAATATTTAAATGCTGCAAGTAATCTTCTTTGTTGTTACTAAAAATTAGAATATCAACGAAATAAATGAAGACAAACTTACCAATACAAGGTTGAAGCAAAATATTCATTAACAGCATGAAGGTACTAGGTGCATTTGATATTCCAAATGGCATCACCATCCATTCATATAGTCCATCCCTAGTATTCAAGGTATTTTTCCATTCAACCCCTTCGTGAATCTGGATTTGATGGTATCCACTCTGCAAATCAATTTTACTAAAATGTTTAGTTCCAGCTAGCACATCCATCACTATCGATAACATCAACATATTCTTCTAGTACCTTTCCCACTTAAGTAGGAATTGGAATGTCTTCCTCGGCTCATTTTTGCACTATTTTAATGCATATAAGAATCTTGTTACCTTCATGTCCTTAACAAGCTCCCTTTCTGACAACATATTCTCAACTTTCCCATCTTCCTTAAGGGGAAATAAGACAAATTTTGATCCATACTTTCAAAAGGTGTATTTATTCTCTTATCCATCATGCATGACTTTTCTGTCATATTTCCAAGGCCTCCCCAATAACATATGACATGCATCCACTAGAATGTCATCACATCATACTTCATCTTTATAAATTTTACCTATGGAAAACTTGATCAAACATATTTTATTAATGGTGAATTTATTCCATTTTTTAAACCATGCAATTTAGTAAGGATGGGGATGTGTTTCAAAACATAATTTCAACTTATATGCCATCTATTCAAAAACCATATGCTCACAACTACCACTATCAACAACAACTTGACACACCTTTCCCCCAAAAGTGCACGTAGTTTGAAAAATATTTATCCAAAACCATGAATATTCATTGTCACTATGTGCCTTTCCTCTTTTTCGAGAATCACCATTGACCTATGTATCATGATATTATCCCCCATATTGAATGGGACTTCATTTTTAACTCCTTATTCATTCTCACCTTACACCAATTTTAATCTAGGCTAGTGTCCTTGATTCAGCTCTTGCATGTTATAACTTGAGTTCTCAAATGCTCGATGACCCTTTACAACACACCTAAATAAAATATATGGTCTTCCTCTAGGACCACCATGACCTCTACCCCTCTAAAATCTTCTTCCTTGTAGTTGATTTAGGTTACCTTGTGAAGGGATCTTCTTCTTTCTCAACTCCTTGGGATGATTTTCCTCTGCCCAAGTTAAAACCACCCCATGAGGTAGACAATGTACCCCTCCTTCATCCTCTATTCCTTTGAGAAAATTTTTTGTCTTTTTTTTCCCCATCCTTTAAGGATAATTGGTATGCCTCTTCCGCATTGTGAATCTTATGCACGCTCAACTCATCTTGAATAGAAAATTTCAAACAATGCACATACATTGCATTGCGTTGCTAATTAGTTTCATGTTGATCCACATGAATGGACAATAGATAAAACTCGTGTGTGAATTCATCCACAATGGATAGGTTTTGATTCAAATTATGAAATAAGCAAAAAAGGGTTTGTGTATATTCTAAGGGTAAAATAATTTCTCACAAATTTTTCTCCATCTTATTCCAGTTCTTAATTTGTCTTTTAATTTTTTTGTTCCATCCTTCTACACATGATCCCACCAGATCATTGCATGACCCTTCAATATGGTGAATGCAAATTTAAACTTATTTTCTTCTATCATAGGATTCCATTCAAAAAACATTCCACAGCATTCATCCAATCTATTAACTCATCTAGTTTAAGACTCCCTACATATTCTGAAACTTCCATTTTGATCCAATCATTTCTCCCTTCTATAGCCCTAAGCATCATTTCTTCAAAATGAATATATCCTAATTGTTCTTCTTCACGTTCTGTATGCTGAGTCACATATCCTTGGTCTATCTCCTCATGAAGCACTTCTCTTCATATGATTCTCTGATTAGCCATCATGTTTATAAGATCAACTACTTGCATTTGGTGGTTTTGAATATCTCTACGCATATGATTAATATGTTCTCTTCCCCTTACTCTCCCAACCATCTTCCTTCTCTGATACTAGACAATGTATCCAATAAAATTCAATTCATTCACAAGATCTAAAAACCATGCAAATACATGAGAGTGGAAAAATAATAGTATTTTATTCCTTCTCCATCCTAACTATTACAATGAGAGTTCAACTCCCTATAACTATTGTAGCTAGTGTTTTCACACCAGCTAGTGCAAAAGGAAACCTGCTAAGGGTTATGGAACCCTTAGTAGCAACTTGTGAATGGATGGTGTGTGAGTGCAAGTAAAAGTAAAAAAAAAATAAACTAAATGATTCATGCAGTAAAACAAGAAATAAACTAGAACCCGTGATTCAAATGTTGATTTTATATTATGTTGTAAAAATGGATTTACAATAGATAGTTACCTCAAAAGGTGAGTGGATGGGGCCCTCATAGCCGTACGAAGAGTGGTGCTCTGGGTCTCCAAGGTTCCTTTCTCTCCTCCAAATGCTATGATGGTGACCGAAACTCAACCAGGAAGGGGATACACAAGCTTAAAGGGAATATGGGGTTTCAATGGGAATTTTGGCAACATAAGGGTAGGGAAGAGTGTATGTGTTGTTCCTATGAAATAGGTGGCCTCCATCACTTTTTCATAGAAATTTTGGGTGGTGGAGTATTGGACCATGGTATTAGGAAACTAGTGGTATTGACTAGCGGTATTTGACTGTTTCCCTCCTTTTTCTTTTATTTTGACTATTTCCCCTTTTACTTTTTCTTTTATTTTTATTTTTGGGAGATTTTGGCCCTTTTTTGGGTTATTTTCATTAATTGATTAGGGAAATGTTTTCTTTCCCATTTGGTTACCAACTTAGGGATTTTTGGGTTTTTGGAGGCCAAAAATGTAGGAAAAAGGGATAAATGGGTTATGTCACTAGGGGGATGACCTTGGCGAACAATTTTTGGGTGTTAACAACTACTATCTAAGATTTTTAAAATTTTCTATTTTTAGAAAATTCTCACATGAATATGAAACTATCCAATAAATTAAATCTATCTAGAGTGACACTAGTTGTCAACTCGCTTTTCTGAGTAGGTGCATAAACTTATAGATAACTAATAATTACAAATTCAAAAAATCCCACAAAACACTAAAACCCCAATTTGAGGCACTATATGAAGGAAATTGGCATAAAAAAGTGTCAAAATGGTATGATTAGAAGGACTAGACTAGTGAGTGGAGTGAACTCTTTGAAACACAACCTCCTATTAAATTTGGGCCTAGAAAGATAACCGAGTCAAAATTTATAACCCTCAGAAATCCCTACATTATTATTTTTTTGTTTTCTAAATTGTGTCCCACAAAAATACCTACATAAGTGTCCCTACCCATAACCAACCCCTTTACCTCCCCCCTCTCTCTCTCTCTCTCTCTCTCTCTCTCTATGCTACTCCCCCTACCCCTAAATCCCTCTCCCTATATTTGTCTCTCCTTCTCCCCCTCCTTGTACATCTTACTATTGAAATTTGGTTCATCTTTAATCTTTAATTCTTTAGATGCAGAGACTTGAAGCAATGCGACAATTCAATCCATGAAATTCATACAACCATAACAAAAGATACACCCTGGGGAAATTCCTCAAAATAATGAGAACAAAAACCCCATCAATTCTTCTCAGTATAATATAATGGATAACAAAAAATGCTTTCTTTCACAATATAGAAGATTGCTTTTGGAAGATAAGAGATCACCAAAAACACTCTTGGTGAAGATATGGAAGCAATAGAGAAGAGAGATCAATGAGAGAAGCACCTTACCTTCAAAGGACAAGAGAATTCACTTCACATTGGATTTATCAATCCCATATAGCATATTTATACATTCTTCTCTTCTATTTTTAACTTCTAACTTCATGATGAACTCGCCCTCAAATAGGATGTATTAATATTGGATGTAGAGGTACACCCCACTTCTCATGTAGTGCTTTATCTCACTGAGTTGTCACTTTGGATGAAATCACCTCTTAACTGAAAGCTTTCCCACATAGTTAGGTGGATAACTTATGTGTCGACATGCAAGTGTCACAACTCACCTGTCATATTTTAGTTTAACATAAGTGTCGTCATGCAAGTGTCATAACTCATGTGTCATCTTTTAGTTGAACATAAGTGTCGTCATGCAATAGCACTTAGTTAACTAGATCTTCTTTGTTGTCACTTAGTTAACTATCTTTAACTGAAGTCTTGTCTTTTAGTTTAACTAAAGTGAAAACACTTTAGTTAACTAGTCCTTCTTATTTAACACTTAGTTAATTGAAAACATGTTGATTTATTTACTTGAAGTGACCACTATAATTTATTTAGTTAATTGATGCCTGTATTTAACTGATGTTGTAACTATAACATTGGTACTTAACTGAAGCTTTATAACTGAATATTTAATAGTTTGAGTTCTCTTTAATTAGCTGAAGTGTTTGCATGGGAAATTTTGAATTTTCTTGATCTCTATGCTTTATCTTTTATTTCTTTATCTCTTACTGCATTGTCAATATGTGCTAACTTTAATTATCCATCACATTACATTATAGTAAGAAGAATTATCAGATGTTGTGATCATATTATATTATTCTGGACCAAATGATCATATGCCAAAGTAATTCACTTTAGAGGTGATCAAAATATAAAGAAAACTTAATAGAAATCTGATGATCATGGTTAATAATACATCACACAACATTAAATTCTTTTAACAAGTAAAGCATGACCTTTATATGGAAGCTCCACCTCTATACAGGAGGTTCATCTCATGGATACCATTATACAGAAGGCTCACAGGATAATCATGACTTGACACACAATTCTGGAGTCTTGTCCAACAAGACTTTACAACATCATTAATTTAATCAAGTACCTCTATACCGAAGGAATAACCTTTACACGGAAAAAATCTGTGAAGAACCTACAACAATTAATTAATGAAAATACATGAGATAGCAGAAATAATAGAACTCGGAATCACTTTTATTGATCGTAGGCCACTTCAAGGAGCAAACCTCCTTTGACCAACCTCAATACAAATAAATTCACCGTACCTTCATTGGTCTCAACACAAACTTATATACTAAGTCTAAGCACCAATACCATGTGTCAATACAAACTATGGATCAAACATTACTACGAGACGACTTACAAAGCATATGTGTCCAACAACAATAAGACAAACTGAGGATGAACAAATACTATGGGACGACTTACAAATCATATGTGTCCAACAACAATATACTAACAAAGTAAATAGAAGGGTTGACATGGGTTCCTAACATCCCCTCTCCCTTAGAAAAAGCTTTGTCCTCAAAGCTTTAGATGTGGAAATTGATGCAGAATCTGAAGGAGTGGTTCCCTTGTAGCATCCTCGGGTTGCATTCTGGGCCACTGACGCCTTGTGGGTTTCAGGGAGGGTTGCTTGGAAGGCTATAGATGAAGAAGAACAATATCAACTGCATTAAAAGTGTGCTCAGAATGGTGCTGATCGGCTTGTTGTTTCAGTCGAATTCTTTCCATGTGAAGATTGTCCTACAGAATGAGAAGAATTTGATCGCGGTTTCAAAGAACCGAGTCAATTTCCTGAACTGGGGAGTGGCCGAGGGTGTATGGAAGAAGAATTGGCGGTGCCTATCGATAGACTACTTCATATGGTGTCCTTTTATATGTGGTATTGTACCACTGGAGCGCTTCTAGGAAATCCATAGAAATAGTTGTCCAAATCTGTGTAGGGTTTGGCAAGGATTCGAGCAGTCCTAAAAGAAGTGTTGTTTAATCCTTGTTGACCTGGCAAGTATCACAGTCAGCCACCATCTGTTGAATTTTCATTTTTCAGTCCTTGCCAAAAGAACTTACATTGTTCTCGGTCATACATTTTGAGAAACCCAGAGTGCCCTACTGATGAAGAAGCATGGAGTTCATAGAAGAGATAGCCCTGTTGAACAGATTGCAACCAATTTGGAACAAGCATAGAAATAGCTGTAAGAGAAACTGGGTCATCAAATGTGCGAGGAGCATATGCCACCATATTTTCCTTACCTTTCTTGTAATTGATCGCATAGGCATAACCCATGAGTTGGATAACCCATTTCAGGTGTGTTGGGGAGGAGAGCCATAGTTCGAGGAAATTTTCCAGACTCTGGAGACCAGTCTTGATGCAGAAATAATTCCCTAATAGGTATGGTTGCCACTTCTATACTACATGCAAAATAGCCATCATTTCCTGCTGAGATGTAGACGCAGCTAAATTCTTACCGGAAAGGTCTCTTGAAGGTGACAAGCCCACTAGTTCAGCAAGGACACCTGGATATCTATCCAAGGAAGTAGGGGAGACCGTCGATGGGTGAATCTGAATGGAACGGAGTTGAGCGATGACACCATGTGAATTATTCTTAAGGATATTTTCCAGGCGATGTGAACTAATGATGCGGATTGTAAGCCCTTAAATTTGTGTTGTTTCCCATTGACTGAAAACTACATCCAAAGTTCAGCAAAATCCCATAATATGGGGCCAAGTGTACGTAACCATTGAACGCCCAAAACCACATCACATCCGCCGAGGGACAAGGAAAACATTTCAGAGCGCAGGTCATAATATTCCAAAGAGATACACACATTGTGACACTTCCCCTTGCAAGGTAAGGTGCCCCCATTAGAAACCATGAATTCAAAGTTGGAGCAAGGATGAACAAAAAAATCAGCATGTTTGGCGATCCGAGGGTCAATGAAGTTATGAGTGCTACAAGAATCAATGAGTATTGTAAGAGGAAGCTTCTTGAAGTAACCCCTGACTTGCATTGTTTGAGGGGTGGTGACACTGGATAAAGCATGTAGAGATATCTCTGGTTGTTCATCCTGAGATGGGGGGTCAATAGGCGGCTCCTGAATGTCGACCTAATCATCCATTGTATCTGGAGTTTCTTCACTAATTGTAGAGGCAGGCAGAGAATGCATATCCAAGAGATAGAGATTTTGTTGAACACATCTATGTCCCCAAGTGAATTTCTCATCACAATTATAACAAAGCCCTTTTTCTCTACATGCGTACATCTATGTTTCAGACAAATGCTTGATAGGAGTTGGTCGAGGAGCTGGAGGGATGGGAGGTCGTTGAGAACCCATATTTCGAAAGGGAACAAAAGTGGGTTTGGAGCGTTGTTGGGATGCAATCTTGTCTTCTACCAACTTAGCCAACCCTAGGACTTCCATCATTGTGTTGGGACAGAACATTTTAACCTCTGACCGGATTTCATCCTTAAGACCACTGATAAAACAACTCCTATAGAATTCATTAGACAATGTTTCTGTGTGATTGGCTAGTTTCTCACAGTGCCAATTTGACGAAGTTTAGTTAGTGCTATGGTGAAGTCATCAAAAGCACTAGGACCAAATCGTTGCAAAAGGAGTTGGAAAAAATTTGTCCATTTTGGCTCGTCATGAGCCTTAATGTACCAACGGTACCATTGAAGGGCTTCCTATTCCAAATGAAAGGATGCAAGTGGAATTTTTTGTACATCAAAAGTATTATGCATACTGAAATACTGTTCTGCACAATAGATCCATCCAATCAAATCAGTACCATTGAAACAATGGAATTTGAGCTTCAGACCACGGAAATTGTTGGAAGAAGAGAACTCATTGGCTGCAGAAGATTCTTGCTATCAGTTATTGTTCATGGTTGAATGTTGAAGATGGAGGCTGAGAAATTTTTCATCCAGGTCTTGGAGTTTGGTTTGGATGGCTGCAAGTGCTTGCTCAATGGTTTTTGCTCCTGCACAGGTGACAACCATATCCAAGATTTTTTTTTTTGGGGGGGGGTGGGGGAATGGAGAGAAAAACACAAACAAAATCTTATTTAGTAAAGGGAAATTTGGATTTGGGAAAAACTGGGAGGGGTAATTGGGGTTTGACTAGGTTTTGGACACTTTCTCATTGACACGGAAGCAAAAAATGGGGATTTCAGAACTGAGGTGAAAGAATGAGAAAAAATGTCACGGGGGGACAAAGAAGCATAAATAGGGAATGAACACAGTGGAAAAATTTGGAGGCGAGTAGGTGAAAAATAAAGAAGTTATGGCAAACCCTAAAAATAGACAAATGTGGAATTTTTGGATTTGGGAAGTGGAATTTGGGATAGGGTCCTCAGGAATGAAATATGTAGAATGAGATTGCAGGGGTGTCAATGAAGTTTTAGGGAAAACATAGTTAAACAAGTGAGATATGGCGAAAAAATAGTTTTTTTTTTTCCAGAATGGATCTGAAATGACTTTCGGAATGGATTGAAAATGGTGGGAGCTGGAACGGCTCAGAATGGATCCGAAACGGCTAGATCTGAAACGACTAGATCTGAAACGACTTTTAGAATGGATCTGAACCGGATTTCAGAATGGATCTGCAACAACACGGAAGTGAGCAACAACAGATGGATCTGCAATGGCGTGAAAGTGATTGGCAATAGTTCAACTGAAAATAGATATGGACCCCAGGTATTTTGGGATTCCTATCGATTCAGGGGATTCACTTGGCCACCAAGGCTATCTGACAGCTTGTGTATTGGGGCGGTACCCCTCACTCAACGAATCACGTAAAACTGATAACCACTTTGCCACAAATGAAAGCTCATAGTTTACCTCACGGGTGGGAACTAGTCAATTAGGTAGGGTTCGTTGCCCTTTTCGTTGGCAAGTCCTCTCAATGGGCCAACTACTTTGGGGTTTCTGTGGTACTCCTCACAATGAGTTTTAGGGATTATGCCCAAGTACTTCCCACAATTAACTGGATAGGGATTATTCCCAGATCCAAAGTTGCAACAGATTCGAAAAAAATTAGTAGAAATTTCACCCAGCGAGCCCAAGAAAGTGCTCTGATACCGGATGTGAAGAACCTGCAACAATTAATTAATGAAAATACACGAGATAATAGAAATAATAGAACTTAGAATCACTTTTATTGATCGCAGGCCACTTCGAGGGGGAAACCTCCTTTGAGTAAGCTCAATACAAATAACTTCACCGTACCTTCATTGGTCTCAACACAAACTTATATACTAAGTCTAGGCGCCAATACGATGGGTCAATACCATGTCTCAATACAAACTATGGATCACCAATTACTACGGGACGACTTACAAAGCATATGCGTCCAACAACAATAAAAGAAACTATGTATCAACAAATACTATGAGATGACTTACAAAGCATATGTGTCCAACAACAATATACTAACAAAGTAAATAGAAGGGTTGACATGGGTTCCTAACAAAATCAAAATGCTGACCTCTATATGGGAGGATCAATCTTCGATGTACAGAATTGGTTTGCAGAATGTCTCCTAATGTTGTATATTTAACATTCCCTCTCAACGAGGGAGGCAAAATTTTCCATACCAAGCTTATCTCAGAAGTACCTGAAATTTGTCACTAACAAAAGCTTTGTTAACACATCTGCAATATTCTCATCAGTAGCAATGTACTAAAGTTTCACTATACCTTTATGGGCCATGTCTTGCATGATGTGATACTTCATTTCAATGTGCTTCAACTTGTCATGAAACATTGGTTTTTTAGAAATCTTGATGCAACTCTGATTGTCACACCTAATAACTGTAGGCTCAATATTTTCACCAAACAACCTTGCAAGTAGCTTTCTAAGCCACACTGCTTCTGGGAAGGAAACACTAGTAGCTATGTATTCTACTTTGGTAGTGCTCTGGGATACATATCCCTGCTTCCTATTGGACCAAGATATCATAGTTGATCCTAGGCTATAGTAGTAGTCGTATGTACTCTTACGGTCCACAATGATTCCTCCCCACTCTGAGTTGGTATAACCAAGTGACATGACTCATCCGTTGGAGGCATATATGAGTCGATATTAAATTGCATCTCGAAGGTACCTAAGCACATGCTTAGCAGCTATCTAGTGCATGTGTCTCGGATTAGACATAAATTGACTCAGAATGCTCACAACAAAACATATATCATGCCTCAAATGTATCAAGTACATTATCGAGTCGATAAGATTTATATAGAAAGTGGTATCTACTGGATCTAATCCAGATCCCGACTCATGAAGTTTCCTCAAATTTGGTACTATCAATGTAGTCATAGATTTGCAATCTATCATGCCAAAACTGCGCAATATCCACATTGTACTTCCCTCAATATAGAAAATTTTCATCTTTTCTTTTCCAGATCTCAAGGCCAAGAAAGTAGTTCATTAGATCTAAGTCTTTCATCTCGAAATTTGAGGTGAGCTCCCTCTTGAACCAAGAAATCATATGTTCCTCTCTAGTGAGAAACAAATCATTAACATACAGAACCAATATCAAATGTTGGTTCTTCACTACTTGAATTACAAATTTGGATAAACTTGACTCTTACAAAAATCTAGTTTCTGAAGGTAGCTATCAATTCTAGAGCACCAAGTCCCAAGGGATTTCTTAATCCCATATAGAGATTTATTTATCTTGCAAACATGGTAATCCTTCCCATGCACCACAAATCCTTTAGGATACTAGATATAAACTTCTTCCTCAACCTCACCATTGAGGAAGGCTATATTCACATCCATATGGTGAATTTTCCATCCTAGAATAGCTGCAATTGCAATCATTGCTCATATTGTGGTGTACCTTGCCATAGGGGAAAATGTATAATCATAATCGATGCCTTCTTTATGAGAGAAACCTCTAGCATCAAATCTGGACTTATACTTCTCAATGCTACCATCCACAGCATGCTTTATCTTGTAAAGCCATCTGGAAGTGAAAATGAACTTCCCATTTGGTTTGGGAACAAACCTCCCAAACATTATTCTTCATTATAGATTTGTACACTTCTCTCATTGCATCTTTCCAAACTGGTTTATTTGCAGCTTCTTCATATGAGGATGGTTCTGAATCACTGATTTGACTCATCAATGCAACATACCCTGAATATGCGCCAGGTTTCTTGTGCTCTCTGGATGATCCTACTGGTGCTCCATGTTTCTCTACATTTTGTAAGATGTCTCGCCACCACGCATATCTTCTTTTAGTGGGAGGTTCATTAGGTGACCTATCAAGAACTTCTCCTAAATGTTCACAAGATAGAAAATATGAGGCATCTTCTAGTTTCTACCTGTCAGACTCTGAAGGGGGGGAATAAGATTTTGGATCCTCCATCTCTCACTAGTAGATTTGGACCAAATTTCGATTATAGGGTTCCGACAAATGTCTAGAAATTCAAGAGAAAATGTTAAAAAATATTTTTTTTACCTCCTTGGTATCGTCAGTATTGCAACGTATTATCCTTAGTCTTCGGTATTGAGATGGTTAATATCATACTGTCGCAGTAGTGATGACATTAGAGTTGATTGTTGTTGCGACGTCATAACCCGTTCGATCACAATAACGACAAAAACAAAACTAGTCGTTCACTTTCCAAACGGTTTACCAAATTTTAAGGAAGTATAATCATCACTATACTTTTTATGGGAAGAATGTCAGAAAATATTAGAGGTAGGGAAAGAGATGAAAAGAATGAAATGGGTGATGGTAGATGTTTTTTCCCTTGAAATAGTTGTTTTATGAGACCTCCCGTGATAATTTTAATAAAAACAACTAGAAAACATTATAGGAAATATTGTCACATGGATGGGGGATTGAAGGAATATCGTCCCATGGTAATAGCTTAGATATATATTAATTATATTTATTAATATTGATTGTATTCGTAAAATTTTATATTGTTTTAGTATATTCTATACATGCACTAATTCTGTATGATTGCTTGTAATTATAAGGTTAGAGTTGTTAAATTGAAGAACAATAGATCTAATTGAAAAAGAAAATCAATTACAACAGATACATAAAGAATAATATGTGTAAACTGTGCAAGAGAATTGCAGCAATGCTCTATTGAACTCATAAGTAGAATACAATACAATGTGTAGTCACAATGACTGAGTGATTCAAATTAACCAAGGAGGTCATTCGAATAGTCTACATGGAATAGATTGGCTCCACTAGGAGCCCTCATCATTTGATCAGTGATGTCATCAATGCAAAAGTAACGGTCAACCAGGTGTCAAATTGAGTCTAACTGAATGTAGGTAGGTGTAACTGGTGCATGGAGCACTAATGCAGTGAAGGAGAATCAAAGGAGGTCGCATGAGGAGCTAACTGGAGTCAAACTGGCAATCTATTCTCGCTGGACAACCACCAAAGTGTTTCAGTTAGCTAACTAGTCAATTAGTCCTTACATCAAGGAACGATCCACAAATCAAGCTAACTAACTGAAGTGTCACTGGTGGTAGGTGAGTGAGGGCGCCTTTCACATGTTGTATGTGAAAAGAGGGTGCATGATGGACTAAGAGGGATGGAACTGAGTGGAAGGAATTTCCCGGGGCTAGCAAACTGGGGACTAGGTGCTGGAGGACACCAAATTGATGACTGGGATGCATGCATGCAAAATGCCTGCAATCATAAAATGATGATGAATATATCCTAACACCCCCCCACAAGATATACTATGAGGTATAAAATAAAATATAGGGCCCTGGTTACTGAGACCGAAGGTCACCCCAATACAATAAATAATCCAAATAAAGAACAGTCCATGAACCAAGGAAAAGGATAAAACCTCATGGGAAAACCCTCCCCTCAATTTTTACTATAACACAACAAAGAATAAATTTGCTCCAAACTTAAGTAGATATGTCTGGAGTCATCTTACTCTTGGGAGGAGGTGGATCATGCTCCAAAAACATGTGCTTGTATTCTCCATAAGTGGATGCAAGCGAATATGGAGACTTTATGAACTTGCTCTTCAGATCGATTACGGTGAGAACAAATCTGAAAATATAAATATGATCTTGGGGCCTATAATTCGAACCAAATGAGGTAAGATCAGCTCCAATTAGATCAAATAGCTCTTGAAACTTAAACTTCTGATCAATGAAAGTTAAATCAGCTCCAAGAGTTGATAGATGGTTTCTTGAGATCTCATTTGAACCAACAAAGGTGAGATTAAAACCAAAATCAACAAAAAGTGCATGAGACTTGAACTCAAGCGAATGGTAGTGTGCTTCATCTGCAATAAAACTCTGAGAACATGTGATAATAATCGAACATAAGTATGTAGGAAGCATGTGATCAAGGAGAGCGAATGCATCACCTCCAAAATCTGATTTGACTTCCAAAACATCAAGTAGATCATAATTCTGCACACCAACAAACTCATGTGAAAGAGAGGATTCAAGAGCCTCTTCGGATTCTAGAGTATGAGCTGGATTATCTTGCTCATAATTTGAAATAGAAGACATTCATAACATGATTTTTGAATCTGCATCTTCTTCTTCATCTTGAGATATGGTTGAGAGCGAGACATAATCAGAGAGAACACATAAGGAGGTATCACTGGGCTTGTTCTCCAAATGGCTAGCATGATCCTCTTCTCCCCGCTTCCAAAATTCTCTATCAAGTTGGGCCCATAGATCACTTGGATTTTCAGCAATTAAACTGAGGTAGCGCATACAAGGCGACATAGCAAGACACATTGCTCCAAAATATCTGTCATAATCATTAAGCCAGTCATTCTCCTTTTCATCAGAATCAAAATCTCTTGTAATACCAATACACATATCAAAAAGACATTGTCTCTTCAAGCATGCTATCATCTTTGCTTTCCATTCATCATAGTTGAATGAAGTAAGAATATTTTGTGAAGAAGAAGATTCCATCTCTGTAATAGCGAATGAAAATGGAGGAAGTAAGAAACCTGCAAATCACAAACAAACAAGAACTATAAGGTTGAAAACCTGCACTTTTCAAGTTACATCACACCTGGCATAGGAGATAAACCAAGCTTGAATATCCAATGATCAATATCCAGGAATTATGTGGAAACTCTCAGCTTCTGGTGCAGAATTGGAAAAATGGCATGCAGTGCAGAATCACTAGTGCAAAATCACTAGTGCAGAATCACTAGTACAGAGTCACTAGTGCAGAATCACTAGTGCAGAATTGGCATGCAGTGTAGAATTGACATGCAGTGCAGAATCGACATGTCGTGCAGAATCAACATGCAATGCAGAATAGGCATGCAGTGCAAAATGTGTGGTTGCAATGTGAGAAAACTTGCTCAATATTCATGAATAATCCCTACAGAAAAGAAGTCTTGCCCTTGCCATGGCTCTGATACCATGTGAAATTGAAGCACAACAGATCTAATTGAACAAGAAAATCAATTACAACATATGCATAAATAATAGTATGTTAAACTGTACAAAAGAACTGCAGCAGTGCTCTATTGAACTCAGAAGTAGAATACAATACAATGTGCAGTCACAATGATTGAATGATTTGAATTAACCAAGGAGTTCATTCGAATAGCTTGCATGGAATAACTTGCCTCCACTAGGAGTCCTCATCATCAGATCAATGGTGTCATCAATGCACAAGTAACAGTCAACCAAGTTTCAAACTTAGTGTAACTGAATGTAGGTAGGTGTAATTGGTGCATGGAGCACTAATGGAATGAAGGAGAATCAAACGAGGGCACATGAGGAGCTGACTGGAGTCAGGACTGGAAATCTAGTCTCACTGGAGGTCCAACGGAGTGTTTCAGTTAGCTAACTAGTCAATCAGCCCTTAAATCAAGGAAATATCCACAAATCAAGATAACTAATGTAAGTGTTACTGGTGGTAGGTGAGTGAGGGCGCCTTTCACATGTGGTAGGTGAAAAGAGGGTGCATGATGGACTGGGAGGGCTGGAACTGAGTGGAAGGAAGCTCCCGGGGCTAGCAAACTGGGGACTAGGTGTTGGAGGACACCAAACTGATGACTGGGATGCATGCAATTGCATGCATGTAATCATAAAATGATGACGAATATATCCTAACAAGAGTTTCCCTCTAAATTTTTTCAGAATGCCCCAAGTAGTAGTATAAATGATGTTGTACAAGCTGAGGAACATGAAGTGAATAATGAAGATCAAGTTAATGATCCCATGGAAGTAGATGATGACCATAAAATAGTTGAAGATGATGAGACAAATCAAATGATACAAGACTTTTTTGGTCAACTAGATGAGGACGGGGACAATGATGGTATTTATTATGAACCTTTGATGGAAAATGCAAATAAACGGCTTTATAAAGGGTCAAGAGAAAATCTTCTCTCCGCTACATTGCTTATGATGAACTTAAAGGTTATGAATCGTTTGTCAAACACTTGTATGACATAGATCCTAAGGTATGTAATATGTTTCATCATATATACATAAAGGTTGACCTTTTTGCCTTTTTTTAACGTTAATTAATGCGTTAAATAAGAATGTAATATTTATGATTAATATTCTTTTTGTTAACTAGTTAATTTTCATGATGTAGATTGTTAAGTGAATTTTTGTTACCATCGTCAAATATTTTACCGCTCACATATCAAGATTTACTTGTCGTTATGAAATACACTGGAATGGAGTATCAAAGTATAGATGCATGTTCTCATGACCATATTATATATTATGGACAACATGCATCGAAAATTGAATGCCCAGAATGTAATATTAGTAGATATTGAACTGGTCAAGTAACAAAAATGGTTCCTCGAAAGGTTCTTCATCATATTCCCATAATTTCATGTTTGCAGTGACTGTTAAGGTGAAAAATCATTGTACAGTTTATGGGTTACCATGCGTGGAATATAAGTGGAGATGATGTTCTTCGAATGCATGTAGATGGATATGCATTTAGGGATATTGAGGAAAAATGGCCATATTTTAAAGCTGAACCTCGTAACATTAGGATTTCATTGGTAGCCGATGGTGTTAATCCATTGGGAGAGCATATATCTATTTACTCGGTGTAACACATAATGTTGACAATGATTAGGCCAGGTAATTGTCTATATTAATTTTTTGAATGTGACATTTTCATTTGTCTTATTTATTGCATACTATTGTTTATTTATTTATTTACATGTATATACATATCATGGTAGTAATTATGTGTAATTTAAAACTATTAGGCAAGTACCAAGTTAAAGATATGAATGTATATATCGATCCTCTTATCAATGAGCTAATACAGTTATGGAACAATATAACTATGTATGGAATCTTTAAGCCAATTGGGAAAAAGAGATTTCAATTCCTTGGGATGCTTGTATGGACAATTCATGATGCCCCCGGACTAACACATATTTTTGGTATGTGTTAACGTTTCCTTGCACTTTATTACTTCTTAATTATTTTGAAGATAGCATGCATGTTTTTTTAATAATCTATCGTATAATTGACATGAATCCATATGTTGCAGGTCTTCAAACAAAGGGTAAATTTGCATGTCCAATTTGTGGTCCTAAGATGAAATATCATTATTCAAAATATTTAGGAAAGATGGTGTTTGATGAGTATAGGCACTTCCTGTTGAAGTCCCATAGGTTTCGTACTACTGAGAAACATATTTTAAATGGGAAATAAGAGATTGGATTAAAACCACAAAGAATGACACCTCGCCTATGGAGGTTGGAGTATAACAGAAATCGTCAAGATACACAATTTGTTTATGTATTGTATATGTAATATTGTTTTGATTTTGAAATTATATTTTAATTATTAAATTTATTTATTGTGTTTGATAATTATTGTTGTAATTTTTTTTATGCTTCATCAATGTTGTCATTGTGAAGGTAGAGACAATGGGCTTCCATGAGGAATGAAATCTTATCCCACTCAATTCACTATGAGAAACTAAAAATTCCTCATTTGTTTGATACGATGCATATTGGGAAGAATGTGACAGAAACATTATGGAGAATCATAGATGGTACGAGGGGTAAAGAAAAACTGTCAAAATTTGTACTGACATCGAGGAATCCAATCATGCAATGCGAAGTGTTATTCGATCAATTAACAATGGAGACCAAAATAACCTTCTGTGTTTACTAACAAAGCAACAAATCAATGATGTAAAAGGGGTCATTCAAAGTATTGAATTTCCCACAGGTTTTTCTTCACACATAAATAATATATTAACCAAGAAAGGTGAATTTGGTGGGGTTAAAACTCATGACTAGCATACATTCATTCAGGTAGTAATTTTTTTATTCATATTTATATATTTTCCGTATTTACCTTTTTCGATTTTTGTTTTATTTTTGTCTATTTTGAAACAAATAATGTTTCTTTTTTATTGTTACAGTATGTTCTACCTCTATCTCTCCCATACGACTTTGACAACAATGTCAAACAAGTTATATATGATCTTGGAAAACACATTGGGTAAGTTATAGAGGTGACTAATATATATGAAAAATGTATTTTCAATTTGTTATTGTACTTAATCACATGCATTTTACAGTTTATGTTTTGTTGAAGTATGTTATTTTCTTGCATCATAATATGTAGATGGTTTTCATTGAAAGAAATACATCAAGATGATATAAACTATTGGAAGAGAAAAATCCCTTGACTAATGTGTGAAATGCAAAAGTTTCTACCTCAACATTTTTCAATGCACAAGAACATTACCTCATACACCTAGTTGAGGAGATTGAAATGTGTGGACCTGTACACACAAGGTCAATGTGGATGGTGGAGAGGTGCTTGAAATCATTGAAGACTTTAGTTATACATAGAGCATGAGCCGAGGGTTCTATGGTCAGGGGATATGTGGTATATCAATCCATGGTGTATATTAGTCACTATCTTCCTAAGTTAGCAGAGTGATCTATGCATGCAGTGGATTGTATTTGGTATGTGAACTTCATCAGAAAATTTGAACAGGAGCAGTTGTTGTGGAAAGGAAGAATGAAGAGACTGAAAGGTAATTAAATTGTGTAGATTTATGATACATACAACTTATTTGTTTTTTAATATATGTTCATACTCATTTAATATGTATTCTTTCATCATTTATTAATATTTACCATGGTTAAAAGTAATTTCTAATATTGCCGATTTATGTTTTTTTGAGTCAGGTCATCGAGATTGGGAGGCACTACATTTATACATTGCAAAACATAATGACTGGATGAAGGTATGGATTGATAGATGTAAAGAATGTCATGGTGGTAGGTTATTAGGAAACAATTGTCTGAACTCGTTAGAGAAGCTGGTCATCATGGATATGTTGATGTTACACAAAGGGAAAAATATTTATCATATTGTCTGAAAGATGGCAAGGAAAGAAAAATGACGCATTTTATACAGTTATTTTATATTATATTAATGTGTTATTTGGTGTGTTTTTTTGAGATACTTTCCAAGTTATATAAATATGTTTATTAATTGTAAATCCATGTTTTACATGTCTCACATATTGCAGTGGAAACACCATAAGGCTATGTGGTGCAATGGCCATACATTTCGTATCAAAAAGTTGGATGACACCAGGAAAACTTCTGATAGTGGGATAACTGCAGTATTCCAGGTCACAAACGTTTTCTCTAGTAGAGCTAAACATCCCTGAGAAACTGAAAATCAATACTATGGGTATTTGGATAATATAATTGAGTGTGACTTTAATTCCTTCAAATTAGTTTTGTTCGATGTTAAATGGTATACATTAATACTGCATGGAGGTGATGAGGAGAGACCTGTTATTCAACATGCATATGGATTTCCGATGATTAAAACAACAGTGTTTGAAAATAAAACCGATCGCTACATTTTTCCAAGCTAGTGTGAATAGCTCTTTTACTCAAAGGTTCCAGGTAAGAGGGATTGGTTGTTTGTTGTTAGATATGATCCAATAGGAAGGCCAGTAGAGTACACTTTAGAGGAAGAAGATGATATTGAAGAAGATAAAGATGGTTCAGATAAACCAAAGTAGGATGATGTGTCGGCAGACGAAGAAGATGGAGAAGATTAACTAGGTGTAGGAGACGACGTAGTACCATATCTTGATGATGATATCGATGAAGATATGCCTGAAACTGACATTGATGTAGATCATGATGCTATTGACAATCCTTTGAACATTGTTTCTGAATCCGATGCTGTAGATACAGATGTTGAGTTGGATGAAGAAGAAGATAGAGAAGAGCAATGATACATATATTGAATTCGATGAGGTACGTAGATATATATATTATTCATTTGTATGAATTATTCACTTTAAATAATTTACATATGTGGGTTTATTACATTTTTATAAGTTTTATGCAATTTTTTTATATCCTACGCTATATGTTGTTTTTTTTTGTAGTTTTTATGCTGGAATCTAATTAGTATGTTGCTTTCGATTATTTTATATTTTGTATCAGGTGTTGGAGAATTTAGAGCAATGTGAGGGGGATGAGAGAGGGAATATGATCTTCCACCTTCACGTAATTGGCATTGTTGAGTAGAGAATAAATTATTCTTTAAACCAAGAGAAGATCAATCATCTTTATACCAATGAACCTTGGTTGTAGACGAAATTCCATTTTGAAATAGCTGATGAAGCTTGCACAATTTATCATGAATTTCAAGTTTATCGACATTATTTCCCTTGCACTAGATGCGGGAATGTGCATATCAAACCAAATTTAAAAGGACTAGCTAAAATACATCATACTGTCAGTATACGTGGCCAACATCAATGACCTTTGAACAGGGCCAACGTTGAAATTTCCACAAATTGTTTCAGTATGCAATGAAATTTGACCTAGGAAGACTATTCGCATGCCTTCATGATATGGGAGGATTTCCAGACTCAAATATGAATCACCCAAAAAATAGTACTATATATCATTAATGACATGCAAATGGGGCCAACATTGATATTTTTCAATTTGTGCTTGTATGCACTAAAATTTTACATGGTTAGAGTAAGCACATGTGTTGATGGTATGGGAGGGGTTTGATACTCAAACATGACTCACACAAACAAATATGAGATAATGAAATGACAAAATTATAGAATAAATGCATGAAAGTGATGAAAGAGTACCTTTCCATCTTCTTTTGACCCATAGATGCTTTGTATTCCCTATTTAGACATATTGTTAAGTGGAAACATTGATCATCTTTGAGAGAAATCCATCACTAGAATGGCATGAAGGAACAAAGCTACATTCCCATTTATAGAGGTTGTGAAAACTTCATTTTGAAATAATTGATGAACTTCGCATCACACGATCATCATAGCATCGTCTTGATGCATATAATCTAGAGTATCATCCTGATACTCATCACACATGATCATCCTGATCATCGTCATAGCATCATCCTGATGCATATCATCCAAAGTATCATCCTAATACTCATCAGACATGATCATCCTAATCATCGTCATATCATCATCCTGATGCATATCATCCAGAGTATCATCTTGATACTGATCACACATGATCATCCTAATCATCGACATAACATCATCCTGATGCATATCATCCAGAGTATCATCCTGATACTCATCAAACATGATCATCCTGAACATCGTCACTGCATCGTCCTGATCCATATCATCATACATGATCCAAATGATCATACAAAGCATCCAAATGATGCATATACAAAGCAAGAATTGGATCATCGTCCTGATGCTCATCACACAGCACTTACATACACAACCATGGGAAGGATCCTCCTCTCACCATGTTTGGAATGGATCCTGCAAATATGTCCATCACTTCTTCCTCGAGGTATCTTCAATCTGAAGAACACCAAGCCTCTCTCCGAAGTACTCAAACTTCACTCTAGAAAGTGGTTTCGTCAACACATCTGCAACCTACTCATCCATCGCAACATACAAGAGCTTGACTTCTCCTCTCTACACCATATCCCTGATATAGTGATATTTGATCTCGATGTGCTTCGACTTGTCATGGAATAGCGGGTTCTCAGGCAACTTCACACAACTCTGGTTGTCACAAAAGATACCAGTAGCATCCAACAGGAGATCAAATAACTTAGACAGTAGCTTCCAAAGCCATACTGCCTCACAACTAGCAGAACAAGCTGCGACATACTCTACTTCAGCTGTACTCAGTGCTACGTTGGACTGCTTCCTGCTAAACCAAGAGATCACACCTGATCCCATACTGAAGTAGCACCCAAAAGTGCTCTTCCTATCTGCAGCACTGCCTACCCAATCTGAATCAATATAAATCTCCAGCTTAAACTTTTGATTCACATCATAATTGAGCCCATAATCAATCGTACCCTTCAGGTGCCTCAAAATATGATCTACAACAACTAGGTGAACACTTCTCAGATCCATCAGGAACTGGCTCAATGTGTTCACCGCAAAGAAAATATCTGGTCTCGTGTTCGTTAGGTACATCAAGGACCCAATCATATGACGATACACCATGACGTCAATCGACTCAGATGAAGCATCACACAGACGCTTTAGGTTTGATGCCATACGTGTGACCATGGCCTTGCAGTCCATCATCCTAAACCGCCTCAAGATCTCTACTGCATACTTCCTTTGTCCAAGGAAGATTCCATCTGTACTCTGTCACACCTCCATACCTAGAAAGTAATGCATCATCCCCAAGTCCTTCATCTCGAACTCGGCAGCGAGATTCCTCTTCTTGTCGGAAATCAATCTATCCTCACCTTTAACAAACAGGTCATCCACATACAACAATAGTATCACTCGATTTCCTTCCTCAACCTTGTAGTAAAGGTTGGAATCCACCTTACTCTTGGTAAAGCCCAAACTGGATAGAAAGTCACTAGAAACAGAGCAAGTATTATTTTGATGGAAGTGTATCTGGCTACAGGTGCAAAAGTCTCTTCATAATCTATCCCTTCTTTCTAGGAGAAGCCACGAGCTAGAAACCTTGCCTTGGATTTCTCTATGCTACCATCTGCAGCATGCTTGATCTTATAGATCCACTTGGAAGTCACAACAGATTTTCATTATGTTCTTGGGACCACATCCCAAACATCATTCTTCATGATCGACTGACATTCTTAGATCATGGCATTCTTCCATTATTGCATCTTGGATCCTTGGAACTTCAGATTCTTCAATATCTTCAGTAGATAGTTTTCTTTAACTTTGTTGCTGGAACAAATGTTGTTGTCCTTGTAGGTGATTGTACACGATCTTTCCTACAAGTTAGATTCAATTGCATGATTAGAAACTTCTCATATTTTTTTCAAAATTCACATTCTTATGCATAAAGACATATGTCATACAGTCGCGCAATTATCTTAGCCAATGCTTCAATACAACATTTATCCATATCCCGTAACTTTCTAGATGCCTTCCATCTCTACCAGAACATTGTTAAGAGTGTGCACAACTCCCAACATGTCAGCAAAGAGGTTTCATTCTAGATAAGTAGCAATGGAATGTTGTACAGTACAATAGGCCACTTACCCATTACTTTCATAGTAGTATCTTGTTCATTAATGCAACTTTTCTAATATGCATAATATACATCCTAAATCTAGGAACATAAGTATGTACATGACTGGACAACATCATTTAAGTAATCATATATATAATAAATGACAATTCAAATATTATCTTTGTTTGGTTGTAGGGTGGACTCCCCCTCAATCCTTGCTTCCTTGTAGGAACTACTGGAGTTTGATCCCTCTTGATCTTTGCTTCCTTGCAGGAACAACTAGAGTGTGCTCCCTTTTGATCTTTGCTTCCTGGATTATCTGTCTTTGAACTTATATGCATCTTGGACGACTATGCATGCTTAAGTGTGCACTAGTGTCATCATTGTTTCATTCTCAATATCTTGTACATAATCATACATTCATTAGTATAATCTCAATACAATCAAAGTACTATGATTCTAAATACTCTTAACATCTATGGTCATGATCATTTCACACATAGGTAATTTATCACAAGCATTAGTATTCAAGGTTTTAGGGAGGACTTCTATTACTCATGCATATTCTTATTGACCATAGGACTCTCTTGGTTAGTCATATCATCAATCAAAGTAATAAACATAATATGCATAAAATGTTGATTACTTAAACTTCTAACTTCAAGAATAATCATTATCATTCATAGAAAAGTATAAGATCCTAACACAAGTATTCTAACTTGATATAGGAAACATACCTAGATTATCATGCTTGCTAGTTATGTCTAACATACCCATATAATTTCTATTTGTTCTTCTTCAAAGACTTGTGCTAGTAACCTACATAACTCATAAGTTAACCATTATAGAACCAAAATTATACATACCTCGTAAGTAGAGCTTCTATGTGATCCATGACTATGGATGAGTCTTTGTCTTCATGTCACCATGGTCATATCTTCTTGATCTAGAACTTGATTTGTCTTTCTTGTTAGCGGACAACATCAACCTCATACAAAACCATAGTGCATTAGTACAATCATAAGTGTCATAACCCTAATCAATGAATGTATTCTATCATTCACATGCATTCATACTTTTACTAGGGTGATAAGACAAGTCTAAAATTAATCACTATTATACTAACCTCAATAATATGAAGACAAACATAGCATAACCTTAATCATGAACAGATGTCAAAAGCATATCTGTATCTCCTCAAGTCATACCTGTCGATATTCCTTGTAGCATTTTTATGTAAGGCCTTAGCCTCATCTCCCTCTAGAACTATAGATTCTTCACTTATGTAGGTGTCCAATTCATCATCTTCTAGGATTAACCCAATCCACTTTGATTTGTTGAAACTGGATCTCGAGTTGGATTAGGGTTTGTCAGAGAAACCCTAAAAATTCAAACTTCTGATTGGATGAAAAAATGTGCCTTGCTGAGTTGATCAAGTTGGTATACTTCAATTTTGAAATCTCCAAAATTTGACCCCTCAAAAATGACTTTGAAACTTCTGGATCTTCTCGACAAGATCCCGAAGTAGGGTTTGATTGAGCCAGGTCTTATGCCCATCCAAAAAGGTTCAATCTTGTGTTCTAAACTTCTATTTTTCTGAGGAGCTTCCATCTATGGTTACAGATTTTAAAAATTTCAACTTTTACAGAAGCCCTAATTTTCCACCTTTCCGATCAAAATCCCGAAATAGGGTTTGATCAAGCTCGACCTTCATCCCAACCAAAAAATTAGATCTTGGTCTCTAAATTTCAATTTTGCTGAGGAGCATTCAGCCTTTGTCTTTGATTCCAAAAATTCCAACTTTCTCCAAAGCCCTGAATTCCGGCAGCAGTGACAAGTGAAGAATGAAGGTCCTCAGAATCCAATTATGTTTTGATAGAAATATTGACCTGATTGTTTCTAGTGCATCTTTTCAATTACAAATCCATAGGGTCTGAAACTTGGGCCTATTGTAGCTTGACCTGTCATCTTTCCAACCCCGTAGGTATGACCTAAAATGGATTCTCTGAGAGATAGTTACTCCAAGTGTCGCAACGTGACCTGTTTATGGGATAAAATAGGAGAGCGAACTTGTACGGAGTTCCATGTGTCACTGGTTCAACTCCAGACTCTGAAAAGTGGACCTGTGAAAGTACAGTCCATTCCCTACCTGTCACTTTTTACTAAATTTCATTTGGAGATTCCTGACCCAGGTTGTGACCTTTTTTCCTAGGTCACTTGATTATGACTAAGATCTAGAAGAGGAAGAAACCCTAGACTGTACAGGTCATAAAACATAAATTACAATGAATTAGATGTTATGCTTCGGAAAAAAGGTACATGGGGATGTTGCCTTGGACTTGTAAAAGTTTCAGAACCTGAACCTTCTCCAAAATGGATTTATAGTGAAAGTTCCATGGTGACTGGTTTTTGCTATATCAAGCCCTAGCTTCCAATTTTGTCACAAGTGCAACAAGTCTCATAAATGCCATACAATTCCTTCCTTCAGGCTAGCTGTGATACCATGTTAATTTTTCATCATTTAATTCAATAGCTTTAGGATCTTAACTGAAAGAATAACATGTACAACATATCAAGCATAAGAGACAAGAGACAAGACACACAAAACATTTCACCAGGGAAAACCAAGAAGGTGAAAAACCCCGCAACTTCCTCAGAGATAGAATAAGCATCAATACAAGGATCACCATGATCAAACCCAAGAGATAGATATATTCAACAACATGCTCCTCCTCCACTTTTTCACACCCTCCTCTTCTCTCACTAATGCGAAGTGAGTGAATGAGAGAGATGTATAAAATGAGAGAGACACACTCTCTATTTATACACTAACTTTCACTTGACCTTTACTCAACTAGGTCGGCCCAAACTTAACCACTTAACATAATGCTGACTGGGCCAACCCCTCTAGGGTGGTCTAATAACCCTTTGATCCACATGACTCATACAGGGCCGACCCCATCAAAGTGGTCTAATAACCCATCAAGTATAAGTTATGACACTTACAATATAACGTGCGACACTGGAAAGTGCACATTATGACACTTCCAATCGGAGGAATAATACATCTCCATTGGGGATACAATAAAGTACAAATACAATATACAAATGAATATCTTCTGAAGTTACAAATACATCAACATTCAAGACCATTCTGAGGCATTTAGAGGAGCATTCATCCTTGATACATTTCAAGGAGAAAATACCCTAAGGGATTTCGATACCAGAGTGTGATGAGCAGAGGAGTAGAGTAAAAAAAGGGGAACAATGGCTTCGGTAATCCCTCTGTAACATTTGTTTTCTAACATTGTTTGCAAATTTGAAACCTTTTATTTTTTTCTAAGTGTGAAATTGTTAGAAATTTTGAAAATGTGTCAAATATTTATATAGAGTGGGTAAGCCACCATCATCCAGGATTTGTAATGGTGAATTTATATGAACAATGAAGCATGGAAGCTAGAGATTCTTTAGTAATCTAACAAACTACCCTAGTCCTGTCCTTTGAACAAATGGTTTGGCTATCAACATGGTAATTGAATAGACACCAGTATACTAATTTAGGGGAATTGTAACTCAATTAGGGATTCTTCCGGGGACATGTCTTTCTTTGAAGGAAAGGAGGAAGTAGGGCCTGTCTCTTTCGTCATTGTGGGTGAATAGTGAGTAATTCATTAGAATATAAAAACTCAGGGTTAAAAATGATGCCGAATTACCTAGTTAGATGGCAGCTTCAATGGTTGTAGGAGGATGATTATATGCACATGAGGTTGTACTTGAATGCATCAGGGGTTATCTATTAAAAAATAATATCAAATTTTCCCATAGTGTTCCTCTTATGTATTTTCCCAAAACATAAGCCATGTGTCATTTGAAAATTGGTGGATTAAGCATTTAATTTTTGTCCATTGTAATTTAATGAGTTCCACTACCATGTATCATTCTATGAGTGGTCCACCTATCGTTGATGTGATAGATGAGTCCCACTTCCCTTTGTTGGTTTCTTATTTCCAATAGGCATTGCACAATGTTCACTGCATAGGAGTTCTAAGAGTGCAACATATTCAAATTTGCAAAAAACAAATTCTATTGATAATTGGTTAGCTTTGTTGTCTATTTCGATATCACATTTATCCACCTTAGGTGTCTTGTGATAATCCCCTCTATGATTTTTTGGAGACCTTTTCCTTCTAGTGATAGAAGGAAAAATGTGTTCATTGTCAAGATTATACTTTCCTAGGTATTTAACATCACCATCACCTCCATATTTATCCAAGTTATTTTGTTTTCCTCTTGGGGGAGTGGCCAATGTATCCTTCTTAGAATCTCTAGTAGTGTTTCTAGTTGATTGTGCTTAAGTTCCACTCACCTCTAACCTTCCTCTTTGCAATCTCATGTAAGTATTGCTATTCTTTACAACAAATTTTGAAAATTTAAATGGAATAGTAAAAGAATGTTTTCTTTTCTTTGAAGAAGATAGAACATTTTTTATATTGTCAACAAAAATTCAACAAGATAGAATCATTCACAAACAAATCTAGGTAGAAAATAAGGCCTCCCCTCATATCCATAAAGGTTGACGTAAGTAAATTTTCATCATAAAAATACACTCCTTTCTCGATGAGGAAATTTCAACCCTCTAATGTCAATCTATTAGGATCCCTTTCATCAATCATTTTCATGAATCTCGTTATAGATGCATCCCAAACCCTATAAAAGTGGAATCAAACATCATTTCATAATATTGAAGGGTACTAATGTTAGTTTTTAATCATTTAATTCAATATGATCTAGGATCTTAACTGAGAGAATAACATGTACAACATATCAAACACAAGAGACAAGAGACAAAAAACATTTCACCGGGGAAAACCAAGAAGGTGAAAAACCCCACAACTTCCTCAGAGATAGAATGAGCACCAATACAAATGTCACAAAGATGAAACCCCAAAACAAGAGAGAGTCTCCTAGTAGCCGCTCCACCTCCGCCTGTGCGCACTCCTACTCTCTCTTACTAATGTGAAGTGAGTGAGTGGGTGAATGAATAGAATGAGAGACACACACTCTCTATTTATACAATGACTTGACTTGCCTTTTACTCTAACTGGGTCGGTTTCCTAAGGAAGCCTAATAACCCATCCGCATGTCACTAGGCCAACCCCACTAGGGTGGTCTAATAACCCTTTGACCCACACTAGGCCGACCCCTCTAAGGTGGTCTAATAACCCATCAAGTATAAGTTATGACACTTACAATATAACTTGCGACATTTGCAAATACAAATGACGACACTTCCATTCGGAGGAATAATACATCTCCGTTGGGGATACAATAAACTACAAATGTAATACATACAATAGACAAGTGAATATCTTCCGAAGTTACAAATACATCAACACTCCCTCTTAAGTAGGAAGGTATTCTCTTGACACAAGTCATTAATACATATAGGCACAAGTCTTCAATACTGGAGTTGGATCATTGTCACTGGATCACAGAGAATCATCGTCACTGCTGTTGTACTCGTCATCTCGATCACTGGTGCTATCTATCAATTCTTCTCGTCATAGGAAGTTCTACAGATCCAACCCTTTTCATGTTGGATGTATGTTAATTTTTGAGCATTAATTCAACATACTCTAGGATCATTACTAAGAGAATAACATGTACAGAATATCAAGCATAACAATGCATATCAATCACACCAAGCATTCACAAGAGACAATAGACACACAGAGTTTCATTGGGGAAAACCATAAAGGTGAAAAACCGCACAACTTCCTTAGAGATAGAAAGAGCAATGATACAACCCAAGTACAAGAGATAGTCCTCCTAGTAGCTACTCCTCCTTCCTCACTTGTGCACCACTTTCTGGAGAGTGTAGAAGTGAATAATGAGATGATCAAATAGAGTGCCTCCCACACTCCATTTATACATGACTTGACCTGCCTAATAAACTAGCAGGGCCGACTTGTCTAACTCAGTCTAATAACCCATGGTAATACTAATCAGGGCCGACCCCACACTTTGTGGTCTAATAACCCATCACATACAAGTTGCGACACTTGTGAATACAAATGACGACACTTCCATATAAAGGAATAATACCATCTCTATAGGAGTACAATATACATAGATGAAATACATTCTGAAGTTACATATACATCAACACTCCCTCTTAATTAGGAAGGTATTTCTCGACACATATTTGCTAGAACAAGTCTTCTTCTCTGGATCATCGTCATCGAATCATCGTCATCATCACTGCTACTGCTATCTCAATCAATCTCCAATCTACTCGTCATAGGAAGTTCTACAAAGCCAGTCCTTTTCATAATGGATGTAATCCCGCCACCTGCAGGTCCTCATCATCACTGGCCATACTGTGGAATCCTCAAGGCTTAATACGTGCGTCACAAACCCTAGTAAGAGAATCCCAGGATTGATTACGGGCACACAACCCAACCTATCAGATCTCCCAGGTCTTATATGTGACCCTCATCACAAACCCTCGAAAGAGCATCACAGGACTTATTATGGGCACACAACCCAACTTATCGGATCTCCCAGGTCTTACATGTGATTTGTAACATCTCGTACTTCCATAAAAATTTAAAACATTTGAAAACGGCATTAAATATGATAATTATAGTTCCAAAAAATAATAATTGTTTGATTACGACAACAATGATTAAAAATTCGTTAGTACTAAACATAATTCAATTTATATATTAGCAACATTGTGATAATGAAAACTTTAACACACATTTGACAAACATGATTATAGTAATAAATGAACTAACAGGTCAGAAATATAATGCGATACTTTTTCTTTTGAGATGATACTGACAGCTTGTTTTTTCATGACCAAGGCTGTCCTACGAGGTACCGTGGAGTTTACTTAGCTGCAACGCTAAAGCATTTGAAATGTTCTATGTGCAAACGACAGGTAAGAAGTTCCATGACTACGTAAATTCAAAGTACGTGTATAGTTCAAATTCAACATCGTAAATAAATAAAATATTAGAAATCTGTTGCGACTCACAAAAAGCATGCAGGTATGAATTACATAGTTATAATTACTGGTTTCAAATGCTGTCTTAAAACTCAGCAATGCTTTAGAAACAAGTCGTCTATTAACATCATCAAGCTGATAGGTTCATCATTGTAATCATCGTCAATGTTGTAGCTGGCTTTGTCATCGTCTTAAGATCATTAATTATCTTCATAGTACTGATGTAGTAAATGTACCTCAAAATCATTGAATGTTTGCAATGAGAAATCATGGTAAGAAGTACATAGCATTTAAATAGTTTTCATGCTAAATGTTTATCATTGGATTCATTCCATTATTAATGCAAATCCTATATTTCTTGATATTTGTAAAAGTACATAATAGGAAGAATTATAAGTAAATAAATACAATTTTTAGTGTTAAAATTATCATGATTTATATGCTAAATATATAGCATTGGATTAATTTAAAACATCCAAAATACAAACTATCTGTTTTTATATTTGCAAAATAGTATTATAAAGAAATATGAACAATAATAAAAAACTACAAAGTTAATATTTGATGTTCTTATGTATGGACTATTCTAAACATAACTTTACAATGTTAAACTATTTGCAATACTTATAAGCCTTAAGCTTATATATATATACTAGCGTTCAGTATAAAAACTTGTCGAAAATGAATATTACATCAATATCGTGACTATGAACCTACTAGAAACTACTATATAACAAAAATACCAACATTATGATCTACGAATCTAACCTAGGAACTATATCAACTTCAAATAAACATAATACAATGTATAAGTCGTAAATCAAAATCTTGGGTAACTATATCGTTGATACAGATTTGGTACTAACTCGTAATAACTATTGAAATGATAGGTTGAGGGTTGGCATGCGTTTCTAGATGGCGTTGGTGATCATGTTGCAGTCTTGTATTAATGGCCATCAATAAAATTTTGGTGACGAGGACTATTAAAGCATCCACGTAATGCCACCTATTGCATACGGTGACTGCAAGGGTTTCTATGTAATCCTTCACATTGATACTCCTCTGAGCTGGCTATCGATCTATCCACCGTGGGTAAAATGTGGCAAGGCCGTGCTTTGGGAAATGAATGAACAATAAATTCAATTTCCATATGATCTCCAATGTAATTGCATTGACACATTTGTGATCATTGATCGACTTTGATCCAGGTCGTTGGATGCAACCCTAGTGTTGCGTCATTGTGTTGGGTTGATGAGGAGTGATTGTAATTCATTGTTTGCTATTGTTCCGGTAGTGAGGCAGGGAGGCTGCTGCAATTTAGGGTTAGATGACAATGTAAGTGGGTTTTGACCTCGAGACCTGTAGGCGAGGTTGAATGTTGCAGGTTCGTCTTACTATAATGGTGTGTGAACACTTGTTGTGTCTTAGGTTTGAGATATTGTTGAGTTGAAAGGTTAGCAGTTTCATTTTCTGAGTTTTGAGTGGAAAGACTCCTTCCTGCAACAAAAGTAATAGTACGTTGGTCTCGTCCAAGCAAGAAGCTCATCGTTTAAAGGTGTATGTCCTGAGCTCGGCCGTCGACTGTCAAGGGTAAGTGATTTCCAAACTCAGAATTTCTAGTAACGTTTATTTTACATTTTTAAAAAGTAAAATGTCTAACGTTTGATCGTTCATGTGACAGGCACCACTTTCGAGAGGAAAAATCGAGCTAGGGTTTGGATAATGGTTGGAAAAAATCCAATCCTGGTAAGCTCGAGGTCTTCAAACCCTCATAGGTTCTCTTTCGGTCTTGTTTGATCTGGTTTTTAAACAAGCTGAGTAACTAAGTTTTCACCATACTTCAGCGTTATTTATCAGTCGAGAATCTATGAAGACTTCTTTGTTGAAGAGAAAGCTTGTTTTTAGGGACAGACCCTCGTATTTTAAGTGATACTCTATCTTTCACTTTTGATGTCTTATCTTCGTCAAAAATGAAGTTGTAAAACTCATTTTAAGAGTTATAGGTGGGGATAAACCCTATGGGGTTTTCATTTTGGAAAAGTATAGTCGACCTATGCAATGTTGCTTCCTTGGTGAAGCTGGAACCGATATTGGTTCGAACCTCAAACTTGGAAAAACTGTTTTGGTTTTAAGTTTGGAGCCGAAGCTCGTTAACTCTGTGTGCTATGTTTTTAACTCCCGGCAATGGAAAACGTTGTATTAATGCCTAAACATCTTATGTTATAAGTTTGAGTACTGCATAGGTAAACGTGACCGTCGAGCTATGCAAAATCTATATGCATTTTCGTAGATGATAAACTCTGTATGTTTGCAAATGATGAAATGTTTTTTCGTTTACAAAAAGAAAAAGGAGAGGGCCACACCCAAATTCTAGTCTTTCCTTTTGAATGTAAAAGATGTTTTTAATAATGGTTCTAGAAAGGGGCTTCTGAGCTGAAACTAGGTTTGGATATGTAGCTTGTGTAGATCGTATTTGATTACTGTTGCACAACGACAAAAAAAATGGTATAGAAATACTATCTAGGGTTTGATAAAAACCCAGTTTTGAACAATACATATGGTTTATAATATATATGGAAGTGAGATGAATGAAAATAAAAGAATAGGTTTTACAATATTTTCATTCTCGGATAGAACTTAAATAATTAATGAAAATGTTATACAGGAAATGGAAACAATGTGTGTGTGTGAGATATGGAGATTGTGTAGTGACTATGATTTGTGGCTTAAGTCCACAATTAGCAATTTTATTTATTGCAACAATACCTATTTATTTACAGATATGATGTATGGAAATTGAAATTACTTTTACTTCCTATATACATAATAGAGATAAGAAAAATTACAATGTATTTGTACAGGAAACAACAATGTTTGTTTTTCATGAAAACAATGGAATATTCTATACTGTAATGGTTACTATATAGTAATTACTACTATTATTAGCTATAGGGTAGAAAATGAAACACAACTCAATCAATGTACTTATCTATCGAATCAAATGGCAGTTTGCCTATCTTTTCATCTATACTTAATTTGCTTCTCTACGCTAGAGTACGATACATAAAACAGCATGTGGAAAAATGTAGAGATTGGTTTATCAATTCAGATTGTCATTAAACTTAACATTCAGACTTAAAACAAAATCAGAGATCAATTGTTCTTCAAAACAGAGATTACTAATTTTTACTAAATAGAACTATTAACTGAAGTAAAATAGGAAACAATAAAACCTGGATAAATCTGTAGGGAAACAAACAACCCAAGAAGACTGTTCGACCCAACCAATTACTTAAAGCAGTCAAGTACTTGCCTTAGGACCCCCAAGCCTATTCACTGAACCACCAGGAGGAAGAAAAGTTAGGAATTTAGGATCTCCACTTGCAGTAGTAATGATTGTCAATCTTCAAGAACTAGCAGTCCAAGGGACCTGCACCAACACATATGGTTGTTCTTAACAGAATATTATGCAGACTTATGATTGCACTCACAACTAGCCTCCCTATTCGAATCTCTCAGTGATCACCTGATACAGATGAGGAATATTTCTACAGAAAATATTGTGTAAGAGTTGCCTACTGAATTCGAATTTTCCTTATGTAGGCTGCCTAGGCATTTTCAGTTGTTACTTGGTCATTAAATGAGTTTCCTTCCCACTCCCACCACCTGGGGGATAATGCCACATTATTAGGGGTAGTTGTCTCATAACCAACAACTAGTGGTGAATTGCAATCTGCTGCCATCTATCCCATACCTTCCGACAGCTTCCATTCCTCCTAGTGGGTCAGTGAACACTCATTTAACAGTTTCCTTGGGTGTTTGTCTCCTACTTAATTAATTTAAATAATAATAATCGGTAATTACAATCATCCTTGACCAAACTTGGTCATAATTTCAAAACTTTGAAATTAAAATTTAACATAAAGTGTTTTGCAAATAAAATAATATTTTCAGAATTTGGGTAGGTGACATACACCCCCCCTTAAGTCTCAACATTGTCCTCGATGTTGGTTAATCACTCCTTGAGTGTTCCTGAAACAGAGTTGGGTATGCTGCCTACATACTACTCTCCAACTCCCAGGTTGCCTCTTTTGGGATAAGGTGCTTCCATTGCACCTTCACTTGCCCAACGATGTAATTCCGGAGCAGAGTTTCCCTCCTTTCGAGGATATAGTCCAGTTCCACCTGAAAATATCCCTCTTGTCCCACCTGTACATCATTCCAGTTTACAACATGAGTAGCATCGTGTACATACTTCTTTAAAAATGATATATGAAAAACATTATGTATTTTTAAATTTGGTGGCAAGGCCAATTGGTATGCCACTGGTCCAACCTTGGACAATATTTCAAAAGGACCACAATACCTGGGTGCCAACTTGGCATAGCTTCCCAATTTCAATGAACTCTTTTTTGGTCTTACCTTGAGGAATACATGCTCACGAACCTGGAATTCTTTATGAATCCTTTTTAAATCTACTTGACTCTTTTTCCTATCTTGGGAAGCTTTTAAATTTCCTTGTACCTGTTTCACAATTAGTTCTAACTCCTGCAATAATTCAGGTCCTAAAACAACTCTGTTTACTGGGTCATTCCAAGAAACAGGTGTATCACATTTCCGACCATAAAGAATTTCAAATGGGATAAGTTTGGATGATGCATGATAATGGTTATTATATGCAAATTATACTAAGTGTAAGTAGTCTTCCCACTTACCAGGCTGATCCTTAACATACATACTCAGTAAGTCTTCCAAAACTTGATTTACTCTTTCTATCTGTCCATCCATTTGTTGATGAAATGCGGTGCTGAAATTTAAGGTTGTATTCAACCCTTTGAACAATGGCATCCAAAAGTTTCCAGTAAACTTAGAGTCATGATCTGAAATTATCACTTGTGGTATCCCATGTAGTCGAAAAATCTGTTTCATGAATATTTCTGCAATGTCTGGAGCTTCATGAGTAGTCTTCACAGGTATAAAGTGTGTAGCTTTGCTGAGTTTGTCCACTACCACCATGATAGAGTCATTCTGTTTCTGGTTTTTGGGTAATCCAGTAATAAAGTCTATGCTTATCACTTCCCATTTCCAACTCGGTATAGGTAACGGTTGCAACAATCCAGTAGGATGTTGGTGTTCAACCTTCACTTTTTGACAATCCAAACATTTAGCTATGTACTCTGCTACTTCATCCTTCATTTCTGGCCAATAATACTCCTTTCTTAGCATAGTAATGGTCTTTTGATAACCTGGATGACTAGAATAATGACTTTAATGCATCTCATTTAATATCAAAATTTGTATTTCTGGTATGTCTAGTACATACAATCTGTTCTTATACAGCAATAACCCATTCTCTTTCATACTGTAATCTACCATAAAATTTTCAGAATTATTGTTTGCTGTCTTTTCTTTTATTTTTCTGTATTCTTCATCTGTTTCGCTCTTTTCAATAATGTAATCTTCCAAATCTGTTGAGTAAGTACTGATGGCTGAAATAAAATTCAGTTTTTCCTTACAACTCAAAGCATCTTCAACCTTGTTCTCTTTCCCTTTTATATGCTGAATTTCGAAATCATACTCACTTAAGAAGGTCAGCCATCTAGCTTGTCTAGCGTTCAGATTTGTCTAATCTAATAAATATTCAGACCCATATTATCTGTCAACAAGGTAAATTTTCTGCCAATAAGGTGATGACGCCACATTTTTAAGGCATGAATTACTGCCAATAACTCTAAATCATAAGTCGAGTAGTTCTTCTCATGTACTTTCAGCTTTCTAGATTCATATGCCACCGCATGCGCTTCTTGTGTTAGGACTCCACTGAGTCCGTCATTGCATGCATCTGTACAAACTATAAAATCTTTGTTGGGATCTGCTATCCTCAAGATGGGTGCTGTAGTCAATAATTCCTTTAGATTCTTAAAACTGTCAGAACACATCTGATCCCACACAATTTTCTTCCCTTTCCTCTGCAAGGAGGTTATGGGGTTTGCAATTTTTGAAAAACCTTCTATATATTTTCTGTAATATCCAGTGATACCCATAAACGATCTTACATCCGACACATTCTTAGGAACTGGCCAGTCATTAATGGCCCTTATCTTCTCAGTGTCAACTGAGATTCCTTCTTTATAAATTATGTGTCCTAGATACTGAATTTTGCCTTTGTGGAAGTCACACTTACTAAACTTAGCGTATAGTTGATGATCTCTCAGAACTTGTAAGATAATCCATAAATGTTCATCATGCTCTTCTTTACTTTTAGAATACACTAAAATGTCATCTATAAACACAACAAACTTGTCTAAGTATTTGTGCAGAATATTATTCATCAAACACATAAATACATACGGGGCATTAGTCAAGCCAAATGGCATGACTATGAACTCATAATGTCCATACCAAGTTCTGAAAGTTGTCTTGAAAATATCTTCATCATTAACCTGCACTTGATGATACCCTGATCTTAGATCAATCTTCAAAAATATCGTTGCTCCACGCAGCTGATCGAATAGATCATCTATGCGGGGCAATGGATACCGATTTTTGATTGTCATCTTATTAAGCTGGCGATAATCTATACACAGTCTTAGGGTTCCATCTTTCTTCTTAACAAATATAACACGTGCTCCCCAAGGAGACACACTGGGTCTAATATAATTCTTGTCGATCAGTTCCTTCAACTGTGATTTTAATTCATTTAATTCCAGTATATTCATTCTGTATGGAGCTTTTGAATTTGGTACTGCTCCTAGTATTAACTCGATGGTAAAATCTAAATCTCTTTTAGGAGGTAATCCTAGAATTTCCTCAGGAAATACATCCTTAAAATCCTTTAGGATAGGTATGTCTTCTAATTTCAGTTTGTCCTCTTTACCAATAAACTCATCATTTACTACATTTACTGCAAACAACTGGCATCCTTTCCTAACTGCCCTCTTAACTTGCATGGCTGAAATTTGTCCAAGGGTTACCTTTCTTGGGATACCTTTTACTTCTACAGTTTTTCCTTCTTCATTTAAACATGTAAAACTTTTTCGTAACAGTTCAGAATGACATGATGGGCTTCTAACGAATCCATCTGGACTATAATATCATAAGATCCTAAAGGTAAAATATTCAACTTGATTTGTGTCTGAAATTGATTCATGGATAAAGCACAACTTTCTATAAAATATGATACTTTCCTGTTTGTTCCAGTTGCTAGTCTAACTAACCAAGATTTATGAACTTTTCTATTTTTAACTTAAGGCTTTCCCCTATATCTAGTGATATATAACTTAAGCTAGCACCCGGGTCAATTAAAACAGTAACAGGATGATTTTGTAGCATACCTTCAATCTCTACCATAGAGATTTGATGATCTGCTTGACGTTTGTCAATTGCTGCATTAATTCTAGGAATTTCCCTCACCACGTCTCCAACAGTAGGTTCATTCTGAATAGAGTTGATGTTGTTAGCTGTCCGCTTCCTCAAGGGGCATTCCGATGCATAGTGGGGACCTTGACACTCGAAACATTTGATGGGTGCCTTTTGTGCATTGGTCCTGGTATTATTAGGAGCATTTTTGGGTGTTGTAGAATTCTGATGTTGATTGTTTCTGGAATTATTCCATTGGTAATTCCAATTGTGAATTTTTTTTTTTTGGAAACTAGAATTTCCACTGAATCTAAATTTTTTCTTTTTCAGCTCAAAATTGCTGGGTTTATGACTTTTCCAGTTCAACATTCCTTGTCTTTTCTGATTTGTGTTATAACAGAAAACTGCCTTTCTCATAGCTTCTTCCAAGGTCTTAGGACTGTCATACTTGATTCTGTCCTTAATATTGAAAGGTAGGCAGCTCAAGTATCTTTGAATTTTTCAGCTTTTCTTCTATAAGGTATGGCACATATCTCAGTAATTTCAGAAATTTACTGTTCATTTCCTTCATGTTCATACCTCCCAGCTTCAAGTCATAAAACTCTTTGGATTTTTCTTCATAGTACTGTTCAGTTAAAAACTTCTTCTTAAAGTATCATTTAAAAGTACTCCAGTTTACATCTTTACCCTTGATATCTTTTACTCTTTTGATGTCCTGCCACCAAATATCTGCTTTTCCGATCAAGTTATATATAGCCATTTTTGCTTTCAAGGACTCTAAATAGTTATAAATCTGAAAATATTTCTTCATACCAGATAACCATGCTTCCGCAGTCTCGCCCTTTTTAGTTTCTTCATTGAAAGTTGGAGGTCTAATATTTTTGAATTCCCCATAAATCTATTCATATTCCTTATAGCTCTTATTTCTGGATTTATAATCTCCCCTACTACTATTTCTTCAATAGTTACGTTTATTTTTACGTACTTCAATAGCCTCTCTTGATGATGTTGAACTACTGCTCACATCATTAGTTTTTACTTTCTTGATTTTGTTACCATGAGGTAGATTCTCAGCCTTAGAGATATCTTCATTATCTCTCTCCTGTTCATCGATTGGGCACTGTTCGAACAGTGCTTGGTTTAATTGTTCTTGTGCCTGTAGAATTCTTTCATTGTCTTGTTTCATAGATCTAATTTCTGCCTTTAATTCATGAAACGCATGTAACAATTCTGACGAACTGTCATTCAGTTCACCATGGCCTTCTTCTGCATAGTGTTGTCCCGAGCTATGGTTGTTTGGTTGAAATATGTCTTCTACCTATAACTTAAATTTAATATAATACCTTGGCCTTCTTCAGCTAAGTTCTCCATACTTGTAACTTAAATTAATTCTGTATAATACCATAATTAAAATTTAATTAGTAAGAATTTCTGCTGAAATAAAATGTTTGTTGCATGTTCTTGGACCTTTTGCAGGCCTAGAGTTTGAACATAAGCTCTGATACCATATGTAACATCCTGTATTTTCATAAAAATTTAAAACTTTTGAAAATGACATTAAATACGATAATTATAGTTGCGGAAAATAGAAATTGTTTGATTACAAAAGCAATGATTAAAAAGTCGTTAGTATTAAACATAATTTAATTTCTATATTAGCAGCATTGTGATAATGACAACTTTAACACACATTTGAAAAACATGATTATGGTAATAAATGAACTAACAGGTCAGAAATATGATGCGATACTTTTTCTTTTGAGATGATACAGACAATTTGATTTTTTATGACCAAGGCTATCCTACAAGGTACCCTAGAGTTTACTTAGCTGCAACGCTAAAGCATTTGAAATGTTCTATGTGCAAACGACAGGTAAGAAGTTCCATGGCTACGAAAATTCAAAGTACATGTATAGTTCAAATTCAACATCGTAAATAAATAGAATATTACAAATCTGCTGCGACTCACAAAAAGCATGCAGGTATGAATTACATAGTTATAATTACTAGTTTCAAATGTTGTCTTACAACTTAGCAATGTTTTAGAAACAAGTCGTCTATAACATCATCAAGCTAATAGGTTTGTCGCTGTAATCATCGTCAATGTTGTAGCTGGCTTTGTCGTTGTCTTAAGATCATTAATTATCTTCATAGTACCGATGTAGTAAATGTACCTCAAAATCATTGAATGTTTGCAATGAGAAATCATGGTAAGAAGTACATAGCATTTAAATAGTTTTCATGCTAAATGTTTATCATTGGATTCATTCGATTATTAATGCAAATCCTATATTTATTGATATTTGTAAAAGTACATAATAGGAAGAATTATAAATAAATAAATACAATTTTTAATGCTAACATTATCATGATTTATATGCTAAATATATAGCATTGGATTAATTTAAAACATCCAAAATACAGACTATCTATTTTTATATTTGCAAAAATAGTATTATAAAGAAATATGAACAATAATAAAAAACTACAAAGTTAATATTTGATTTTCTTATGTATGGACTATTCTAGACATAACTTTACAATGTTAAACTATTTACAATACTTATAAGCCCTATGCTTATATATATATACTAGCGTTCACTATAAAAACTTGTAGAAAATGAATATTACATCAATATCGTGACCATGAACCTACTAGCAACTACTATATAACCAAAATACCAACCTTATGATCTACGAACCCGACCTAGGAACTATATAACCTTTAAATAAACATAATGCAATGTATAAGTTGTAAATCAAAAGTTTGGGTAACTATATCGTTGATACAAATTTGGTACTAACTCATAATAACTATCGAAATGATAGGTTGATGGTTGGAATGCATTTCTAGCTGGCAGTCTTGTATTAATGGCCGTCCATAAAATTGTGGTGATGAGGACTATAAAAGCTTCCACGTAATGCCACCTAGTGCATACAGTGACTGCAAGGGTTGCTATGTAGTCCTTCACGTTGATACTCCTTCGAGTTGGCTGTCGATTTATCCACCGTGGGTAAAATGTGGCAAGGCCGTGCTTTGGGCAATGAATGAACGATAAATGGAATTTCCATACGATCTCCAATGTAATTGCGTTGGCACATTTGTGATCATTGATCGACTTTGATCCAGGTCGTTGGATGCAACATTAGTGTTGCGTTGTTGTGTTGGGTTGATGAGGAGTGATTGTAATTCATTGTTTTCTATTGTTCCGGTAGTGAGGCCGGCATGCTGCTGCAATTTAGGGTTAGATGACAATGTAAGTGGGTTTCGACCTCAAGACCTGTAGGCGAGGTTGAATGTTGTAGGTTTTGTCTTACTATAATGGTGTGTAAACAATTGTTGTGTCTTAGGTTTGAGATACTATTGAGTTGAAAGGTCAGCGGTTTCCTTTTCTGAGTTTTGAGTGGAAAGACTCCTTCCTGCAACAAAAGTAATAGTAACCTGGTCTCGTCCAAGCAAGGAGCTCATCGCTTAAAGTCGTATGTCCTGAGCTTGGTCGTCGACTATCAAGGGTAAGTGATTTCCAAACTCAGAATTGCTAGTAATGTTTAGTTTACATTTTTAAAAAGTAAAATGTCCAACGTTTGATCGTTCATGTGACAGGCACCAGTTTTGAAAGGAAAACTCAAGCCAGGGTTTGGATAATGGTTGGAAAAAATCCAATCCTAGTAAGCTCTGGGTCTTCCCACCCTCGTAGGTGCTCTTTTGGTCTTGGTTGATGTGGTTTTTCAACAAACTAAGTAACTAATTTTTTGCCATACTTCGGCGTTATTTATCAGTCGAGAATCTATGAAGACTTCTGTGTTCAAGAGAAAGCTTGTTTTCAGGGAAAGACCCTCGTATTTTAAGTGATACTCTGTCTTTTACTTTTGATGTCTTAGCTTTGTAAAAAATGAAGTTGTAAAACTCGTTTTAAGAGTTATAGGTGGGGATAAACCCTATGGGGTTTTCGTTTTGGAAAAGTATAGTCGACCTGTGCAATGTTGCTTCCTTGGTGAAGCTGGAACCGGTATTGGTTCGAACCTCAAACTTGGAAAAAATGTTTTGGTTTTAAGTTTGAATAAAATAAAGTTTGGAGCCGAAGCTCGTTAACTCTGTGTGCTATGTTTTTAACTCTCGGCAATGGAAAACGTTGTATTAATGCTTAAACATCTTATGTTATAAGTTTGAGTACTGTATAGGTAAATGTGACTGTCGAGCTATGCAAAATCTCCATGCATTTTTGTAGATTTTAAACTCTATATGTTTGCAAATGATGAAATGGTTTTTCGTTTACGAAAAGAAAAAGGACAGGGCCACACCCAGATTCTAGTCTTTCCTTTTGAATGTAAAAGATGTTTTTAATAATGGTTCCAGAAGGGGCTTTTGAGCCGAAACTAGGTTTGGATCTGTAGCTTGTGTAGATCGTATTTGATTACTGTTGCACAACGAAAAAAAAAATGGTATAGAAATACTATCTAGGGTTTGATACGAACCTAGTTTTGAACAATACATACGGTTTATAGTATATATGGAAGTGAGATGAATGAAAATAAATGAATAGGTTTTACAATATTTTCATTCTCTCATAGAACTGAAATAATTATTGAAAATGTTATACAGGAAATGGAAACAATGTGTGCGTGTGAGATATGGAGACTGTGTAGTGACTATGATTTGTGGCTTAAGTCCACAGTTAGCAATTTTATTTATTGCAGCAATACCTATTTATTTATAGATATGGTGTATGGAAATTGAAATTACTTTTACTTCCTATATACATAATAGAGATAAGAAAAATTACAATGTATTTGTACAGGAAACAACAATGTTTGTTTTTCATGAAAATAATGGAATATTCTATACTATAATGGTTACTATATATTAATTACTACTATTATTAGCTATAGGACAGAAAATGAAACACAACTCAATCACTGTACTTATCTATCGAATCAAATGGCAGTTTACCTATATTTTCATCTATACTTAATTTGCTTCTCTACACTAGAGTACGATGCATAAAACAACATGTGGAAAAATGTAGAGATTGGTTTATCAATTCAGATTATCATTAAACTTAAAATTCAGACTTAAAACAAAATCAGAGATCATATCTTCTTCAAAACAGAGATTACTAATTTTTACTAAACAAAACTATTAACTGAAATAAAATAGGAAACAGTAAAACCTGGATAAATGTGTAGGGAAACAAACATCCCAAGAAGACTGTTCCACCCAACCAATTCCTGAAAGTAGTCAAGTACTTTCCTTAGGACCCCCGAGCCTGTTCACTGAACCACCAGGAGGAAGAAAAGTTAGGAATTTAGGATCTCCACTTGTAGTAGTAATGATTGTCAATATTCAAGAACTAGCAGTCCAAGGGACCTGCATCGGCACCTCTGTTTCTCCTTAGCAGAATACTATGCAGACTTATGATTGCACTCACAACTATCCTCCCTTTTCGAATCTCTCAGTGATCACCTGATACACATGAGGAATATTTATGCAGAAAATATTGTGTAAGAGTTTCCTGCTCAATTCGAATTTACCTTATGTAGGTTGCTTAGGCCTTTTCAGTTGTTACTTGGTCATTAAATCAGCTTCCTGCCCACTCCCACCACCTGGGGGATAATGCCATATTATTAGGGGTAGTTGTCCCATAACCAACAGCTAGTGGTGTAGTTCAATCTACTACCATCTGTCCCATACCTTCCAACAGCTTCCATTCCTCCTAGTGGGTCAGTGAACACTCATTTAACAATTTCCTTGGGTGTTTGTCTCCTACTTAATTTATTTAAATAATAATAATCAGTAATTACATTCCTCCTTGACCAAACTTGGTCATAATTTAAAAACTTTGAAATTAAAATTTAACATAAAGTATTTGGCAAATAAAATATTATTTTCAGAATTTGGGTAGGTGACATGATCTCTACTACAAACCCTTGAAAGAGAATCCCAGGACTTATTATGGGCACACATCCCAACCTATTGGATCTCCTAGGTCTTACATCTAGTCACCACCACAAACCCTTGAAAGAGCATCCCAGGACTTATTACGGGCAGACAGCCCAACCTATCGGATCTCCCAGGTATTACATGTAGTCACCACCACAACCCTCGAAAAAGCATCTCAAGACTTATTACGGGCACACAGCCCAACCTATTGAATTTCCTAGGTCTTACATGTGGTTACAAGACAAACCCTCGTAAGAGCATCCCAAGACTGATTACGGGCACACATCCCAACCTATCGGATTTCTCAGGTCTAATATGTCCTCTCAAGCACAACCTGTCCAGAGCCACAGAGTATCAACTTGATACTCACCATACATCATGTTGATGTACATGATCATCCTGATCATCATCATCGCATCATCTTGATGCATATCATCTAGAGCAACATCCTGAAGCTCATCATCCATGATCATCCTGATCATACAATGTATCCACCTGATACATACATAGTATCTACCTGATACATATCATCATACATGATCTACCTGATCATACAATGTATCCACCTGATACATAACCATATACATGATCCAACTGATCATAACAAGCATCCAACATGATGCATATACATATACATGATCCAACTGATCATTACAAGCATCCAACATGATGCATATACATATACACGATCCAACTGATCATAATAAGCATCCAACATGATGCATATACATGTACATGATCCAACATGATGCATCTACATATACATGATCCAATTGATCATATCCAGCATCCAACATGATGCATATATAGAGCAGTAACTAGAGCATCCTCTTGATGCTCATCATCCAGCGCTTACATCCAGAGCCATGGGAAGGATCCTCCTCTCACCATGCTTGGAATGGCTCCAACAAATGTGTCCATCACTTCTTCCTCGAAGTGTCATCAATCTGAAGAACACCAAGCCTCTCTCTGAAGTACTCGAACTTCAATCTGGCTAGTGGTTTCGTCAATACATCTGCAACCTGCTCATCCGTCGCAACATACAAGAGCTTCACTACTCCTCTATGCACCATATCCCTGATAGAGTGATATTTGATATCAATGTGCTTAGACCTATCATGGAACACTGGATTCTTAGACAGCTTCACACAACTATGGTTATCGCAAAAGATGCCATAGCATACAATGAGAGATCAAATAACTCAGATAGTAGCTTCCAAATCCATACTATCTCACAACTAGCCGAACAAGCTGCAACATACTCTGCCTTGGCTATACTCAGTGCTACGTAGGACTACTTCCTACTAAACCAAGAGATCACACCTAATCCGATACTGAAGCAACACCCAGAAGTGCTCTTCCTATCTGTAGCACTGCCTTCCCAGTCCAAATCAACATAACCCTGGAGGCTAAAATTTTGATTCGCATCATACTTGAGCCCATAATCAATTGTACCGTTTAGGTACCTCAGAATATGCTTTACAGCAACCAGGTGAACACCTCTGCGATCCGTCAGGAACTGGCTCAATGTGTTCACAGTAAAGCAAATATTTGGTCTCATGTTCATTAGGTACATCAAGGATCCAATCATCTGACAATACATTGTGACATCAACCGGCTCAGATGAAGCATCACATAGAAGCTTCAGGTTCGATGCCATAGGTGTGGCCATGGCCTTCCAGTCCATCATCGCGAACCTCTTCAGGATCTCTACTGCATACTTCCCTTGTCCAAGGAAGATCCCATATGCACTCTACCACACCTCCATGCCTAGAAAATAGTGCATCATCCCCAATTCCTTCCTCTCGAACTCAGTAGCAAGCTTCCTCTTGGTGTTGGCAAGCAACCCATCCTTACCTATAACAAATAGGTCATCCACATACAAGAGTAGTATCACAGGATTTCCTTCCTCAACCTTGTAGTAAAGGTTGGAATCTGCTTTACTCTTAGTAAATCCCAAACTAGATAGAAAGATATTTATCCTACCATACCAAGTCCTAGGAGCTTGATTCAAGCCATACAAGGATTTCTTCAACTTGCACACATATGACTCCCTGTCATGTGTCTCAAAACCAAGTGGCTGCTCCACATGCACTTCCTCTTCGACTACACCATTCAAGAAAGTTGTCTTTGCATCAATTTGGTATATCTTCCATTTAATCACTATAGCTAGAGCAAGTAATGATCTGATGGAAGTGTATCTGGCTATAGGAGCAAGAGTCTCTTCATAGTCTATTCCCTCTTTCTGAGACAAGCCACGAGCTAGAAACCTTGCCTTGTACTTCTCTATGCTACCATCTGCATCATGCTTGATCTTATAGATCCACTTCGAAGTCACAACAGAATTCCCTTCTGGCCTTGGGACCACATCCCAAACATCATTCTTCATGATCAATTGGTATTCCTCGACCATGGCATCCTTCCATTCTTTCTTTTCCACTACCTTTTCATAACCGGAAGGTTCTTTGTTCATAATGTCACAGAGCAAGGAAACATAGCTACTGTGTGACCTTGTCCTTTTCCTTTCTCTATGTTCCTCTTCTAAAATAAAATATATTTCTTCATCTTGGATGAGCTCTCTAGCCCATGCAGGTTTCCCCTTGTGAGAGTTCTTCTCACTGGGTGGATCTGTAGGTTCTTGTGGATCTTCAATTTCACGGGTTGCTTCAGCCATAGTGGTGTCTTGAAATTTGGTTTCCTTTGGTTCTTCATGATCTTCAATAGGTGCCTTCTTTGATTTGATGTAAGCTAAGTCCTCATCAAATGTTACAACGCTGCTGACATCAATCTTCTTCAACCCTAAAAAGTATATTCTGTAAGCCTTCGAGCTTTCACTGTACCCTACAAAGATGTCATTCTTTTCTGAAGGATCTAGCTTTGTCCTCTTTTCCTTTGGAAGGTGTGTATATACTGGACAACCAAATATTCTGAGATGGCTGACTTCAGGTTTCTTACCAGAGAAGACCTCTTCTGGTGTCTTGTTGTCCAATATCTTGTGAGGTGTTATGTTATGCACATATACAGTTGTCCTAGCTGCTTTTGCCCAAAGATGCATAGGCAGATCCTGGTCATGCAGCATTGCCCGTGCTGCTTACATGATTGTTCTATTCTTCCTTTCTACAACTCCATTTTATTGTGGATTGTAGGGAGCAGTCAACTCCCTCTTAATCCCTGAATCACTGCATAGCTTCTTGAAATCACCTGAAGCTCCGCTATTGTCGGATCTGAAGGTCTTGATCTTCTTATCAGTTTGATTTTCCATCAAGGCTTTGAATTCATTGAACTTATCAAACACTTCATCGTTTTTCTTTAAGAAATAAACCCAAGTCTTCCTAGAGAAATCATTAATGAAAGAGACATAGTATACATACCCACTCTAAGAATTGGATGACATCGGACCGCATACATCGGAGTGGATAATTTCCAAGATTCCTTTAGCTTTGCTTTCACTGCTTGGAAATTCCTTCTTAATGTTCTTTCCTTTTGCACATCCTTTGCAAACCCCATCATGCTTTGTCTTGATTTCAGGAAGACCCTCTACATCTTTACTTGTAATTGGTAGTGCTCTATAGTGCACATGTGGAAGCCTTCTATGCCAAAGTTCACTTGGATCTATGGATTCATGTACCATGGCATGTTCAGGTTGTCCCTTCAATTTGTACAATCCTCCCTCTTGCTCTCCAATGACTACTGCATCATCTATAGTTTTATCCTTTGGCCACATTAGGACTTGGCCATCTATGAATGCAACCATCATACCTTTTGCGTCCAATGCAGATATGGAGAGTAGGTTATTCTTGAGCCCAAGTACATATAGAGCATCTTTCATCTTCAAAGACTTCCCAAAGTCTAGGTTGTAGGAGGCTTCACCACTTCCTTTGATAGGATACTGATAGTCATCCCCAAGTTTCACCTTATGGGGTGACTCATGTTCAGATAGATATGCAAAAGATTCTTTAAACCCAGTCATGTGTTTGGAAGTCCCACTATCAATTAGCCAATCATTACATCCATGAGAGATAGTACCTGTGAGAGCAGAGATTAGAACATATTCATCTTCACTAGGTGAGTCATCACTTTCTGCTCTAGCCTTTTTCTTGGGAGGTTCATCATCCTCAACAGCATGAGCATGATATCTCTTCTTGTTTTCTTTCTTCTTCTTGTTGAAATTGTTGTTGTTGTCTTTATTCTTCTTAGGACAATCAGCAGCAAAGTGTCCCTTCTCATTGCATGTGAAGCATCTGAGATCTTTCTTATCCTTATGATAATGGTGGTGTGAATATTTCCTGAAGTGGGATGGCTCCCTCTTCAAATTTTCTTTATTGGTGTGTGGTGTGAGAGCTTGATCTTCATTCCCCATCTTCTCTTCTCAGGCCACAAGCCTTGCTTCTTCTTGTGAACATTCCTCCCAAAGTCTACTGAAGGAGATCAATTTCTTTCTTGCACAAATTCCTTGGATGAAGGAATCCCATGATCTAGGTAGGCCATTCAAAGTGGTCATAACAACTTCACCATTATCCACTACTTCATCCATAGCTTCAAATTTTTCCTTGATCTGAGAGACCTTAGAGAAATAAGATTGGATGGTCTCTCCATTCTGAAGCTTTACCCCTTTCAATTAGTTCCGCAGAGTCATCTTTGGATTTAAGTTCTTCCCTTCAAACAGCTTGGTTAGGGAATCAAACATCTCCTTGAGTGTCTTTAGAGATGACACATGTGGTATGAGGTGGTCTTCTATAGAATTAGCAATGATCCTCTTTGCCTTGACCAAGTTATTCTTATGCAAGGCCTTAGCCTCTTCTGCCTCTGGGACAGGGATCTCTTCACTTATGTAAGTATCCAATTCATTTTCTTCCAGGATTAACCTAATCCTATACTTCCATGCTCGGAAGTTATGGGCCCCTTCAAGCTTATCCTCAATCTTGGTGTGGTGAGACATCTTAAAGAGTACTTCAAATGGAAATAGAAAAGATTTAGGTCTTACCACTTGATTTGCAGAAATCTGGATCTGGTGCTCGATTAGGATTTGTCAGAGAAACCCTAAAAATTCAAAATGTGAATTTCGACTTTCTGAAAGGATAGAAAAGATGCGCCTTGGTGACCTGATCATCCTGGTATACTCATAATTTGAAAACTGCAAAGTTTCACGCTTCAGAAATGCTTTTCAATCTTCCGGATTCACTCGGGAGGACCCTTAATTAGGTTTTGAGTTTTCGAGAGCTTCACCCAACCAAAAAGTTCGATCCAAAGCTCTAAACTTCTATTTTTCCAAGGATCTTCCAGCTATGGTCTCAAAATTAAAAAATTCCTATTTTTGTGGAAACCCTAACTTTTATGGCCAAAAATGAAAGTGCCTAGAATTGAATTCGGATTGGACTTAAAGATGCGCCTTGTTGAGGAGAGTCAAAATACCCTACTTCCTTTCAATAAATGTGAAGAGAAACCCAATAAACAAGAATCCCTAGCTTCCATAACTGCACAATGTCTTCTTCTCAGGTTAGCTCTGATACAATGTTAATTTTTTAGCATTAATTCAACATACTCTAGGATCTTTACTAAGAGAATAACATGTACAACATATCAACCATAACAATGCATATCAATCACACCAAGCATTCACAAGAGACAATATACACATAGAGTTTCACTCGGGAAAACCATAAAGGTGAAAAACCCCACAACTTCCTCAAAGATAGAAAGAGCAATGATACAACCCAAGTACAAGAGATAGTCCTCATAGAAGCTACTCCTCCTTCCTCACTTGTGCACCACTTTCTGGAGAGTGTAGAAGTGAATAATGAGATGATAAAATAGAGTTCCTCCCCCATTCCATTTATACATGACCTAACCTGCCTAATAAAGTAGCAGGGCCGACTTGTCTAACTCCGTCTAATAACCCATGGTAATACTAATCAGGGCTAACCCCACACTTTGTGGTCTAATAACCCATCACATACAAGTTGCTACACTTGCAACTCTTGTCAATACAAATGACGACACTTCCATATAGAGGAATAATACCATCTCTATAGGAGTACAATATACATAGGTGAAATACATTCTGAAGTTACATATACATCGACAATGTAGGCCTAGCCTCCTATAGGTCTTCATCATCTCCGTGAGCTAGCCATCCTGTGGAATCCTCATGGTTGATTACGTGCATCAACAAAACCTCGAAAGAGCATCCCAAGACAAATTACGAGCTTACTGCTCAACCTATCGGATCTCCCAATACTTTTACATGTGACCTCTATAAAACCTTAAAAGATTGTCTTGCAACCTACAATATCTCTAAAGAGCATCCGAGGAATTTTACGTTCCTAGCACAACCTGTCCAGATCTATAGGATTGATTACATGTGATCTCCAAAAAACCTTAAAAGAGTGTCTTGTGACCTACAAGATATCTAAAGAGCATATGAGGACTTTTACGCGCATAGAACAACCTGTTTGGATCTCCAGGACTAATTACATGTGGCCTCCACAAAACCTTAAAAGAGTGTCTTGCGACCTGCAAGATCTCTAAAGAGCATTTGAGGACTTTTACGTGCCTAGCACAACCTGTCTGGATCTCTAGGACTGATTACATGAACCTTAAAAGAGTGTCTTGTGACCCACAAGATATCTAAAGAGAATCCGAGGACTTTTACGTGCCTAGCTCAACCTGTCCGGATCTCTAGGAATGATTACATGCTACCCTCTCACAACCTATCCATGGCCGTGGAGTACCATCTTGATACTCATGATCAACCTGATCATCCTCGCATGGAGAATCATCTTGATGCTTATGATCATATTGATCATCATCATATAGTACATCATCTTGATGCACATCATCACATCACATGATCGTCCTGGTCATCATCATAGAATCATCTTGATGCATATCATCTGGAGCATCGTCCTGATGCTCATCACATATGATCATCCTGATCATCATCATAACATCATCGTGATGCATATCATATGTAGCATCGTCTTGATGCTCATCACACATGATCATCCTGATCATCATCATACATAACATCATCTGGACCATTGTCCTGATGCTCATCGCAGATGATCATCCTAATCATCATCATAGGGTGAAAAAATGAAGATGGGTGTCTATTTTGGGGGGTCTCGTGAGAAAATAATTCTGTTTTTTTCATGTCTTCCAACTTCGGGCGAACAAAAGTGATATTTTTATTTAAAATTTCACTTTGCCGTAAAAAGAAAACTTTTGTAGAATTATGTTAGCTTTCTACTCATAATTTTTTCAATTTTTTTTATTAAGATTTGATATGTCGATCTCGCAAATGTTTGACAGTGTGTTCTTATAAAATGAAAAGACTACAAAAGAGTTATGATTTGTTGCACCACTAAAATCGTTGTTAGACTTGTGTTTTGCAAAAACTGAAAATGCTACGACAATCTACACACAATGTACTAACGCGTGACTATAAGTTTGCATCCAATGGACCTCTATACTAATTATTATATTTTTTTAAAGTCGATCCATGGGGAAACTCAGTCGATTTTCAACAACCTTTTTGTTGCACCACTTTTCTCTCAACCCGCTATAAAATCAAAAAATCTAAGACCACCCTTTTGAAGTAGACACGTCAATGAATCGACCCACATTTTCTTCGATTTTTTTGGTGTTGTATTTACAAAGTTATGTATTTTTCTTTTCGCTGTTTTTTTAAAGAGCTGAATCATAACTCGACACATGTTACAAATATAAAACTTAAAAAATATCAGTTCTTATCTATATACAACAAAATTTATACCCTCGTAAAGTAGATTCAATAATGAATCTACTGGTATGAAGTCCGACATTCGTTTTGTTGTGTAAGAGGTGGTTTTCTCCTTCCGAAAATGGAGAAACCTGAAAATTTTGCAGAGATCTGAATCGGTCATGTTTCAGAGATTATTCGGCCGAATTAATTATTCGGCCGAATAATTATTCGGCCGAATAATTATTCGGCCGAATAACTGTTTTCCGTAACGGCGCCGTAACTTATAGCGAAGGTTATTCGGCCGAATAACTAAACGGAAAAAAAATTTCGTCGGCCGGAAAAAAAATAAAAATAAAAATTTATACTCATATAAATAAACATAAAGTTAATTCATTATTTTCGCATGTTTGAACTTCGCATTTTTTTGTCAAACTAATTTCGGAAGGAGGATATAATTTTTGCAAAAGGAGGTTTTTACAAGGTATGTTTCTTCTTCTTCTCTACAAAAGGCACATTGAAGGAGTTTTTTTTTCTAAGGCATATTTACAAGAAGTTTTTCCAAACTATCTCTTTTCTTGTTGCATTTTTACAAAGAAGACATTTTTTGCAAAATGAGGTTTTTACAAGCTATGTTTCTTCTTCTTCTTTACAAAAGGCACATTGAAGGAGTTTTTTTTTCCAAGGCATATTTGCAAGGGGTTTTTCCAAACTATCTTTTTTCTTATTGCATTTTTACAAAGAAGACATTTTTTGCAAAAGAAGGTTTTTACAAACTATGTCTTCTTCTTTTTTACAAAAGGCACATTGAAGGAGTTTTTCCAACATATCTCTTTTTTATTGCATTTTTACAAAGAAGACATTTTTTGCAAAAGGAGGTTTTTACAAGGTATGTTTCTTCTTTTTTCCAAAGGCACATTGAAGAAATTTTTTTTCTAAGGCATATAAATGCAAGAAGTTTTTTCCAAATATTTATTTTCTTGTTGTATATTTGCAAAGAAAACATTTTTTTGAAAAAAAGATTTTTACAAAGTATGTTTCTTCTTCTTTTTTCCAAAACACATTGAAAGTGTTTTTTTTAAGGGATATTTGCAAGGAGTTTTTTCAAAATATTTCTTTTCTTAGACATGTTTGCAAGGATGTTTTTTTTTCAAAGTAGCTTTGCACTTTTTATTTAATTGAAAGAGGTTTTTTTCAAATAGTTGTTTTCAGTTCATGTTTTTATAAATTCCGTAAATGTTTTTAAATCTTAATTTATTTGTTTTTACTATAAAGTAACATGATTCTTTAATTTATCGTCTATAGATTAAACAACCATGGGCAATAAGAGAAATCGTAAAAGAAAAGCTGATCGTAAACGTGATGATGATGATAATAGAGAGAAACAAAAACTCAGATATATTGCCAAAAAACAAAGGGTTGCTGAAACGGAAGAGAGAACTATTGAAGATATAAATACAGATTTGCATGACAATGTTGAAGAAATGGAAATTGAAAATAGAGTACAAGAAGAACAAATTGAAGTTGAAAAGAACATTGTAGAAGATGTAAATAGTGATTTACATGCTAATGTCGATGAAATCAATATTGAAGATCAAGTTCAAAATCCAGAAATTGAACCTGGTATGTATATATCATATATTTTCCAAATTCATTTTTTTATAATGAATTTTATTTTTTGATATATGTTAAATTTAATTTAATTTGATGTATAGGTACTTTTACTATTGATGATGAAATGTTAGAAGACATTGATTGCGACAAATATGGAGAAAAACTACCAGTACATGTTGCACGATATCGTGCTACAAAATTTTATGATGAAGTTCTCAAAGATTACTCAATAGCAGGACAAGCACAAATTTTGAGATGTTTATTAGTGTCCAAGAAATTAGAAGGTGCTACATCGTTATTGGGTATTCACAAAGTAACAAAAGAGTCGAAATTGAAACAAAATGTGATGGAAAATATAGGCGATGCAATAAAAAAATTTGGAAAATCCAGGAAGAAAGATATCAGTGCTGCACGTAAAGCAATTCATACAGCAATTCTTTCAGCTAGTACTAAACAAAAGCGTTTGACAACAGAACTAGCAAAAGCAGTTGGAACATCAAGAAAAACATTATACAAACATAGCAAATTCAGAATGCAAATAGATGAAAATAATGAACTTGCTTGTTGGGCAATTATTTGTAGACAACCTTACAAAGATAGATTAGGAGGAGGGGTTAAAGATATTGTACGAGAATATTGGTTGGAACATGCTCGAGTTTCACCAAATGCAAGAGATGTGATACGCAAAAGAATATCACGAAATGTATATGAAAGCCAACCAAAACATATAATGGACATGACACAAGTACAATTGTTCAATAAATTCAAGGAAGATCATCGTGGAATTAATATATCAATCACTACATTTGTGCAACAAAAACCATGGTATGTTCGACCTATAACTATACGTGATACATGTTGTTGCCGTTATCATGTGCAATTTCAGTTATATTATGACACGTTTCTTGAATTTGGTAAAATGTTTTGGACAAATTCACCACCTCCGCCGACGATACGTGAATTCATATCTCAAATTTTATGTGAGAGAAATCACGATGAAGTATTTTATTCAAAGAAATGTGTCAATGGAAAACATTGTCATCATTGTGGAAATTTGGTGTTATTCCACAATAAATACCCTATCGATAATGATCAATCGTTGTCAAATGTAAATGTTGATTGGAAGAGATACGAATACATCAACTATACTACAAGTTCTAGTGATTCACGTTCCAAAAGAATTGATTTGCTAGAAGACAAGATATGCGTCACAGATTTTCTCAAAAAATTTGAAAACGAAATTTATAAATACACCCAACATTCACATAGAGCACGATGGCAAGATCTTCAATTCAAACAGTCTCGTGAAATTTTTCCACCCGGAACAATTTTGTCGGTGGTTGATTTTGCTGAAAACTATACATTTGCTGCACAAAACGAAATACAGAGTGAATACTATCACTCTGACCAAGTTTCGATATTTGTCCATGTTGTATATAGACATTCTCAACAGGATATCGATGGCATTGAAAGCACATGTGACAATCGAGATGTGATTAAAGAATATCACTTCTATATCAGCGATGATCGTACACACGACACACATTTTGTCCAACATTGTATAGAAAATATTTTCTATGACTCACTGAAAAAACGCGAAGTCAAATTCAAAGAGCATTGGATATGGTCTGATGGATGTGCGGGTCAATTTAAATCTTTACGATCATTTTTTTGGTTATGTCGACTTCATAAAGCGCTGAACATCAAACATCGCTGGAATTTCTTTGAAACTGGGCATGGAAAAGGTGAGCATGATGGTGCAGGAGCATGCGTGAAAAGAGCACTTCGAAGATGGCAAATGAACTATTCTTCAGCACGGTTTCATTCAGCTGCAGAGGTTGTCCAATGGTGTCAATTAAATCTAAGCCATGATTATAATCAACAATCAAAAGACGTGCGCAGGTATGTCCACTATTTTTTTAATTTATATTATTTCTTAAAATTAAAAAAAATGTATATACTAACATTTAAGTACACATGTACACTATTTATTGTGTAGGTTTTTTTGGCTTGTTGGGGTCCAAGATATAAATAGATCAATACCATATGACGCTAGCACCATACATGGAACTAGAGATCTTCACTCTATTCAAACAAAATCATTTCACAACGTGTTTGCATTTGACAGTAGAAAGCAATCATGCTTTTGTCATATTTGCATTGAAAATGTCGAATCTACAGAAGTTTGTGAAAACATAACAAACAACTACGTAAAAGCTTGGAGACACACAGAGATTAATCCAAAAGGAAAAATGCCACTGGCAAGTGTTGAAGAATTAGAATCAGAAGAAATAGCAATATCGTCTGATGGCGATAGAATTTCAGATCTCGTAAGAGAAGGTAATAAACTTGTTTTTGACTTTTTAATCAATTGTTCATTCTAATCCTTCGCCATAAGTGGTCAATTCAATTCATTTAAATACGCTAACACCAATCATAACTTGCACAGGAGATGTTTTCGCTGTGATTGCACCTATAGACAACAACGAAAATGTCAAATATTATTTGATGCGATGCACCGAAGGAAAAATGAAATTATTGGAGGACTACAACGACAACGGATTTACATACGAAAGAGGATCCATCATTTTAAAAGGCTACTTTTTTCAGCAGACGCATATGACTAAAAATTATGTATACTTTCAGGATTATGAGCCTGATGTTATATGTTGTCAATATAGTCATTTAGTATGTGCATCTCGAATAAAATTGATACAAGTTCCATCAAAAAAACAATTGAAAACCAAAAAATGGAAACTATCCATATGTGACCATGAACGGATAGTTGAAGATGGTATTCCATTACGATGTTTTTAACTATATATCAAAAATAAATTGATCTATATTTTTGTCCATGTCAATTGTTGTGTGCAATATATTTTTTGTCCAATTATCAAAATTGTTGTGCCCAATATATTTTTTCATTGAGATTTTATGAATATTTTCTTGAATGACAACTAAGCTTAAATGGTTGTACTTTAACATGCTTAAAAATGAATTCAAATATAATTTAAAAATTCAAAAGTACTTTATTCGGGTCCCCATATGTCTATTAGACCACTAAGGGATGAGATAACGGATGTGGCTATGCCCACTCCGCCCCGAATTTTTACTTTTGGTTGATTAATACTAACGAAAAAATACAAAAAGACCTATTAAATTTTGTAGTATATTAATCCATCGAACATGTTTCTTTAATACATACTTCACCATAAATATGATCTTAAATAGATGTCTTAAAATTGTAACCAAGTTCTCCGTCCCAAATCTTTAATTTAAAATATCGCTTGTGCAAATTCACATAACTGAAATCATGGCAAATGGAGATAACGATCATTTGATTTTTAATCACAAGCAAGGATTCCAGGATTGTGAAGCTTATGCTAAATTAGAGAAATGATTATTTACAACAAATCAATGAAAATTCATCAAATTGTTGTTTAAAATCATTGCTCTAATTTAGCACAAACTTCACAATCCTGGAATCTTCGCTTATGATTAAAAAACAAAAAACCATTACCCCCATTTGCCATGATTTCAGCCTTCATCAAATGTACCTGAACATTGAAAATAAAAATTAAATTAATTAAAAATCCATTAATTTTTCCCAACATTAATTCTTACCATAACATTCATTTTCAACATTGAATATTTCCTAACTTAGATTATCATTTTAAAAACATTTCCAACACCTCCAATTCATTCCTACCCTTGGGTTGCACCTATCAAGACATTTTAAACATTCATGCAAAACATATTATAATAACACTTATTCTCAACATAACAAATTGAAAACATTCATTCTTCCATAACACCTCCCATTCATTCTTTCCCAACATTTCTTTTTCTCTAACACCTCCCATTCATTTTTTTCCAACATTGATTCTTACCATCACATTCATTCTCAACATTCAACATTTCCCAACTTGAAATAACATTTCAAACATTCCTAACACTTCCCATTTTGTAACTTCATAACATTCATTGTCATCATTTCAAACACTTCCCATTTTCTAACTTCATAACATTTCAAACATTCATGCAAAACATATTATAAATATTATCAAAACTCATGCAAAACATATTCTAAACATTTACCAAATGAGAAATAATGGACATGTACTCATGTATATAATCCAAAAAAGAGTTGATGAACTTGTGAATTCAATGTCCATATATATATAATCAAAAAATAAATACCCTCCATGTTCAAAACAACACCAATATATAGATATCAACAAAAACTATAAAGTCTGAACCACTATCCATCTCGACCAATATCTTTCCACTATTTTCCACTAGGACCTTCCCTGGGACTCAACTCCACCTACAACACACAAAAAAACAAATTATAAATTTAGATCATAAATTATTTAAACAATTTTAAACTAAATTCAAAATATTAAGATATTAAACTCATCTACAAAACAATTCAATTATTAAAAAAATCGTACATCAAATTCTTTGGATGCATATCCACCACTTTTTTCCCCTAGAGACTTTCCTTTGGCTCCAAAAGATCTAAAAGAGCCAAGCTGCAACATGTACAAAAACAATTTTCAAATAAATCAAAAAAATATATTTAAACATTAAACTTATGTCAAAATTCATTTCTAGTTCGACAAAATTACCTCAGTGCCAATATCGGCATTCATTAAAGACCCCACATCTTCGCCCCCAATTTCCAAGTGGTCTCTTTCCTAAAATTTAAATTTTGTTAGTAAATAAAACATAGTAGATACAAATAATAAATTAAGCAAATTAACTTAAAACCAAAACAAAAAAATTAAAATCATTAGCTCACAAGAGATGGTAAACCATCTAAAAAGTTGGAATCTAATGAAACCTGCATAGATAAGTCAAATTAACAATAAGATACATTGATATTTATTAAAATTCAAGTAATCAAAAAAAATATCATGTTCAATCATAAATATTATAATTAAAATACCTCTCCTGAGCGCTCTTCATTTTGACTAGGATGCTCTTGATTTTGACTACTGGAGACTCGAAAATTATTTGCATTTAACATTCTCGTAAACTACAAACAAAATACATTTGCTTAATATACTTATTCCCATGTAGCAAAATATTCAATTCAAAATGATTAATAAAAAATCAAATAGATTATCATAGCATAATCAACAAACCTCTCCCATGCTCGATGTGTCATTAGATAACACATCTGAAGCTATATCTCGACAAGACTTAGCATAAGCCCTGAGATCATCAATGCTCAATGCATCTACCTCGTCATTCGTCTTGTAGACAAAACTCTGACGAAGAATAGCACGAGCCTTCTCTCGCCCCAAACCAACTTCTACTCCTGCAAGAGCTGAAGCTAAACCATCACCTACTGATTCCCTTCCAATTGTCCCTAGTTGAGATGTTGTCTCCATCTCTGATCTTAAAGCCACAACCCTTGGTGGACGAGGTATCTCAGGTGGAGGTTGTATAGTGGCAGGGTCTCTAAGAGCACCTTTTCGATTATATATTCTACCCTTTCCAGCTCCATAAAAGTCAGAGGGAACATCAGTATAGTTAGGCTTCATACCTAGAAAAAACTCCGCATAAAAAAATCTAGCAAAATAATTAGGAACCTCATCGTTCCAAGGCAATCGACCATAAGCTGCAAGAAATCGATCATATATGAAATGTGCAATTTGAGGATGCTTGAAATATTGCACTTTCAACATTTTTCGCTTAAGGCCTTCTTTGAAATTGAACATTGAATTGGCTTGTTCTCTACTGACTCTCTCCTTCACAACCTCCCACTTATCTGGACCCATAACTTGCTCCTTTCGCATCCGCATCAAATGAACAAAACTATTTGTAGTTGGTCCAAGTTCATCGTATGCATCAATGAATTTTTGCAAAGATGCCAAAACAACCTCTAGACTTTGTCGACTCTCTGGAGGGAGATCCAAAGAACAAAGATCATTGTTCAACCTGTCATAGTGGGATTTACAACTTTCAAGAATAGTTTGTTGCACAACACCTCGCCATGGAAGCTCATCAGGTAAATCAGACGGATACGTTGATATGGGTGTACACCCCTCAGCTAGTGGAACATATGTTGTCCTAGCTCTAGGAGGAACTTCAGGACCCTGCTCTCCACCCACACCTATTCCATCATCTATATTCCTATCTTGATCTTCCCCTCGCTCCATCGAATTACGCACATCTTCTGAACATCGCTCTGCTTCAAATATAGCCGTAGTCAAAAATTAACTTTTTCCATAAATTCAACACACAAAAAATACAAATTATACATTATTAAACATTAATGTTCATACCAACAGAACGTTGGGATCGACGCTCTCCCACAGAAGACAAAGGAGAATCATTTGTACCCCCTCGAACTTGTTGGTGATCAAACGATTGGGACCCATGCAATAAACCTGAACCCTGCGGTGAATTCGACAACCTTCGACTACCAATTGGAACACCAATTCCTGAAGATTGTGATGACCTCCTACGCTTTCCCTTCGCAGACTCTCTTTCCATTTGATATAACTTCTAAATTTACACAAACATTAACATATTGAAAATGTACATAACTACCACTACAAGCATCAAGCCAATATTTGATTAAAAACTCCAACAAAATTTAAGTCCCCCTCCTAACTCTAATTAATTAACTAAAATTCCTTACCCTACCTAATATTGCAACATAAAGAACATATCTAATAATCATTTCATTATAAAACACAATTAATTGAAATAGTATAATAACCTTAAAAACTTTTAATCCAACAAATATGTTTGAATTATATATGTCAACAAACAAACATCTCACTAAACATATATATGTATTCTTATTAAAAGAATTCTAACTTATATTTATGATAATACAATTTACACACATTGAAGTTGTACATGTTAACTCTACAAACTCAAAACATATCTATTAAAAATCTGCATACAAAATGCAGAGCTTCCTCAAATAGTAGAACATAAATATACCCTTATTAAGAAACTTCTAGTTAAGATCTTTGATAAAACAATTTACAAACATTGATGTTGTACATGTTCATTCTACAAAATTAAAAACATCTCTTAAGATCTGCGTAAAAAATGTAGAGCCACCTAAAATATTATAACTTACTTTCTTTTGTAAGTTACTCTCCTAACTCTAAGAACAATATTGCAGCATAAACATGACATCAATAATCATCCCATATTGTAATAGTTCAATCACCTTCCTAATTTTTAAACTATCACTTATGTTTTCATTCTATATCTCGATAAACAAACATTCCTTAATTTTTATAAAAAAAATAGTTAATAACTTACAATATTGAATATTTAAGTGACTTTCTAAGTTAACTCTGCTCATGAACAAAGTTCATGAACAGAGTTCATGAACTCAATTGATATTCTTGTACCTGACTTAACATCGTCACACCACATGTTGATCATTTATAAAGTTGTTTAATTTCATGCATATCATAGCATATCATGAACAGAACTCTGTTCATGAACAGAACTCTGTTCATGAACAGAACTCTGTTCATGAACAGAACTCTGTTCATGAACAGAGTTCTGTTCATGAACAGAACTCTGTTCATGAACAGAACTTCTATGATAGCAAATGAACATTCATGGTTGATGGAGTAGTAGTAAGTTCATAGTTTTCATGATATTATACAGATACCCAATTCCAAGTAGGAGGTTGAGATTCATTGTTGAATGCATGTCATTAGATTGAATCGAAAGGACTGCCTACTTGGAATGCATGTCATTATCATTGTGAAAGGGTAATGATTCCTCCTAGAGGTTGAGATTCATTGTTGTATTAGCTAGTACTATTATATTAATCATATTCTTAGAACTGCCCCATAAAAAAAACCAAAAGATGAGGGTTGAAGACATAATGTAATCCTAAAGGTGAAGTGCAAGCACTCATAAGCATGAATAATCATGTAGTTCTAATACCCTTATCTGAAATCACATATAAAGCCTAATCAAAGCATTATACTATTCTTAGTAAAGCTAACCAAGCTTTAATAATTGTAAAGCTATCCTTATATTTTCTCTGCATCTTAGGATTAAACTGCAATCACTATAACAGTTCACATCTAACCTATAAATAATGGTATTCTGTTCATGAACAGAACTCTGTTCATGAACAGAGTTCACGAACAGAACTCTGTTCATGAACAGAGTTCACGAACAGAACTCTGTTCATGAACAGAGTTCACGAACAGAACTCTGTTAATGAACTGTTCATGAACAGAGTTCATGAACATAAAACTGATTCTCTAAAATAAAAATTGCATTTAAAACATTTAACCTTCCATTTAAGACCCATTACAGATTTTTTTAATTTTAAGACTGCCAACAACATAAAAACAAATTTAACATAACGATGCATACCTGTATAAAAAAATGCAGTGAAGAATCGTCGATCCCAACGCCACCTCTATTCACCCCAGCAACGCTCAAAACAACACCTATTTCCTTCACAAACAACAACTAACGTAATCAGATAAGCCATGTAACATACACAAACTAAATCATTACTTCATAAGCAAAACGAAAAATCATTACGTCATAAGCAAAACGAAAACACACCTTCAACCGTTCAGCTAAAACAGCAGCACCGTCAAAGCAGCAACCCACCAGTACACACCTGCCAACGACAACACACCAACCGACACGGTACCTCCAACGAGCAGCAGCTGACGCAAATCATACCCCGACGAAACGTTAAAGCCCACGATCAACAGCAAAACTAACAACAACCCAACGAATACGCTGCTTAGAACAAACAGAGCCGAGGAGCGACAGGGGAAATAGAGCAGACGCGACTCGCCGAGAAAGAGCGAGCAGTGGAACGCAAGCAGCGCGGAGAGCAGCGGGGGTGGCGAGCAGCGGGGGTGGCGAGCAGCGGGGTGGGGCGTCGGCAGGGTGGCAAATGTCTACTGCGGGCCCATGCGGGGTCCAAAGAAATCCAACAGGGAATGCCAAATGGCAGCCGATGCTGTCTTTTTATGCAGAAAATTTATTCGGCCGAATAATTATTCGGCCGAATAATTATTCGGCCGAATAATTATTCGGCCGAAAACTTGTTCGGCCGAATAATTACTCGGCCGAATAATTATTCGGCCGAATAAACTATTGCCCGAAATTTTTTTCCGTCCGGCAACCGTTTGCACAAATTTCAAGAGTCTCCGTTAAACGGGACGGAGAACTGTTTGTGGTTATTCGGCCGAATAACCTTAAAATTATTCGGCCGAATAATGTAAGTTATTCGGCCGAATAATTATTTTTATTCGGCCGAATAATATTTTTATTCGGCCGAATAACTTCCGCTAAGACGATTTTGCACTGATTTCTCACGAAAGTGTTACCCACCTTCACGTTTTCACCCCATACATAGCATCATTTGGAGCATCGTCCTGATGCTCATCACAAAGCTCTTAAATCCATAGCCATGGGAAGGATCCTCCTACCACAATGCTTGGAATGGCTCCTGCAAATGTGTCCCATCACTTCCTCCTCGAAGTATCTTCTATCTAAAGAACACCAATCCTCTCTCTGAAGTACTCGAACTTCACTCTAGCTAGTGGTTTGGTCAACACATCTACAATCTGCTGATTTGTTGCAACATACTAGAGCTTTACTGCTCCCCTTTGCACCATATCCCTGATATATGTTGATGTATATATAAATTCGGAATGTATTTCATATATGTATGTTGTACTCCTATAGAGATGGTATTATTCCTCTATACGCAAGTGTTTGTACTCCTATACAGATGGTATTATTCCTCTATACGGAAGTGTTTGTATTCCTATAGAGATGTTATTATTCCTCTATACACAAGTGTCATCATTTATATTGTAAGTGTTGTAACTTATACTTGATGGGTTATTAGACCACCTTGTTGGGGTTGGCCCTGTATAAGTCATGTGGGTCGAAGGGTTATTAGACCACCCTATTGGGGGTCAACCATGTGGGTCAAAGGGTTATTAGACCACCCTATTGGGTGTCGGCCCAGTCAGCATTATGTTATGCGGTTAAGTTAAGGCCGACCTAGTAAAGGTTATTAGGCAAGTCAAGTCAAGTATAAATAGAGTGCAGGAGGCACTCTATTTCATCATTCTATTCGCTCTCACACTCTCGGAAGAGTGGTGCACTTGTGGAGGAGGAGAAGTTGCTGCTAGGAGATGTCCATCTCTTATGCTTGGGTTGTATCATTGCTCTATCTATCTCTGAGGAAGTTATTGGTGTTTTTCACCTTTATGGTTTTCCCCAAGTAAACTCTGTATCTCTTGTGTGCTTTCATCATTGTGTCCATGATTGATATGCTATAGATATGTTGTACATGTTGTTCTCTTAGTTAAGATCCTATATCAAATTGAAGTAAATTCTGAAAAATTAACATGGTATCAGAGCTAGCCTGAAAGAAGGCATGGTATGTCATGTATGACACTTGTTGCACTTGCGATGCTAGGGCTTGATATAGAAAAAAACAGTCATCGTAGCACTTTCACTATAAATAAATTTTGGTGAGGTTTCAGGGTCTAAAAATCATACAAGGTGAAGCTAAGATCCCCGTGTACATTGTGTCCAAAGGAAAACCTCTAATTCAATGTACTTTGTGATTTATGATTTGTACAATACAGGGTTTCTGCCTCTTCCACATCTCAGTCATAAACAGGTGGAAAAAATGTCATAACTTGGGCTAGGAAGCTCCAAATGAAATTTCGTAACAGGTAGTGCACGGACTTTAATTTCTCAAGTAACGTTTTCAAAGGCAGAAACTGAACAAGTGACATGTGGAATGCCGTACAAGTTCTCTCTCTTTTTTTATCCCATAAACAGGTCACATTGCGACACTTGGCATAACTCTCTCTCAGAGAATCCATTTGAGGTCAGACCTATAGGGTTGGAAAGATGACAGCTTGTGCTATCACAAGAAACGTTTTCAGACTCTGTGGATCAAAAACTTCAGAGTTACACCAGAAACAATCAGGTACATATTTGTGTCAAAAGAGAATTATTTTTTAGCACCTTCATTCATGGCTTCCGGAATTTAGGGTTTCGGAGAAAGTTGGAATTTTTGTAATCGGAGACGACGGATAAATGCTACTCATCAAAATCGAAATTTAGAGACCAATATCAGAATTTTTGGTTGGATAGAAGGCCAGGCTTGATCAGACCCTAGTTCGGGACTTTGATCGGAAAAGTGGAAATTAGGGCTTCTACAAAAATGGGAATTTTTGAACTCTGTGACCACGGCTGGAAGCTCCTTAGAAAACTAGAAGGTTTGAGCTTTGGATCGAACCTTTTGATTGGGAAGAAGAGTGGGCTTTATCAAACCCTAGTTTGAGGTCATGTTGAGTGAATCCGGAAGTTTCAAAGGCAAATTTGAGGGGTGAAACTTTGCAGTTTTCAAATTTTGAGTATTCCAGCTTGATCAGCTCATCAAGGCGCATATTTCTATCCTCTTGGAAGTTTGAAATTTTAGGGTTTCTCTAACAAACCCTAATCCAGATCCAAATCCAGTTTCTACAAATCAAGTGGATTGGGTTAATCCTAGAAGAGAATGGATTGGTCACCTGCATAAGTGAAGAAGTTCCTGTTTCAGAGGGAGATGAGGCTAACGCCTTACATAAGAAGATTACAAGCAATCTCGACAGGTATGACTGATCCAGGTATGTTCCGATATTTTTTCATGATTAAGTTTATGGTATGTTTGTCTTCATGTTATTACGGTTAGTACAATCTTGATTAAATTTAGACTTGTCGTATCACCTTAATAAAATTATGAATGCATGATAGAAGATATTCATTGATTAGGGTGTTGACACTTATGATTGTACTAATGCATCATGGTGTTGTATGAGGTTTATGTTGTCCGCTAACATGAAAGGTACACCAAGAAAGACAAATCATGTTCTAGTTCAAGAACATATGATCATGATGACATGAAGACAAAGATTCATCCATTGTCATGGATCACTTAGAAGATCTATTTGCGAAGTATGTATAACTTGGTTCTATAATGGTTAACCTATGAGATATGCAGGTTACTAGCACAAGTCATTGAAGAGAACAAGAAGACATCATGTGGGTATGTTAGACATAACTAGCTAACATACCAATCCAGGTATGTTTTTCCTATATCAAGCTAGAATCCTACCTTGTGTTAGGATCCCTTATATAAGTATACTTGGTATGATTGGTTATGTTTATTCATAAAGATAGAAATATAAGTAATCAAGGGTTTATGCATTTTATGTCTCTTATTTTGATTTATGATTTAACTAATCGGAAGAGTCCTATGATCAAATAAGAATATGCATGAGTAAAAGAAGACTTCCATGAAACCTTGAATACTAATGTTTATTATCTGTGTTTGAAATGATCATGACTATACATGTTTAAGATTATTGTGCTTTGATAGTATTGAGATTATACTAATGAATGTGTGATTATGTATGAGACCTTGAGGATAACACAATGATGATACTAATAAAAATGCATAGTGATGGATATAAGTTCAAGGACAGGTAATCCAGGAAGCAAAGATCAAGAGGGAGCACACTCCAGTTGTTTCCTGCAAGGAAGAAAAGATCAAGAACAAGCACACTTCAGTAGTTTCTGCAAGGATGCAGATATTCAGAGGGAGTTGAACACTTCTCACAATCCACATTAGAATGGAGTTGTAGAAAAGAAGCAAAGATTGAGAGGGAGTCAACCCAACAAACAAACAAAGATAAGTATTTGAATTATCATTCCTTGCACATTTTATTGTTTAAATAATACTGTTCAATAATGTATATACTCATGTTCCTAGAATTAGGTTGTGTATTATGCATATTAGAATAGTTGCATTGATGAACAATATACTACTAATATACATGCGTAAGTGGCCTATGGCACTGTACAACATTCCATTGCTACCTATCTAGAATGAAACCTCTTTGCTGACATGTTGGGAGTTGTGCACACTCTTAACAATGTTCTCATAGAGATTGGAAGGCATCTAGAAAGTTACGGATATGGATAAATGTTGTATTGAAGCATTGGCTAAGATAATTGCATGACCGTATGACATATTTCTTTATGTGTAAGAATTTCTTCTGAAAACTATGAGATGTTTTCTAATAATGCAATTTAACTTGTTGTGTAGGAAAGATCGTATACCATCACCTACAAAAGAAGGACTACAAGATTTGTTCAACGACAAAGTTATCTATTGAAAACATTGAAGATATTGAAGTTCCCAGGATCTAAGAAGAATGCCATGATCGAGGAGTACCAGTCGATCATGAAGATGTTTGGGATGCAGTCCCAAGACCTGAAGGGGAGTCTGTAGTGACTTCCAAGAGGATCTACAAGATCAAGCATGCTGCAGGTGGTAGCATAGAGAATTTTTCTCCTGTAGCTAGATACACTTCCATTAGATCAGTACTTTTTCTGGATGCAGTGATGAAAGGGAAGATACACCAAATGGATTTCAAGATAGCTTTCTTGAATGGTGTAGTTGAAGAAGAAGTGTATGTAGAGCAGCCACTTGGTTCTGAGACACATGACATGGAGTCATATATGTGCAGAACTTAGGATAGACAGTTTTCTATCCAGTTTGGACTTTACCAAGAGTAAAGCAGATTCCAACCTTGACTACAAGGTTGAGGAAGGAAATCCATTGATACTACTTTTGTATATGGATGACCTTACAGGTGAAGATAGATTGATTTCCAACACGCAGCGGAAGCTTGCTGCCGAGTTCGAGATGAAGAACTTGTGGATGTTGCACTATTTTCTAGGTATGGAGGTGTGGCAGAGTGCAGATGGAATCTTCCTTGGACAAGGGAAGTATGCAGTAGAGATCCTGAAGAGGTTTGGGATGATGGACTGTAAGGCCATGGCCACACCTATGACATCAAACCTAAAGCTTCTGTGTGATGCTTCATCTGAGCTGGTTGATATCACTATGTATCGTTAGAAGATAGGGTCCTGTTGGCACCCTAACAACTCCCTTTGATTTTTGTAAAATAAAAGGGGCCCCCTCATGTCAAATTTTTTAAATACTTAGCTTTTGGTTTTCTTCCTTCTTGTCTTGCTAGATTTGGTAGGTGATTTCATGATGTACTTTCTTTGATCCTTTCTTTGACTTTTGTGATAATGGTTCTTTGGCTTCGTTTTCATGGTTCTAAGGATTTGGTGATGTTGGATGTTTGATCTTTTCGACTTCCTGGCAGCTATATAATACTTTCTTGATCTCATTTGAACTTATTTGAGTCAATTCCATTTGCATTGGATTAATTTGCTCCTTCGAAAATCTTACTAAGTTTTGGTCTTCAATACTTTAAACAGTTAAGAAGGGCATTTTTTTTTGCTGATCAACATAAATTGGCTAAATGTTTATGTCAATTTGCATCTTGAAGAAGTATATATTAAGGCTTGTAGATGAGGTGATTCTTTCTCTTAGACTCTTGTAAATTTACAGTTTTCCTATTAGAGGTGAATTTAATTATTTCTTTTTCTAAATCACAATTTTAATTAAATTCATTATGACTAAGAAAAATAATTTAATGACCAAAGCTTTTTAATATGTACTTGAAAACATTGAAGATATTGAAGTTCTGAGGATCTGAGAAGAATGCCATGATCGAGGAGTACCAGTCGATCGTGAAGATGTTTGGGATACAGTCCCAAGACCTGAAGGGGAGTCTGTAGTGACTTCCAAGAGGATCTACAAGATCAAGCATGCTGCAGGTGGTAGCATAGAGACTTTTGCTTGTGCAGCCAGATACACTTCCATTATATCAGTACTTGTTCTGGATGCAGTGATGAAAGGGAAGATACACCAGATGGATTTCAAGACAACTTTCTTGAATGGTGTAGTGGAAGAAGAAGTGTATGTAGGGCATCCACTTAGTTCTGAGACACATGACATGGAGTCATATATGTGCAGAACTTAGGATAGACAACTTTCTATCTAGTTTGGGCTTTACCAAGAGTAAAGCGGATTCTAACCTTTACTACAAGGTTGAGGAAGGAAATCCAGTGATACTACTTTTGTATATGGATGACCTTATAGATGAAGATATATTGATTGCCAACATGTAGCGGAAGCTTGCTGCCGAGTTCGAGATGAAGAACTTGTGGATGATGCACTATTTTCTAGGTACGTAGGTGTGGCAGAGTGCAGATGGAATCTTCCTTGGACAAGGGAAGTATGCAGTAGAGATCCTGAAGAGGTTCGGAATGATGGACTGCAAGGCCATGGCCACACCTATGGCATCAAACGTGAAGCTTCTGTGTGATGCTTCATCTAAGCTAGTTGATATCACTATGTATCGTCAGATGATTGGGTCCTATTGGCACCCCAAGAACTCCCTTTGATTTTTGTGAAATAAAAGGGCCCCCCTCATGTAGAATTTTGTAAATACTTAGCTTTTGGTTTTCTTCCTTCTTCTCTTACTAGATTTGGTAGGTGATTTCACGATGTACTTTCTTTGATCCTTTCTTTGACTTTTGTGATAATGGTTCTTTGGCTTTGTTTTCAAGGTTCTAAGGATTTGGTGATGTTGGATGTTTGATCTTTTCGACTTCTCGGTGCCTATATAATACTTGCTTGATCTCATTTGAACTTATTTGAGTCAATTCCATTTGTATTGGATTAATTTGCTCCTTCGACAATCTTACTATGTTTCGGTCTTCAATACTTTAAATAGGTAAGAAGGGCATTTTTTTTTGGCAGATCAACATAAATTGGGTAAATGTTTATTTCAATTTGCATCTTGAAGAAGTATATATTAAGGCTTGTAGATGAGGTGATTCTTTCTCTTAGATTCTTGTAAATTTGTAGTTTTCTTATTAGAGGTGAATTTAATTATTTCTTTTTCTAAATCACAATTTTAATTAAATTCACTATGACTAAGACAACTAATTTAATGACCAAAGCTTTTTAATATGTACTTTAGTTGGTCATTAAAATTATAACTTCTATTAATTTGGACATTTTCCATCACTTCTATTTATTTCAAGGTATTTTTATTACTTATCTCAAACCTTTTATAACTTCATTCTTGGTGAGATTATGGTAGTGTGCACATTGAGGGTTAGGCTCTATATTAATATATTTATAATACACTATTATTAAATTAAAGAGAAAATGAAAATGAGAAAGCAAATATGTATTAGAATGACCTTTATTTTTTCTCAACCTCATACCTAAAGTCTAGAGAATACTTGCATGATTCACTTATTGCTTTTTGAATATATTATTTTAAATGATCTTATTTCTTTTGGCTAAACTTTATTCTTTTTATAGTCTTTGTCAAAAAACTTTTATAAGTTGGCCATGTAGAATTTGACTTAACTCTTTACATATATTTAACATTTCAACGTATAAAAAAAAACATTGCAATTCTCTTGTGGCTTTAATCTTTTGACCTTTGGATTTAGATGAACGTTTCATTCTTATCACATTTCAAAGCTTGGCATGTAATAAACACGTAAGGCATTGCTTCATATAATTTTATTTCGTCTTTCATTAGGTCATATCCTATATATATCTCATATTAATATAAAGAAGTATGCCGATTTTTTTTAAGAGGTTACGATCTCAAATTCATTAATGATTGTTTTTATACGAGCTTTGCACACAAAGATCCAAGAACCCATTACAGGTTAGCAAAATTCTGTTAAATTTCAGCATCTAGTTTCACATGTATTACGCTCTTGATTTTGCAGATTGATATGTGGAGTAATATTAATCCTTTTCGTTTTACAAGAGTTATGATAAATTTTGATGATATTATTAAAGATGCAATTTGAAGGAATATGTGGTACCGTGTATCATCATATCAGAACTTTTAAATGTGCTGCAAATATTCTAATCAATGTGGATGTGAAACTCGTAAAATAACTTTGAAGGATTTGCATGAGAAGTTTGAATCTGATCAGAGATTAATGAGCATAACGCATTTAACGTTGAAGAAACCATTGATCGCCATGTAAAGGAGCTGAAGATTAATGTGTGCTGTCATTATTTAGCACACCCGTACAATGAGATTGTTCCATGAATGTCACTGACACCAATTATCAGATTGTGCGAGATCACTTATTTGTTGCCTTGGAATCTGGGAATATTGTTATATTAAATCTACATTTGCATTATTGAAATATAAAAGGGATTTTAACACTATTTGATATTTGTTTCATTTTTAATAAATCTTTTAAAATATTTGTTTGCTTGATTTCAGGTTTTCAAACTCAAATTTGGAATTTAATAAAATGCAAATGCCGCCAACAGATTAGTCCTGGATCAATGCAAATAAAGAAGAATCTTGTTACAATTCATCGGTGGAGAAGGTTACCATGTTTCCCGTCAATCAATGGCAGAAGATATCATTTCATAAAAGAAGATCTGTGCTGTGATCAAGACACGACTCAGTTTTGGAAAATTCTACAACAAATTGCCAGAGATTCACGCATATGAGTTCAACCGTTGAGAAGAATGCTTAGATTGTTGGATAGTTAAAAATCCTACCTGCCACGATTTAATGGAATGCCAAGGAAAATGGAGATATTTAAGGATGCAGTTTTGATACATGATGAGACCACAGAGTTAAAGATCAAAGCGAATACGAAGATTGAAAAGTTGTGTGCTTAGTAAAGGGAAGATTTATTTTCTTTTCTCTTTTGATTTTGATTTTAACCTTGGCAGTAATTTATATTCTGCATTTAGTTCTCAAGCTTTATATTATCTCATTGGTTTTGATATGCAGATTTCTAAGGTAAATATCGCATAGGAGATGGCAGCATTTCGTGGAGTTCGTGAAGATATCCACGATGCTACATCAATAAACTTCTTCCATATTCGTTGCGATTCAAAATGCTGTGCCGTCGGGGCAGGGAAATCGATCACGTCACCAAGTTTGCAGGGGTAAATTACATTTGAATTAACCAACATACGAAGATCAGAATCATAGCAGCATGATCGACGAATGAAGCCAAAGGGATGGTTTCTTAATTCACAGAAAATTCTTCATTTTTATTACCTGTTGTGAATTTTACTTTCATAATTGATATTTCTTTTTGATCTGGGTTAATCGATATTTAATTTGTGTGCAGATATCGTGGGAGAAAAGTCGAAGAAGGTGCAACGACGCAGATGCTAAAGCGTGCTGAGACCATTTCATGGAAGACGCGATTTAAATTTGTGACAGCCAGCTCATCGAACAGAAGATCGTTGGAAGAAGCTACTGAAATTGTGGGTTCGTTAGCATGAATTCACTACAGACATGTGTCGAATGATCTCTTTTACCAGGACGGTGCACTCTTAACTCGAAATTTCATTTACAGTCAACTAAGGAGTTATGCAATCAGATAGATTTTATAATATGAATCTTTTATCATTATTATCGTATTGTTTCTCTCTCATTTGTCATTTCATACACTACTTGATAACCATGCATACAAGATCGGATCGCAATCATTTAATTGTTGTTATGAGAACTATTTTGTTGATCGAATAAGAGAAATATTATCATCATAGTTTCATACTCTTATTATCTTACGATTTGATCGATTGTGCAGGTTATGTAAAGTCATATCGCAACCATGAGAAGGAATATATATGGCTTGATTGTATGGCCACGCATGACACGCCAGCTCAGTGAAATTTATGTTTACCAGAGGAAGCAGTTGGCTCCAGTTGAAAGGCATTGGTAATTACCAAATTACTGAGGATATGGAACCGGGCGAGAATCATTGTTCAAGAAGACAACTATGACGAGCCTTTGGAGATATTTCCATCAAATCATGGGGAGTCTTAAATTCTGGTACAGGAATTTCGCACCAGATCCTCGAAGAGTTAAACTTCCATCACGCAAAAAGGGATCGGTTATTGCCAAATCATTGAAGGAATTAATGGTTATGATGGTATTTCTGAATTGAAGTCTGATCTCTTATAAAAGGAAGAGAAGTTCGATTGTAGAAGGGGGGTGTTGGTCTCAACAGAATAGAGAGGACTTTGTAATTCTCAATTCTGTTTCTGTTTGTAAATCTTTATATCTGCAGATAGAAGGGGAGATGCTGCCAGAGGGGAGAGAGCTCTGCAGTTTTTGAAGGTCTTTACGTGGGAACTGTACGATATTCATTTTTCTGTAATGTTTATTCGAGAAGAAGAATCAGTAATCTTCTCTGCTATTGTTTCTGGATATCGATAGAAGGCTTGTGTTGTTTCTACCCAGGCATAATTTGAGACGAGAGATTAGTGACATTGCAATCATCTTTGTATTTGATTGAGATCTGTAAGATTTTATTTTTACAGTTGAAGAGAAGTTTGATGAGAGATCTTATGCTCTTTTATAAATCAATATTCTTTACTCAATTGATCAATTGATCATGTTAGATGACTGCAAATTTGAGGTGTAAACAATATGTAAAAGGTTATTGTTAATCTTATGATATTGATGTGCTTTAAATGTTTAATTTTTTATTTAAACTTTGTTTTAAATATACCAGTAAACTAAAATTATTCTTTTACATGTCAAAACTTTCAAGCTTAGTTAGAGTTTTCGATTTTATTTTGTAGTTGAACCTATGGGATTTTTAGGAGCTACTAAACTGTTGTTTACTGCTAAATTTTCTGTTTTTTAGTTTTTCTTAATTGCATCATAGATTAGAGTAATTTGCATCTTAAGATTTCAATTGCAGTTTTAGGCATTCAGATAAGTGGTTTGAGAGACTCTATTTTGAGAGCACATCACACAGGCAGCAGTGCCATTATTCCTGTGAGAGATAGCTATTTCAAACACATCAGAAGCTGCTGTAAGCGACCTGTGTGGGCTTTCTCTCCTTCGTTGGCCTCGGTCAAAAAATCGGGCCAACAAATGGCGCTAGAAGGAGGGCCTGAGGTAAACAACTAGTTTTGTTTCATAAAGCATTTAGCCTCCAGTTCTTTGTTTTTATTGTTTTTATTCATTATTCGTTTAGTTGTCATGTATGCACTATAGAGCTGGTTAGATGGCAAACTAACCTTTTAGGAGTCAATGTTTTTAAGATTTAATATTTATGACTTCTGCTCACATCCTTGTATGGGAGTCCAATTTTGCATCAGGCCTCCAAGGCCCTTTGCATGAACTTCCAAGAAAGGCAGTAGATCTTTTGCCAAAATTCGATGGTGATGGAAATGTTTTTGAATCAATTATCAGAAAATTTGAATCAATTATCTGTTTGCTTAATGTTTTGTATGAAGATGTTGTTTGCAGGTTGTTTCCATTCACATTCGAAGGTAAGGCTTTTAATTGGTTCATTGTTTTTCCCACACATTCAATTCATGGTTGGTATGATTTTAAATGAATTTTTCGAAATGCTTTTGATGTTTATAATGTGACTAATATATACATTAAGTTGGATGAAATATAGGTCAAAGAAGGAGAATCCATATGCAATTTCAACACACGCTTTCGATAGGTTTATCATCGACTCAAAGACAATCATAAACCTTCAGGTGACATTCTTTATGAGTGGTATGTGTGTTCCTTACCCAAATCTATAGCCATGTTTGTTGCACAAAGGGGTATAACTGATTTTGATCAAGCATGCGACCACGCACAAGCTCTTGAGAAAGATTTTAAGGGGTATTCCCATGACCTTTCTTCCTCTTTATTTTTCGATAACAATGATAATAAAGATAAATGTGAAGATGATAACAAATCTGAAACTTTTAGGTTGAAATATCAAGTTGAGATTTTACATGATGAAATTATATCTTTGCATAATCATAAAAATAAATCAATCATGCATAATGAAGAAAATATTGCAGCTATGTGTACAACATCAATTGGTTCACAATTAGATCATAACTTAGCTGTAAATTCATTGCAAAATCTTGATTATCATTTTCCTCCACCTGGAATTGAAAATAAGGAATGTCTTGCGACAAATTCTCATGGTTTTGAATCCACATCTGAAACCCTTGAAGTAGATCATAATTCAAATACATCATTTAATCACTTTGATCATCTTTTTCATGAATCTAAAACTGATTTGCAAACTAGTGATTCTACTCTAGATACTAATAGATTTGTGAAGGAATCAAGTTCCTTTCATAGGTTACCATTTTCTAGAGTTGATAACTGTTTAGAATCTGAATCTTTTCATCATAAATCTTTCTTTGATCCAAATTACAAGTTTGAAGATGATATTGAAAGTTCAAAATCTAAGAGAGAGATAACTCTAAATTCAATTGATAAATCTAATCACCAATTTTGGAGTTCTCCTCAATCCAATGCTTCAACTTCAAACCAAAGTTCTGTTTCATATGATTATGTGAGTAATGACAACTTATTGAATAATTATACGAACTCACATACTATTGATACATTGGGTAATAATTACGAATGTCAAGAAGAAATATCTCATACTCCTAAAACTCAAGTTTGTGTTAAATCTGAATTTCAAGTCTTAAACGAACATGAACTGAATAACAACCTTCTCATCATTAAACAATGTTTAGAAGATGGTGAGGGGGGATTTTTAGGAGATAATTTCTCTTCTGACTTAGAATATTTCTTTAATTACCCTGTTAACACCCAAATTGACCCCAGGTTGTAAGAAGGGTAATTTGAGGTAACCACTAACCAATCTTTGGACTGATGTTACTGACCCAACATAGTCTGAGAGGGCTCTCTCAGTAAACTAATGAAAAACTGGAAATAATCAAGGGTGTCAATCATGAAAAATGACACCAGCATTCATTCCTTAAGATGTTCTATTTAAACATACGCAAAAGGTCAGATTTCTATAAGACAAATTTTACTCTTGTCAACCATTGGTTGGAGAACAATAGGGATTTATATTGGGCAATGGAGTCGATTCAAGTATAACATAAATATTATCATCAAATGCTTAGCAGATACATTCACACAGAGGCAAGGTAGCAACCAGCTAGTAGTCAAAGTGATTTAATTGGTGAAAAAGAAGAAAGATGAACAATTCATTGATATAAGGCATACACATATGAATCCTATACCAACTTTAGCAGAAATAATTTGTGAAATACTTGGTAAGAAATGAACAAGGCATAATCTCTATGAATCTCATTGAGATGCTACACTGAACCAAGTAGGAAGGAATGTTAACAATATGGATTAACAAAGGAAAGAAACACATATCACATAGAAAAGGAAAACATACTACCAGACCAATTACACAGGAATCTCTGAAAAATGCATGTAAGCTTCTCACAATTTTATTCAAGGAATATCTCAAAATAACAACAGTGGACAAAATATGTAGAGCTTCAAAAGTTCTTCGCCCTTTTTCTATTTGAAATTACATGGAACTTATAGTGGCCCACAGCCTCATACTCGGCCCATTTGGAATAGAAATTAGTTACAATTCAGGAACACCTCATCACAGTTCAGATGTCACTATCACAAAATAGAAAATATAACAAGATAAGCTCAATCGCTTTCTTGGATTTGCCGGTATGACGTTTAAACAATATAAAAAGTATTAAAGTATATGTGCAATGGTAAAACTTCATTACATAATGGGCAACCCACTACCACGTCGTGGAAAATAAAAATCCTAAATATATCCTCAGCTTTTCTATCAAACATAAACTGGTATTTAAAAATGCACAAATCTGAGATTTAAGGGATAGCATCTACCAGTGGAGCATGATAGGTGTATTTCATCTTCCTGTATTTCTCTACGGGTGGCCCAAGTTCAGGTGCTGGGATGTCATAACTTGTCATCTCTTTCTCTATAACTCTGATGTTAAGTTGATCAACATAAGACATAGGTGGGATCCCTTCTCCAATAGAAATCAATCTGTACAACTTCTCGAAATCTTCGTCCACCTTGTTTATTAGGATTTTCCCTAAAAGCGGCTTGCTCAGATGTTTGAACTTGGAATGATCCACCCGCTTGCTAGTCATAAACCTTTTATGCTCACTTTGGGGAATCATTTTTTTCTTTTCATCCCAAAATGATGGAAATCCCTTTTCTACTAGTCCTTCAAACTGTCCTTTGAATTCTGTCAACTGTTCATTCATTTCACTAGCTTTGGTTTCCACAGCTTCGACCAATGCGTACTTCCCTAGGATTTGCTTTGCTGCTACAATGGTCGTGATCGTGTCCTTGATGTTCAAATCTATGACGTCTTTATCTTTCAAACTATTCAAAAACCTTATAGCATTATACACAGTCTCTTTTGGCCTTTTGTGCAGTTTTTCCTTCATAGCTGTGCAACTCTTAAAGACATCAGTGACTATCTTCGCCTTTGTTCTCATGAGATCCAGATAAGGTCTGAATATGTCATCCTTCTGGATAATTAAATCCCAAATCAAATGCTTGCATCCCTACATAGGTACTCTCCCTGTAATTTGCTAAGAAAACCTATTGTTAATTGCCACTAATTCCTTATATTTTTGCTGTAGTTCATTTGTCCCTTTTTCCCTTACCTCATTTTCTTCTTTAAATCTGTGATTTTCCTCTTTTAGCTCTCGTATCCCACCATCCTTTGGGTTGATCTAGAATATGGCCTGCACAATGCTGTCTATATTATCCCTCTCTTTATTCGGGCCTTCGTTTTCCTGTTGTGAACATATGTTTGACAAATTGTCTTTTAACTCTTCGATCCGACTCTTCAAACTCATCTTCTCTTTCTCCCAACATTCTTCTTTCTCTGCGAACCTTAGCAATTCGGCTCTATGATTGCTGATCTCCTTGCTTAACTCTGCTTTTTCTTGTATTAGTTTTGTCTCTTCGGGAGCTTGTATTAACTAGGTGTTGGGAATTTTCATTCTCTTCTGTAGGGTCTCGATCAAATTGTCTTTATCTTTTAACAGCTTAAGGCTTGCTTTGCCCCTGCCATGGTTTTCAATTAAATCAAACTGCAGCTTTTTAATATGCTACTGAAGTGATTTATTCTCTGACCTTTCATGTTTTAAATGGGCATCCATCTTATTTACAGTGACCTCCAAATTAGAAATCTTCAAGGCCACTTCCAATGGGTCGTCATATAGACTTTCTCCGATTTTCCTGTGAAATTGAATTCTATCTGGCAAAGGTATCTTCTTCGAGTCTATCTTTGCTTCCATCAATTTTTCTTTATCAGATATCGTCAGATTGAAAGTGTGTGCCTAGATATCTCTACTCATTATCAAAGACGCTCCTATTTTAGACAAATTCCTCACAGTGGGCATTAGTTCAAAAAGTTTTTGTGCAGAGGCCTGCTTATTTTTCCCATGATATTTAAACATGTCTTCTTGGGATTTAAATCTGCCGTCCTCATTTCATCCTGTTGCATCTTCGAATTGATACTTATGGATTTGGATAACTGGGGTTGATGGCCCTTCTTCCTGTTCATCCATATCACTTATCTGGATGTTTAATTCATCTGGTGTTTCCAATTTGAGTCTTTTCTTTTCACTTTCTTCCTCTTCTTTTGTTTCAATAACTTCCTATGAATCTCTCTTCCCGCATACTTCCCGAGTATTGAACAGCTGGTGTGTTTCCATAGGATCATCATCCGCGACTAGGGCTGTATTTGTAAATCTATATCTTCAGCCTCTTCAAGCTCATACTACAATAAATTTCACCCCTTCGACAGCCCTTCAGCTTCTTGGTGTTCCCATGCCTTCAGACCACTTTTCTTCTTTCTTTCAGCTATGATATGGAGAGGATCATATGCGATCGCTATATCCTTTCTGAACCCCGTATTTCTCAATAACCTTTCCACTTCGCTAACAGCCTCTTTAAATTTTACAATGAAAGAGCCAACTTACCAAGGGAGCTTTATATGAGAACCTTTCTTATATTTCCCAAACTGCTCTTCTTTTGCAGTCAACCTCTGTCGGATGAACTCAAGGGAAAAAACTCTCCAGGTGAAAAATGCTGGCAAAAAGTATGGTTCATGTACAAAACTGTACACCCTTATCAGTGTGGGATCTTCCAGGAAGAACCAGTCGCCAACAGCTAGTTCATCCTTCAACTGCATCAGGGTTTGCATCTCTGGTAGTACTCCGGGTAGTTCTTCCTCAAACATAACTTTATACATAGCAGATACGATATAATTCATGTAATTGAAAGCATTATCCTCCAGATTCCCTGTAAAGAGTATCTGAGAAAACCTTAACTCTTCTGTACTGCTATGCAAAATCATTTTAGTCAAATATTCCTGGAACTGAAAAAATCTGGTATTTTCAAAACAACTTAACTATGCATGTATTTTTTCTGCCAAAAATTCCTCAAACTTGAGGGATGGTACTGACTCACTTCCCGCCTCTAGGGAACTAACACTAATCCTGAACAAAATGCTTAGTTGTACTTCAGTTATCCATAAGTCTGAGTCTAAACCTAAAAACTGAGCTATCAAAGAAAAAACCAATTGGGTGTTGTCATTAAAAAGGTTGACTTCCAGCGAGTAGGGAGTCTCTGCAATTTCTACATCAAGTTTTAAACAGGTATCAAGGAAAAGCTTTACGGATTTCAGGGGAAATTTTCCTCTACAGAGTAACGACTAATTCTTCAGAGGAGCTTTCGGGGGCTAGGGCTGGGGACTCTGGCATGGCAAGGGTATTTTGGATGATGGCAGTGTCGACACTACAGATGATTTTGGACTTCTTGGCATTCATTATCACTCATTGGGGTTCTAAGTAATTCAATGAACACCATGACATGAACTCTCGGAAAGGAATTATCTGTTCCAAATAGAAAAAGATGAAAAAGGACTGGTGGACTCTATGGACATCTAACCCTTGTTCGAGTAGAGCTTTCAACCTTCTTTTAACCTCTGGTATAGGGAGCCGAAGGTTTGGGTCAAACACATCACAATCCCTATCTTCTAGGGTTACTCTAACCTTAGAACTAGTAGAGACCTATTCGTCTGCCATTCTATGATTATAAAACACACTGGACGCTATAAACAAAGGAATTTGGGACCCTACCTGTCATGGGAAGCTTGAGAGCGACCTTTCACCTGTCGTCCTTTTCGGCTTCTGCACTTCCAGAAGCTTCCAACTCCGATAGGTCCAAGAAAGAAATGTTTATTTTCCACATGCCGCATTATATATATAAAAACCTTTCCGAATAACTTCTCCTCACCTTCGCTTGCTGTCCCTTTTTTCATCTGTTGATCTGCTGGGCGTTGCTTTTGGTCCGTTGATCCAATCTCCTATTTCCCCTTTTTGATTTGACATCTTTTCATCTCTACCGTAGGATCTTTTATTGGCCTTAAATTTTAGCCATCCATCGTACTTAACCACATATAAGGATACGGTGGTGTCGCGACCCAACTTCTGGTTTTGAGTTACCACTCAATCCCCCTCGCGAGGTGTTCAGATGGTGACACATGGCAGATGGTACATACTCTCGCAACCACCTTCTTTGCTTATCTGGGGTGCTCCTTTACCTTGCGATGATCGACGAGGAGCGTTGATCTCGACTTTAGCATATCTACGACGGGGAGCTATCCAGGTGTCTAGTTTTTGACACTTTCGCAGGTGGAGCCCATTATGTTATCAACCTTGCATCTCCTACATCCACCAGCCGTAGATCTACTCTCGTTTGTCGTGAGCCGTTGATCTGCCTTGATCTCTGTGTTGATGTGACAACAAATTTTCTGCACCATCATATTTTTTACCATGTAGCCCACGCCGTTGATCCTATACCTTTCCTTTTTGCTGTGATGGTATCACAAGCCTTCGGGTGGTTTCCACTTACCGCCTAAACGCTCATGCGAGGTCTCCTCCGACTGCCATCTGTCCTGGTGGTTTATGTTAAATTTTGAGCATTAATTCACAATACTCTAGGATCTTTACTGAGAGAATAACATATACAGTATATCAATGCATGACAATCACAATAAGCATCACAAGCATCACAAGAATCAAAAGCATGAGAGACAAGAGACACAGAGTTTCCGTGGGGAAAACCCTAAGGTGAAAAACTCCACAACTTCCTCAGAGATAGAGAGAGCAATGGCTCAACCAAAGTAGAACCAAAATACACTGAGATAGTCTCCTAGTAGCAGATGATCCTCCTCCTCACTAGTGCGCCACTTTCTGAGTGAGAGTGAGTTACTTTTCCAAGTGATCTAAATAGAGCTCACCTGATCTCTATTTATACTAATCTGTTTGCCCAGTGACCTTATGGGGCCGACTTGTCTAGCTAGGTACATCCACATTATAATATATATATTTCACGGCCGACCCCACACATGGTGGTCTAATAACCCATCAGCAAGTACACACACTTGCGACACTTGTCAATCCACATGACGACACTTCCTTATAGAGGAATAACACATCTCTAATAAGGGTACAATAAATATATATGAAATACATAGATGAAATACATTCCGAAGTTACATATACATCAACAGTTTATCTCTCACGACCACTTTCTTGCGCTTTCTTTCGTGCAACTTCATTATGCAAGGGTGATCGGTGGGCCATGGATCTCTTTCGCGCACTGGATCAATGGTAGGGATTAGTCCAAGCTTTATCTTTGACTTTATTTCCTTTTGGACTATAGACTATTGGTCTTTTTATCCATTTTTTATCATTCGGGTTACCTCCTTATGCCCAAAGTGTCCAAACCCTTCATCTTTCTCATTATTTCTTTTCCAACTGAGCTCCTTTCTTGGTTTTAGCAGCCTAGACATGATTTGGGGAGGGGGTTTTAGCCATTTCTTCCAGGATTTCATCGGTGGAGTCAATCCCTTTCTTAGGATTTGTGCAAAAATTTATGGGTGCCAACAACTAGCTCTAGCCGGGGATGCTATCCTCCTTGTGAGGTAGCAAAGAACTCCATAGACTAAGTGCCTAATCCATTGGGAGGTTCAAAATTCAGAGTCAACCACCTCTTCTAATTTCTTAGAACTGTGATTATATCTGTTGCATATCTGGGCTGCTCACACATGAAAAGAAAAAGGAACCATAGCTAGCCTTCTAAATTTCATCTTATTTTCTCTAGGGTTTCAAGACTTTTAGGTTTTCCGTCACGGTATTTTAAAACAATTGTAAAACAAATGAAAAAATATATACAGAGGCTATGGTACATGGAATACCTGCATCCCTTAAGACAGGTAGTGTTTTAAGAATCTCCCATTGACTGGACCTCCCAACCAAGTAGATCCGTCTTGATGTTCCAAGACAAAAGAATTTATTCCTTGGATTGTTGCAACAATATACGGCCCCATCCACATATGGTCAAAGTTTCCATGTTTTTCTTCTTTAGGGGCGTTCCATTTCAGAACTAGGTCATTAACCTGAAAATAATCCTCCTTGGCCTTTTTGTCAAAGGCTTCCTTCATTTTTTCTTGATGACTTTCCACTTTTTCGTATGCTTTATTCCTTAGCTCATTAAGCTCGACTATCTGATTTACTCTTCTTTGCATATGATTTGGTTCTTCTTCTATTCCCTGTAATAACCTCATGACAGGCAAACCTAGGGATGCTGGAAAAATTACTTCAGCTCCATACAACAACTGAAATGGTGACATCCTGATGGCCCTTTTCATGCTGATTCTGTTAGCCCACAGAGCATACTTTAGCTTTGTGTGCCAAGACCTCTTGTTATCTTCTAACAATTTTTTTATGATTCTTACCAGGCTCTTGTTTGAAGAGCTTGCTAGTCCATTTCCTTGAGGGTAATAAGCCGTGGAATGATTTAGGCTAATATGGTATTTATGGCAGAAATTAATTATCTTTTTGGAACAGAAAGCTGGAGCGTTATCAGTCACAATTCTTTTGGGGCATCCGAATCTGGACAGGATGTTATCTTCTAGAAAATCCATGATTACTCCTTCAGTCACTCGCCTGGTAGGTATGGCTTCTATCCATTTGGTAAAATAATCAGTAGTCGTCAAGATCCATCTGTGTTGTCCAAAGGAGTTTGGGTTTATTTCCCCAATGAAATCTAAACCCTACTGTTGAAAAGGTGCTTCAACTATAATAGGATGTAGAGGGAGGGAAACAATCTTTCTTTTCCCATCGAAAATATAACATTGGTGACAAACCACAGTCTCTTTGTAAACATCGAAAAACATAGTGGGCCAGTAAAACCCTACTATCAAGACTTTGTTTATTGTCGCTTTCGAGGAATGATGTCCCCCGCAGTCCCCTTTGTAGAATTCTTCTTTTATGTGTTTAGCCTCTTCTTCAACCAAACAGTTTAGCAGCACCCCTCTAGGGTCTTTCCAATACAGGTATTGGTTCATGATACAGTATTTGGTAGCTTTAAGTTTCATAGATCTGGCTCTGCTTTTACTTAACCCTGCGGGTGCCTGTAGATTTTGTAGTACAAAAAAAATGTCAGTATACCAAGGAGACTCAGAGAATTCAGGTTTCACCTGTGTGTTTGCATCCAGTTGGTTTGGTTGATTCTCTAGAAAATTTAGCTGCAAGGAGTCACAATTTTATTCGTTCATTAATTTTGCTAGCCCTTGGCCTTTCACTAGTTTAGTGGGTTTTATTTCTAAATCGTATTCCAGTAATACTGCAATCCACTTGGCCCTTCTGCCTTCAGGATCAGACTAGGTCAAAATGCTTTTCACAGCACTATTTGGGACATAAGCAATGATGTGTGAGTGTATAATATAAACCCTGAAATATTTCAGAGATTTAATGAGCGCATAAGCTTGTTTCTCCATGATATCATATTTCAGTTCCCCTTCTCTTAGCAGTCTGCTGAAAAAAGCAATCGGTTGTTCAACATTTTGGTCATTCTTCTGCAACAGCACCCTAGCTATTGTATGTTCAGATGCATATGAAAAAAATAGGAAATCCTTAATAAAGTTTGGGCTAGCCAACACTGGGGCTTCGGTGATGGCTGTCTTGATCCCTTTAAAAGAATCTCTGGCTTCTTCGGTCCACTTTATTTGATTCTCTTTCCTTAGCATATTTGTAATACTCCTCATTATTTCGGCAAAACTTGGTATGAATCTCCTTAAAAAACCCACTTGGCCAATGAAAGATTGTATTTCTTTTTTACTTCTCGGCCCTCCTACTTTCTGAATAGCATTGACACTCTCAGGATCAATTTTTATCCCATCTTTGGTAATGATATGCCCTAAAATCTTAGCTTCATCCAGAGTGAAAAAGGATTTTTTGGGATTCAAGGAAATGCCATATTTCCTACATTTTATGAAAACTCTCTCCAAATGCTTGAGATATTCTTCATTTGATTTTGAAAAAACCATTATATCGTTCATGTATACCACCACAAATTTATCCTTTTCTTTAGCAAACGCAATATCCATAGCCCTTTGGAAAGTAGCTCCAGCGTTCATCAAACCAAATGGCATCTTAGCGTACATGAAGGTTCCCCAAGGAGTTGTGAAAGCGGTTTTTTCCTGGTCTTCTGAGCATACTTCAATCTGATTATACCCTGAGAAACCATCCATGGTAGAAATTATTTCGGCTCCTACCACTTGCTGTAAGATGTGCTCCATTTTAGGTAGAGGGTAATTGTCCTTTGTTGATGCTTTGTTCAGGTTCCTGAAATCAATACAGATTTTGATTTGTCCACTTTTCTTTCTGACTAGGACCAGATTTGCTATCCATTGTGAGAACCTTAAGGTAACAATTATCTTTGCATTGAAAAGTTTTTTGACTTCTTTCTCTATGATATCTGTTAGCTTAGGATTGATTCTTCTTATTTTTTGCTTAAAAGGTTTCTCACCTTGCTTGAGTGGAATGGTATGTTGTATGATTGATGTATCATACTCCTTCAAGTCTTCATAGGTCCAAGTGAAAGCATCAGTGTGTCTTTTCATCAATTCTACATAGCGTTTCTTTTTGTCAGCCTGTAGTCTTTTAGACAGTTTCACCATTCGAGGATCTTTCTCTGTACCCAAGTTTTGATCTTCTACTAATTCTCGAGCAGGTTCAAATTGTGGATTTTGGCTGCATCATCTTGATCAAAGAGCTTTTCCAGGGGTATCAGACCTTTAGCGATGTAATTATTCTTCAATTGAATAATATCCTTACCACCCATCATGTTTTTCCACCCTTATTTTTTAGCTTCTTCTTCAGCATTTTCTCCTTCTACAAGGTTTTCTAGGTTCTCATTTTCAGTATCAATATGCACATTTGCAAACTCATCAGAGAGTTCCAAAAATATCCTGAGTTGTAAGTCGTCTTCAAATACCTGCCAATACTTAGAATTATCAGGAATAGAGGGTCTTTTTATTATTTCGACCTCATACTTAGCTTGGGAGAAGATTAGGGTCTTAAATCCTCCAACAGCAGTTGCCAAAGAGTCTGCTACATCATTTTCATGTCTGGGTATTACTCTAATCTTGTGTTCTGTGAAAAAATTCTCAAACAAATCCCAAGCTTCATTTCTATATGCCCTCATTCTTGGGTGTTTGGCTTGGCAACTATCATTTATTTACTTCACTACCAACTCAGAGTCTCCAAACAACTCTATCTTCTTAACTCCCAAGTCTTTTAGATCCCGCAATCCCAACAATAATGCTTCGTATTCGGCAACATTATTAGTGCATTCAAATGTTAGCTTGTATGAAAGTGCCCTAGACTCCTTGTTGGGAGGCATGATCCAAACCCTTGCTCTAGCACCATTCTTGGTCACAGAACCATCAAAATACATTTTCCACCAGCCTTCTTCATTTTTTTCTCTTTCAGAAGCTTCATATATAGCTGCAAATTCGTTATCTTCATCAACTTCCCTAGATGAAGGAGGGTTAGGATCACAATAAGGACCATCAACAACAAAAATGGAGCAGTCCATGTTTGTATCAACTGCATATATAGGGTGATTCTCAGGTTTTCTTTTGCTGCTGACGACATATTCCATCATGTTTTCCCTATACAATCTCCTATTTGCTCCAAAAACGGGAATTGTGGCATAAGATAAGTCCATCTGCATAGTTCCTTTCAACTTTGAAACCCAGGATCTTGACAAAAGCATCACAAATTTGCAGGAACATCAGCCACCACAACATCCATGATGACACTTTTAGGAGGGAGTTGGTTTAGAGTTACTACCATATTCTTAATCAGTCCCAAACATGGTACCTTTCTAGAATCAAAGGAGAAAAGGTCTTGGTATGGCCTTGTCACTTCTAATCCTAGCTCTTTCAGCATAGACTTTGGCATTAGGTTATGAGATGCCCCAGAGTCTATTAAGGCATTGTGCAAGATCTGATCATGGACATTTAGGCTTAAGTAGAAAGGAGGGACTTCTTCATTGCCTGGTTCTTCCAACTTAGATTGAAAGATTATGGTAGGAGCATCATCAGACAACTCTAGAATATCATGCTGGTGTTCATTTTTTCCTCTAACCATCTTCGTTATCTCTTCGCTGTATTCATTATTTTTCAGTAACTCATTAAGAGGGATGGAGATCTTTACCTTTGACAATTCAGCTCTGAGGCTAAAAGTGGGGGTAGGTTTGATTATCTCTCTGATTTATGGTGGTTTAACCTCCTTTGAAGGTTGACCATCTTCTTCTTTATTTTCAGGTCCTTTGTTTGCAATAGTTCTTTGATGTTTCTCTTTCGGTTCTTTTGCAGCCTGTTGGGTGAATGGAGGTTGGTTCAAAGGGAGCTTTCCTTTAGTCATGGGAACTTCTCTATTTCTCAAATTTAGCTTTCTTTGAAGATCATCCATAGCATTTTGATAACCCATTAGGTATTGTTCGGATTCTAACTCAGGTTTGTTACTAGTACTTCCTTTGTTAAAGAAGTCATGTTCCCTTTCAGTCAAGTATATTTCATGGTCTAAGGAGTTAACAAAATGAATCTAGGCTTCAGTGGGCTCTTCAACTATTTCATTATCTACCATATTTTCAGCAAAAGGAAGACGCATCGGCTGTTCTTCAAGATTTCTTGCAGGGGGTGACGGTCTCCTAAAGTTTGGGTTTCGGATTTGGTTTTCAGGATTTTCTTAGGCAGGAGGTTTGGTATCTATGGTCAATCTATCCATCAACTTTTCCATGGCTTTCATCATGGTATCAAATTTTGGATCGTTAGAAGTAGATGAGGTAGAAGTTTGGGTCTCCTGCTTCTTTCTTTCCATCTCTGTTTTATCCTTTATTTTCCCTGAGGACATCATGTTTGGCCTCTACTTTAGTAGGACAGGCAGGGAGGCAGAATTTCTTTCTCTTAATGTACATGAGAAATCTCCATCAAAGGCATCTGCAAAGTGGAGTTTCGTGGTGCCTGCTGAGGTTTTTAGATCATCTGGAATATAATTATATGCCCTCCAACCCAGCAGGAAATTCGTGCATAGATTCGAAACCTCCTTTCTTGATGTGATTGTACTAGGACAAGACTAGGGCAGGACTTCCTATCATTTCCCATCTTTCTAAGAACAGGGTCTTGAACTCTGCAAAATCATTTATGGAGGCATTCGGTAGCAACCTGTACCATTTCTTAGGTTCTCCAAACAAACTTTCGGAAAATAACCTCATTTTTTCATCATCATAATCCACTTCCTCCAGGTCAATAAAATCTTCAAACCTGTCTACATGTTGTCTAGCAGAAAAATTTCCCTCTCCATCATAGGAAACGATCCTTTGTGCATAGTTTTGGGGTATGTCATGTAAAATAGTTGGTAGGGCTAGAGGTGCAAATCTGGAAGCCATGATTACAGGCAGATTTTGTGAAAGGGGTGGGGTATGCTCGGAACAGGGTTTGGCTTTTTGATCTTTGATAGTATCTAGTAAATTACGTCAGATAGGATCTAACATGTAAGATTCAGGATTATTAAGAACTCCTTCACCTAATATTAGACAAGATTCGGATCTTGATCTCCGTAAAGGTTCTCCAATGTCAATCTCTATATTTAATTCTTGAAAAATAGGGGATTATGCTTCGGATACAATTCTTTCATTGTTTGAAGTACTAACTTTATCTTTTTCAGCTTTTCGTCTAAGCAGACTTTCCGGATTATCAATAATTAACAGAGTTTCAGGAATAGGGTTACCTCTAGTATGGATCTTTCTTGAGGCCAGGATGCCTTGTTGAGATCTTCTTTAGAATTAGGATTCAGCTTCGGAGGTCTTCCCTAGTGGAGGGCTTTCTTGAATATAAATCTTTATGAGTGGAGTCGCCAGGGCAAAATCGTACAACCCTTGAAAAATATGGAAATCTCTGTTTTCCCACAAGGATCTCTCTTTTCTTCGAATCTTCAAAATTCTTTGTCATTCTTGCAAGGAAAATAAGAAAACTTGTGGTCCTCGACAACGACGTCAATTTGTTAACACCCAAATTGACCCCAGGTTGTAAGAAGGGTAATTCAGGGTAACCACTAACCAATCTTTGGACTGATGTTACTGAACCAACACAGTATGAGAGTGCTCTCTCAATAAACTAATGAAAAACTAGAAATAATCAAGGGCGTCAATTATGAAAAAGGACACCAGCATTCATTCCTCAAGATGTTCTATTTAAACATACGCAGAAGGTCAGATTTCTGTAAGACAAATTTTACTCTTGTAAACCATTGGTTGGAGAACAACAGGGATCTATATTGGGAAATGGATTCGATTCAAGTATAACATAAACATTATCATCAAATTCTTAGTAGATACATTCACACAGAGGCAAGGTAGCAACCAGCTAGTAGTCAAAGTGATTTAATTGGTGAAAAAGAAGAAAGATGAACAATCCATTGATATAAGGCATACACAGATGAATCTTATACCAACTTTAGCATAAAAAATTTGTGAAATACTTGGTAAGAAATGAACAAGGCATAATCTCTATGAATCTCATTCAGATGCTACACTGAACCAAGTATGAAGGAATGTTAACAATATGGATTAACAAAGGAAAGAAACACATATCACATAGAAAAGGAAAACAGACTACCAGACCAATTACACAGGAATCTCTAACAAATGCATGTAATCTTCTGACAATTTTATTCAAGGAATATCTCAAAATAACAATAGTCGACAAAATATGTAGAGCTTCAAAAGTTCTCCCCCCTTTTTCCATTTGAAATTACATGGAACTTATAGTGGCCCGGAGCCTCATACTCGGCCCATTTGAAATAGAAATTAGTTACAATTCAGGGACACCTCATCACAGTTCAGATGTCACTATCACAAAATAGAAAATACAACAAGATAAGCTCAATCGCTTTCTTGCATTTTCCAGTATGCCATTTAAACAATATAAAAAATATTAAATTATATTTCCAATGGTGAAACTTCATTACATAATGGGAAACCCACTGCCACATACTGGAAAATCAAAATCCTTAATATATCCTAAGCTTTTCTATAAAAAATAAACTGGTATTTAAAAATGTACAGATCTGAGATTTAAGGGATAGCATCTGCCAGCGGAGCATGATAAGTGTATTTCATCCTCCCGTATTTCTTTACTGGTTCCCAAAGTTCAAGTGCTAGGATGTCATAACTTGTCATCTCTTTCTCTAGGACTCTAATGTTAAGTTGATCAACAGAAGACATAGGTGGGAGCCCTTCTCCAATAGAAATCAATCTGTACAACATCTCGAAATCTTCATCCAGCTTGTCTATTAGGATTTTCCCTCAAAGCGGCTGGCTCAGATGTTTGAACTTGGAATGATCCATCTGCTTGCTAGTCATCAACCTTTTATGCTCACTTTGGGGAATCTGTTTTTGCTTTTCATCCCAAAATGCAGGAAATCCCTTTTCTAATAGTCCTTCAAACTGTCCTTTGAATTCTGTCAACTGTTCATTCATTTCAGTGGCTTTGGTTTCCACATCTTCGACCAATGTGTACTTCCCTAGGATTCGCTTTGCTGCTACAATGGTCGTGATCCTGTCCTTGATGTTCAAATCTATGACTTCTTTATCTGTAAAACTATTCAAAAAACTTATAGCATTATACACAGTCTCTTTTGGCCTTTTGTGCAGTTTTTCCTTCATAGCTGTGCAACTCTTAAAGACATCAGTGACTATCTTCTCCTTTGTTCTCATGAGATCCAGATAAGGTCTGAATCTCTCAGCCTCTTGGATAATTAAATCCCAAATCAAATGTTGGCATCCCTGCATAGTTGCTCTCCCTGTAATCTGCTGAGAAAACCTGTTGTTAATTGCCACTAATTCCTTATATTTTTGTTGTAGTTCATTTGTCCTTTTTTCCCTTACCTCATTTTCTTCTTTCAATCTCTGATTTTTCTCTTTTAGCTCTCGTATCTCACCATCCTATAGGTTGATTTGGGACATGGCTTGCACAATGTTGTCTGTATTGTCCCTCTCTTTATTCAAGCCTTTGTTTGCTTATTGTGAACATATGTTTGATAAACTATCTTTTAACTCTTCGATCTGACTCTTCAAACTCATCTTCTCTTTCTCCCAGCATCCTTCTTTCTCTGCGATCCTTAGCAATTCGGCTTTATGATTGTTGATCTCCTTGCTTAAATCTGCTTTTTCTTGTATTAGCTTTGTCTTTTTGGGAGCTTGTATTAACTGGGTGTTGGGAATTTTCATTCTCTTGTGTAGGGTCTCGATCAAATTGTCTTTATCTTTTAACAGCTTATGGCTTGCTTTGCCCCCGCCATCATTTTCAATTAAATCAAATTGCAGCTTTTTAATATGCTACTGAAGTGCTTTATTCTCTGACCTTTCATGTTTTAATTGGCCATTCATCTTATTTACAGTGACCTCCAAATTAGAAATCTTCAAGGATGCTTCCACTAGGTCATCATATAGACCTTCTCCGATTTGCCTATGAAATTGAATTCTATTTGGCAAAGGTATCTTCCTCCAGTCTATCTTTGCTTCTGTCATTTTGTCTTTATTAGATATTGTCAGATTGAAAGTGTGTGCTTGGATATATCTACTCATTATCAAAGATGATCATGTTTTAGACAAATTTCTCATAGTGGGCATTAGTTCAAAAAGTTTCTATGCAGAGGCCTGCTTATTTTTCCCATGATATTTAAACATGTCTTCTTGGGATTTAAATTTGCCGTCCTCATTTCCTCCTGTTGCATCTTGGAATTGATACTCATGCATTTGGATAACTAGGGCTGATGGCCCTTCTTCCTGTTCATCCATATCACTTATCTGGACAGTTAACTCATCTGGTCTTTCCAATTTGAATCTTTTCTTTTCACTTTCTTCCTCTTCTTCTGTTTCAATAACTTCCTGTGAATCTCTCTTCCCACATACTTCTTGAGTATTGAATAGCTGGTATGTTTCCATAGGATCATCAGCCACGACTAGGGCTTGTATTTGTAAATCTATATCTTCAGCCTCTTTAGGCTCATACTGCAATAAATTTCACCCCTTTGGTAGCCCTTCAGCTTCTTGGTGTTCCCATGCCTTGAGACCACTTTTCTTCTTTCTTTCAGCTATGATATGGAGAGGATCATATGCGATCACTATATCCTTTTTGAACCCCATATTTCTCAATAACCTTTCCACTTCGCTAACAGCCTCTTTAAATTTTACAATGAAAGGGCCGACTTGCCCAGGGAGCTTTATATCAGAACCTTTCTTATATTGCCCAAACTGCTCTTCTTCTGCAGTCAACCTCTACAAGATGAACTCAAGGGAAAAAAATCTCAAGATCAAAAATGTTGTCAAAAAGTATGGTTCATGTACAAAACCGTACACCCTTATCACTATGGCATCTTTCAGCAAGAACCAGTCGCCAACAGCTAGTTCATCCTTCAACTGCATCAGGGTTTGCATCTCTAGTAGTAATTTGGGTAGTTCTTCCTCAAACATAACTTTATACATAGCAGATAGGATGTAATTCATGTAATTGAAAGAATTATCCTCCAAATTCCCTGTAAGGAGTATTTGAGACAACCTTAACTCTTCTATACTGCTATGCAGAATCATTTTAGTCAAATATGCCTAGAACTGAAAAAATCTGGTATTTTCAAAACAAGTTAATTGTGCATGTGTTTTTTCTGCCAAAAATTCCTCAAACTTGAGGGATGGTACTAACTCACTTCCCGCCTCTGGGGAGCTAACACTAATCCTGAACAACAGGCTTAGTTGTACTTCAGTTATCCATAAGTCTGAGTCTAAACCTAAAAACTGAGTTATCAAAGAAAAAACTAGCTGGGTGTTGTCATTAAAAAGGTTGACGTTCAATGGGTAGGGAGTGTCTGCAATTTCTACATCGGGTTTTAAATAGGTATCAAGGAAAGCTTTACGGATTTCATGGGAAATTTTCCTATATAGAGTAACGACTGATTCTTCAGAGGAGCTTTCAGGGGCTAGGGCTGGGGACTCTGGCACAGCAAGGGTATTTTGGATGATGGCATCGTCGACACTACATATGATTTTGGACTTCTTGGCATTCATTATCACTCGTTGGGGTTCTAAGTAATTCAATGAACACCATGACACGAACTCTGGAAAAGGCATTATCTGTTCCAAACAAAAAAAGATGAAAAAGGACTGGTGGACTCTATGGACATCTAACCCTTGTTCGAGCAGAGCTTTCAGCCTTCTTTTAACCTCTGGTATAGGGAGCCGAAGGTTTGGGTCAAACACATCACAATACCTTTCTTCTAGGGTTACTCTGACCTTAGAACTAGTAGAGACCTGTTCGTCTTCCATTCTATGATTATAAAAGACACTGCACGCTGTAAACAAAGGAATTTGGGACCCTACCTGTCATGGGAAGCTTGAGAGCGACCTTTCACCTGTCGTCCTTTTCGGCTTCTTCACTTCCAGAAGCTTCCAACTCCGACAGGTACAAGAAAGAAATGTTTATTTTCCACATGTCACGTTATATATATATAAAAATTTCCAAATAACTTCTGCTCACCTTCGCCAGCTGTCCCTTTTTTCATGCGTCGATCTGTTGGGTGTTGCTTTCGGTCCATTGATCCGATCTCCTATTTACCCTTTTTGATTTGACAACTTTTCATCTCTACCATAGGATCTTTTATTGGCTTTAAATTTTAGCCATTCGTCGTACTTAACCACATGTAAGGATACGGTGGTGTCGCAACCTGACTTCTGGTTTTGGGTTACCACTTCTAACATCCCAAATTTTCATAAAAATTTAAAATTTTTGTAAATAGCAACAATTAGCTTAATATATGATAATTTGTAACTGTGGAATTTAATAATGCGAGTTTCAACAATCTTAACTTAACAACTGTTGTATTAAATCATAAATAAAATTCTATTATCACTAATACGTCAGAGGCATCTTAATTATATTTATAACAACTATCATTAAGGTAGTTAAATCCATGAATGGACCAACTTTTGGTGCGACACCTTTTTAATGCAATGAAATGTATGAATGATGTAATAATGAAATGCCAGGTTAGAAATATGACATGGTACTTTTCCTTGAGACGATACTGACAGTTTTCTTCTTTTTTATCCAAGAGAGTCCTATGAGGGACCCTGAAGCTTACTTAGCTGCAATGCTAAAGCATTTGACTTGTTCTATGTGCAGACAACAGGCAAGAAGTTTCATGATTGCAATAAATTCCAGTTTTCGTGTAAAGCTCAAATCAATGTCGTAAATAAAATAGAATGTTTAGAGATTGTTGCAACTATAAAAATGTACAAGTATGAATCGCATGCTTACACCTTTGCTTTCCAAGGTTCATCTTATAACTGATTAAACTCAACCCAAGGTAAACATCGTCACTGTAGTCGTCATTATACTAGCTGGTTCTGTTGTCGTCATTGTGCTAGCTGGTTCTATTGTCGTCATTGTATTAGCTGTCTTGTTGTCGCCATTTTAATTGGTAGTACCAAGTTGGTACAGTACCATTGTATCGCATGAATAAAGTGGATAGGAGACTGGAGAACTTATTGTTCCAAATGATCAAACTATATGTGATAGCATAAATATATATGTGAGTTTTATACAACACTATTGATTAACTATATTAGTATTATGGTTCACCATTTATATTCACTATTATAATTATTTACGTCTTATGTAAGCAAAAATAGTCTTTCCCAAAGACTAGACATTTGTAGCAATTGGATAATAAACAATTGCAACACATAGATTAACTATTTTGCAAAATAAGACTTGAGCTATTTAACTATTATCCCATATCGTGATATATTCGATGTCCTATGTATACAGTGGTGTGACTATATCGATCCTTGGTTTATTATCAACATTATATAATCATATCGAAACTCATTGCAATAAAATACAAACATTAGATTTATCACTAAACTATATAAATAGTTTGCAACTGTTATCACATTGTATTATGTTGAAACGATAATAAGATAGGGCAAGCAATATAATGAAATCTTTGCATATCATTACTAATACTATGGCGAATTTAAAATGTTATATTAACATGAACAATGCAGGGTTTGAAGTCACGTCGAGAATGCTAACAGGCATTTATTTTGAAACTTGACAGGTTGTTCGTTCAATAAATGGCGCCGGTCTCGAGCTATGGTAGAGATCATGCATTGATTTTGCATTAAAAGCTTGGTGCCATATCCCTTCAGAGTTGGATGTCCATCAATCCATGTAGACATGAATGCCTCCAAACTTGTCGATGTGTAATAATAATGCACCACGCATAGGTTGTGCATTCTCCACTATGTGCCATGGTGGCGTTGTCAACCTGTAAGGTAGGTTGGGCATTTATTGTAGATGTCGTTTGTACCAAAGCTAAGTTCGCTGGCAATGTGGAGACTGTCGATTGTGATGAATTTGGGCCATTAGATTTGTAACCCTACCCTCATCACTGTTTTGGTTTAAGAACTTGGAAAAAGCAGTTTATTGTGCTATTGTTTCGGCTGGGGTGGTCGACAGGCTACCAAAGTTTTGGTAGAAGCGATGGGAGAGGTTTTGACCTCGAGACCTTCTAAAGAAGTTGACGTTGTAGGTTTTCTTACTGTGATAATGATATGGTTTTGAAGGGTTAGATTCTTTGGTTCGAAAGGTTATAGTTTTAAGCTTTATAATTTCTGAGAGAAGAAAGAGTGAAATGAAAGAAAACACAGAGTTTGGGCGAGGATAATAACTCCCTGGTGTCGTTCGTGACAATGTTCTCGTCAAAGTTATGAAGGTAAGCTTTTCTTTTAGCAAAGGGTATTTGCATTTAAAAATTTCAGTTTATAATGTATGAGATAACTAAGTCCGGGCTTAATGTTTGTCAGTTGCAGGGTGTAAAAAGAACGGCTAGCTAGGGTATGGCGAAAGTAAAACCCACACACTCTTACACCGGTAAGCTTCGGGTATTCTACACCCTCATAGTGATCTTCTTGTCTGTGTCGTGGCTCTGTCGTTGAAGATGGTTGGGGAAATCTTTGAAACACTTTTATTTGATAGTGATACTTTGGTGCTATATTTTTCAAACTTTGATGTTTGTCGACTGGAGATACAACTCGTCGATTTTGAATATTTGCACTCTTCTGCCTATTAAATTTTTGGGATAAACCCTGTGTAACCTTGTTTTTCAAAACATAATATAAACGTTGCTTGAGAGCTCTGTCTTTGTTTAGAGGTTATTCTGTTGTGATGTTTGACGTTCTGTGAGATTTGACTTGTTTTTGCAATCGTTTGAGACAGTAAGAAAGAGAGCCGAGGGCTCGATCTCTGTGTAAGATAATACTCATTTTGGTAATACAATGTATGTTAAAACATTTGTATAGATATCTGGTTTTTTTATCTTGATACTGTAAGTTGATGTCGTAATTCCATGTTTGGTAATGTTGATAAATAATAGTGTGAAATGTCGAAATGGTTTACAATAAAATGTACATGGGAAACAGATAGTATTAAACCCTACAATCGTGTTTTAGTTGTATTTGGATAAAACAAAGATAAAAATTGAAGACTAAACCTAACTAGGGTTTGAAATGAAAACTAAAGAAAATACGAATGACACTAACAGTTTTGCAATAGAATAGGTGAGTATAAACAAAGTGATGTTCATAGAGTTTCTACTCTTTGTTAGGATGATAATTAACACAATGTTTATAACAAGAGATAGAAAACTATTTCTTATCAGCAACAGAATATTTCTATTTAATCTATATTCTGTTTTAACTGTAAGTTTATGAAATTGATAAAATAAGAAATGAAAGAAAAAATGATGTGTGTATGAGTGTATTGTATAAACTTGAAAATTATAGAATGATCATGTAATTCAAGATATTAGTACAGAAAGATAATAACCTTGAAAAAAATTTAACAGAGATAATGAAATCAAGTATCTATAATTAATATGAAAATTGATAATGATTGTTATGTATAATCTTACTTGGAATGATCACTATCATTTAATTGTTACTCTGTTATGATACTTGTATACCTGTGACTTCTATTCTTTTCTTTTAAACAGAATATTGGTAAGATAACAGAGATTATACATTATTCAAATTCTCAGAAAGCTCTGATACTTATAATACATACATAGATATTATGCAGATTCTTTCTACTATTATTTAACTTGGAAATAGAAAAACAGAAACATATATTATTAGTATCTATCTATCGAATTCGAATGGAAAATTTGCCTATCTTCTAATCTATTTTAATTTGCCTATCTCTACTAGAGTACGATGCTCCCAAACAGCATGTGGAAAAATGGGGATATTGATTTATCAATTTAATATTTAAACTTAAACATTCAGACTTAAACATTTACAGAATTAGATTCTTTTCGAAAGCAATTGAACAGAATAATACTAGATAATTAGAACATAATTATTTACTGAGAATAAGTTAGGAAATCTTTTAAGAACCTGAGAAACTCTATAGGGAAACAAACAAATTAGGAAGACTGTTCCACCCAACCAAACTCCTGAAAACAGTCAAATACTGTCTTAGGACCCCCGAGCCTGTTCGTTGAACCACCAGGAGGAAGAAACTTCAGGAATTAGGACTTCTTCTTGTTGTAGCAGTAATATTCTATATCTTCAATAGGTAGTAGTCCAAAAGACTTGCTCCTACAACTCTGTCCTCTTCAATAATATGCAAAAAATCAGTTTTCAATCACCACTAACCTCCCTTATTCGAATCTCTCTTGAAATCACCTGATTTACGAGAGGAAAATATTCTGCAGAAATATTGATTAAGGGCTACCTACCCAATTCGAATTTTCCTTTATAGGCTGCCTAGGCCTTTTCAAATGTTACTGGGTCATTAAATGAGCTTCCTGCTCACTCCCTCCACCTGGGGGATAATGCCCTATTTTAGGGGAAGTTGTCCCATAACCAATAGTTAGTGGTGTGATGTAACTGCTGACATGTGTCCCATACCTTCCAACAGCTTCCATTCCTCCTAGTGGGTCAGTGAACACTCATTCAACAATCCTCTTGAGTGTTTGTCTCCTAATTAATTTATTTAAATAATAATATTCAATAATTACATTCATCCATGATCAAAACTGGTCATAATTACAAAACTTGTAATTAAATTTAACATAAGGTATATTTGCAAATAAATAATAATGTTCAGAAATTTAGGTAGGTGACATACACCCCCCATTAAGTCTCAACATTGTCCTCGATGTTGGCTAATCACTCCTTGAGTGATCCTGAAATAGAGTTGGGTATGCTACCCGTATACTACTCTTCAACTCCCAAGTTTCCTCTTCTTGGCTAAGGTGCTTCCATTGCACCTTCACTTGCCCAATGCTATGATTCCGGAGAATAGTTTCCCTCCTTCCGAGGATACAATCCGGTTCCACCGAAAAATATCCATCTTGTCCCACCTATACGTCATTCCAGTTTACCACATGAGTAGTATCGTGCACATACTTCTTTAAAAGCGATATATGAAAAACATTGTGTATTTTTAGGTTAGGTGGTAATGCCAGTTGTTATGCCACTACTCCAACCTTAGATAATATTTCAAAAGGACCACAATACCTGGGTGCCAACTTGGCACAGCTCCCCAATTTTAGTGAACTCTTTTTCGGTCTTACCTTGAGAAACACATGTTCACCCACCTGGAACTCTTTATGAGTTCTTTTTTAATCTGCTTGACCTTTCTGCCTATCTCGGGCAACTTTTAAATGTCCTTGCACCTGTTTCACAGTTAGTTCTAATTCTTGCAATAATTTAGGTCCTAAAACAACCCTATTGACTGGATCATTCCATGAAATAGGTGTATTACATTTTCTACCATAAAAAATTTCAAAAGGACTAAGTCTGGCTGAAGCATGATAATGATTATTATAAGCAAATTCTGCTAAGTGCAGATAATCTTCCCACTTACCAGGTTGACCTTAACATACATTCTTAATAAGTCTTCTAACACTTGATTTACCCTTTCTGTCTATCCATTCGTCTATGGATGAAATGCTGTACTGAAATTTAGAGTTGTATTCAATCCCTTAAACAATGATCTCCAGAAGTTTCCTGTAACTTCGAGTCACGATCTGAAATTATTACCTTTGGTATTCCATGCAGTCTGAAGATCTGTTTCATAAAAATCTCTGCAATGTCTGGTGCTTTATGTGTGGTCTTCACTGGTATGAAATGTGCTGCCTTGCTGAGTTTGTCCACCACCACCATGATGGAATCATGTTGTTTCTAATTTTTAGGCAATCCAGTAATGAAATCTATGCTGATCACTTCCCATTTCCAGCTTGGTATTGGTAATGGTTGCAACAATCCAACAGAATGTTGGTGTTCAACCTTCACCTTTTGACAGTCTAAGCATTTTGCGATGTATTCTGCTACTTCATCTTTCATTCTGGGCCAATAGTATTATTTTCTCAGCATAGTGATGGTCTTTTGGTATCCTGGATGACCAGAATAGTGACTTTTATGCATCTCATTTAATATCAGAAATTTTATTTCTGGTGTATCTGGTACATATAATATGTTTTTATACAGTAATAGACCATTTTCCTTAATTCTGTAATCTGCCATACAATTTTCAGAACTGTTATTGGCTTTCTTTTCTTTCTTTTTTCTGTATTCTTCATCTGTTTCACCTTTTTCCAAAATCTGATCTTCCAAATCAGTTGAATAATTACTGATTGTTGTAATGAAATTTAGTTTTTCCTTGCGATTCAAGGCATCTGCAACTTTCTTCTCCTTTCCTTTGATATGCTGAATTTCGAAATCATACTCACTTAAGAATGTCAGCCATCTAGCTTGTCTAGCGTTCAGGGTTGTTTGATCCAATAAATATTTCAGACCCATGTTATCTGTTAATAATGTAAACTTCCTGCCAATAAGGTGATGATGCCACATTTTTAAGGCATGAATAACTACTAATAACTCTAAATCATATGTAGAGTAATTCTTTTCATGTACTTTCAACTTTCTAGATTCATATGCTATCGCATGCCCTTCCTGTGTCAAGAATCCACCGAGTCCATCATTACATGCGTCTGTACAAATTACAAAATCCTTGTTGGGGTCAGCTATCTTCAAGATAGGTGCTGTCGTCAATAGTTCCTTTAATTTCTTAAAACTCTCAGCACATTTCTGATCCCAAACAAATTTCTTCCCTTTCTTCTGCAAGGAAGTTATGGGATTGGCAATTTTTGAAAATTTCTCTATAAACTTTCTATAATACCCCGTAATGCCCATAAATGACCTTACATCCGACACATCTTTAGGAACTGGCCAGTCATTAATGGCCCTTATCTTATCGGGGTCAATCGAGATTCCTTTTGCTGAAATTATGTGTCCTAGATATTGAATTTTGTCTTTGTGGAAGTCACACTTACTAATTTTGGCATACAATTGATGATCTCATAATACTTGTAAGATAATCCGTAAATGTTCATCATGCTCTTCTTTGCTTTTTGAGTACACTAAAATATCGTCTATAAACACAACAACAAACTTGTCTAAGTACTTATGCAAAATATTATTCATCAAACACATAAATACAGCTGGGGCATTAGTTAGGCCAAACGGCATGACTACGAACTCATAATGTCCATACCGAGTTCGGAAAGCTGTCTTGAAAATATCTTCATCTTTAACCCTTACTTGATGATACCTTGATCTTAGATCAATCTTCGAAAATATTGTTGCTCCACGCAGCTGATCAAATAGATCATTTATGCGGGGCAACTGGTATCTATTTTTATCGTCATCTTATTAAGCTAGCGATAATCTATGCACAGTCTTAATGTTCCATCTTTCTTCTTAACAAAGATGACAGGTGCTCCCCAAGGAGACACACTGGGTCTAATATACTTCTTGTCGATAAGTTCCTTCAACTGAGATTTTAATTCATTTAACTCCAATATATTCATTCTGTACGGAGCTTTTGAATTTGGTACTGCTCCTGGTATTAGTTGTATGGTAAAATCTAAATCTCTCTTGGGTGGTAATCCTGGAATCTCCTCAGGAAATACATCTTTAAAATCCTTTAGGACAGCTATGTCCTCTAATTTCAGTTTGTCCTCTTTATCCTTAGTCTCATCATTTATCACGTTTACTGCAAACATTTGGCATCCTTTCCTAACTTCCCTCTTAACTTGCATGGCTGAAATTTGTCTAAGGGTTACCTTCCTTGGAATGCCTTTTATTTCTACAGTTTTCCCTTCATCATTTAAACATGTAAAACTTTTTCCATAACAATCTAGGATGACATGATGGGCTTCCAACCAATCCATCCCAACTATAATATCATATGAACCTAAAGGTAAAATGTTCATCTTGATTTGTGTTTGCAAACGGTTCATGGATAAAACATAGTTCTCTATAATATCTGAAACTTTCCTCTTCGTTCCAGTTGATAGTCTAACTAGCCATGATTTACTAAACTTTTCACTTTTCAGTTTAAGAATTTCTACAACATTTGGTGATATATAACTTAAACTGGCACCTGGGTCAATTAAAACAGTAACAGGATGGTCATGTATCATACCTTCAATTTCTACCATGGAGATTTGATGATCTGCTTGCCTGTTGTCAAGTGCTGCATTAATTCTTGGCATCTCCCTTGCTACATCTCTGACAGTAGGTTCAGTCTGTATAGAGTTGATGTTGTTTGTCTTCCATTTCCTTAAGGGACATTCTGATGCGTAATGGGGGCCTTGACATTCAAAACATTCAATATGTGCCTTTGGCTCACTGGTCTTGGCGGTATTAGGTGCATTTCTAGGTGCTGTGAATTGATTCTGGAATTATTCACTTGGGAATTTCGATTCTGAAAATTCTTCCTTTGGAATCCGGAATTCCCACTGAATCTAAAATTTTTCTTCTTCTATTCAAAATTGTTGGGCTTATGATTTTTCCAATTAGACATACCCTCTCTCTTCCGATTTGTATCATAACAGAAAACTGCCTTCCTCATAGCCTCCTCTAATGTTTTAGGACTATCATATTCAATTCTGTCTTTAATGTTGAAAGGTAAACAACTTAAGTACCTTTGAATTTTTGCTTTTTCTTCTATGAAGTAGGGTACATATCTTAGTAAGTTCAGAAACCTACTGTTCAATTCCTTCATGTTCATACCTCCCAACTTCAAATCGTAAAACTCTTTAGATTTTTCTTCGTAGTACTGTTCAGATAGATACTTCTTTTTGAAATATCATTTGAAAGCACTCCAACTTACATCTTTATCCTTGATTCCCTTTACCCTTTTGACATCGTGCCACCAGATATCCGCTTTTCTGGTTAAGTTATATATAGCTATTTTTGCTTTTAAGAACTCTGAATAGTTGTAGATATGGAAGTATTTCTTCATCCATGACAGCCAAGCTTCAACTAACTCGCCCTTCTCAGTTTCTCCATTGAAAGTTGGAGGTCTTATCTTCTTGAATTCTCCAGAAATATGCTCATATTCTTTTTTATTTTTCCTTCTTGGTTTGGAATCTTCTTCATTGCTGTCACTGGTGTAATTACGTTTCTTTTTACGCTCTACAATAGCATCTCCGGATGAGGTTGAGCTATCTTTTACTTCACTGAATTTGATATTCTGATTTTTATCAACGTGAGGCATGTCCTCAACTTTGGAAATATCCTCATTGTTTTTCTCTTGTTCCTCTGTTTGGCTGTGTTCAAACAGCACTTGATTCAGTTGTTCTTGTGCTTGTAGAATCCTTTCATTATCTAGTTTCATAGATCTGATTTCTACTTTTAAATCTTGAAAGGCACGTAACAGTTCCGTCGAACTATTATTTATTTCCCCGTGACCTTCCTCTACATAGTGTTTTCCCGAACTGTGACTATTAGGCTGAAATCTATCACTTAAATGTTCAGTTGAGTTCTCCATACCTTTAACTGAGAATAATTTCTGAGGATAGCATAATAATAAAATTTTCAAGTTAGTATAATTTTCTGTTGTATATAAAAATTTCTACTGCGTGTTCTAGACCTCATTCAGGCCTAGAGTTTGAATCTGTGCTTTGATACCACATGTAACATCCCAAATTTTCATAAAAATTTAAAATTTTTGTAAATAGAAACAATTAGCTTAATATATGATAATTTGTAACTGCAGAATTTAATAATGCGAGTTTCAACAATCTTAACTTAACAACAGTTGTATTAAATCATAAATAAAATTCTGTTATCACTAATACGTCAGCGACATCTTAATTATATTTATAACAACTATCATTAAGGTAGTTAAATGCATGAATGGACCAACTTTTGATGCGACACCTTTTTAATGCAATGAAATGTATGAATGATGTAATAATGAAATGCTAGGTTAGAAATATGACATGGTACTTTTCCTTGAGACAATACTGACAGTTTTCTTCTTTGTTGTCCAAGAGAGTCCTATGAGGGACCCCGAAGCTTACTTAGCTACAACGCTAAAGCATTTTACCTATTCTATGTGCAGACGATAGGTAAGAAGTTTCAAGATTGCAATAAATTCCAGTTTTCGTGTAAAGATCAAATCAACGTCGTAAATAAAATAACATGTTTAGAGATTGTTGCAACTATAAAAATGTATAGGTATGAATCGCATGCCTACACCTTTGCTTTCCAAGGTTCATCTTATAAGTAAGTAAACTCAACCCAAGTTAAACATTGTCACTGTAGTCGTCATTATACTAGCTCGTTCTGTCGTCGTCATTGTGCTAGCTGGTTCTATCGTCGTCATTGTATTAGCTGTCTTGTTGTCACCATTTTAATTGGTAATATCAAGTTGGTACAGTACCATTGTATCGCATGAATAAAGTGGATAGGAGACTGGAGAACTTATTGTTCCAAATTATCAAACTATATGTGATAGCATAAATATATATGTGAGTTTTATACAACACTATTGATTAACTTTATAAGTATTATGGTTCACCATTCATATTCACTACTATAATTATTTAGGTCTTATGTAAGCAAAAATAGTCTTTCCCAAAGACTAGACATTTGTCGCTATTGGATAATAAACAATTGCAACACATAGATTAACTATTTTGCAAAATAAGACTTGAACTATTTAACTATTATCCCATATCGTGATATATTGAAAGTCCTATGTATATAGTGGTGTGACTATATCGATTCTTGGTTTTCTATCAACATTATATAATCATATTGAAACTCATTGCAATAAAATGCAAACATTAGATTTATCACTAAACTATATAAATAGTTTGCAATTGTTATCACATTGTATTATGTCGAAACGATAATAATATAGGGCAAGCAATATAATGAAATCTTTTCATATCATTACTAACACTACGACAAATTTAAAATGGTATATTAACATGAACAATGCAGTGTTTAAAGTCACATCGAGATTGCTGATAGGCATTTAATTTGAAACTTGACACGTTGTTGGTTCAAAAAATGGCGTCAGTCTCGAGCTATGGTAGAGATCATGCATTGATATTGCATTAAAATCTTGGTGCCATATCCCTACCGAGTTCGATGTCCATCAATCGATGTAGACATGAATGCCTCCAAACTTGTTGATGTGTAAGAATAATGCACCACGCGTAGGTTGTGCATGCTCCACTATGTGCCATGGTGGCATTGTCAACATGTAAGGTAGGTTGGGCATTTATTGTTGATGTCATTTGTACCAGAGCTAAGTTCGCTGGCAATGTGGAGACCGTCGATGGTGATGAATTTGGGCCGTTAGATTTCTAACCCTACCCTCATCGCTGTTTTGGTTTAAGAACTTGGAAAAAGCAGTTTATTCTGCTATTGTTTTGGCTCGGGTGGCTGACAGGCTGCCGAAGTTTTGGTGGAAGCCATTGGAGATATTTCGACCTCGAGACCTTCTAAAGAAGTTGACATTGCAGGTTTTCTTACTGTGATAATGATATGGTTTTTAAGGGTTAGATTCTTTGGTTCGAAAGGTTATAGTTTTAAGCTTTATAATTTCTGAGACAAGAAAGAGTGAAATGAAAGAAAACACAAACTTTGGGCGAGGATAATAACTCCCTGGTGTTCTTCATGACAATGTTCTCATCAAAGTTATGAAGGTAAGCTTTTCTTTTAGCAAAGAGTATTTGCATTTAAAAATTTCAGTTTATAATGTATCAGATAAGTAACTCCGGGCTTAATGTTTGTGAGTTGCAAGGTGTAAAAAGAACATCTGGCTAGGGTATGGCGAAAGGAAAAACCACGCTCTCTTACACCGGTAAGCTTCGGGTCTTTCATACCCTCACAGTGCTCTTCTCGTCTGTGCCGTAGCTCTGTCGTTGAAGATGGTTGGGGAAATCTTCGAAGCACTTTTATTTGACAGTTATACTTTGGTGCTATATTTTTCAAACTTTGATGTTTGTCAACTAGAGATACAACTCGTCGATTTTGAATATTTGGGCTCTTATACCTATTAAATTTTTGGGATAAACCCTGTGTAACCTTGTTTTTCAAAACATAATATAAACGTTGCTTGAGAGCTTCGTCTTCGTTTAGAGGTTATTCTGTTGTGATGTTTGAGGTTCTGTGAGATTTGACTTGTTTTTGCAATCGTTTGAGACAATAAGAAAGAGAGCCAAGGGCTCGATATCTATGTAAGATAATACTCCTTTTGGTAATACAATGTATGTTAAAACATTTGTATAGATATCTCGTTTGTTTATCTGGATACTGTAAGTTGATGTCGTAATTCCTTGTTTGGTGATGTTGATAAATAATAGTGTGAAATGTCAAAATGGTTTACAATAAAATGTACATGGGAAACAGATAGTATTAAACCCTACAATCGTGTTGTAGTTGTATTTGGATAAAACAAAGATAAAAATGGAAGACTAAACCTCACTAGGGTTTGAAATGAAAAATAAATAAAATATGAATGACACTAACAGTTTTGCAATAGAATAGGTGAGTATAAATAAAGTGATGTTCATAGAGTTTCTACTGTTTGTTAGGATGATAATTAACACGATGTTTATAATAAGAGATAGAAAACTATTTCTTATTAGCAACATAATATTTCTATTTAATATATATTCTATTTGAACTGTAAGTTTATGAAATTGATAGAATAAGAAATGAAAGAAAAAATTATGTCTGTATGAGTGTATTGTAGAAACTTGAAAATTATAGAATGACTGTGAAAAGATTTTGCTTATAGCATTCAATTCAAGATATTAGTACAGAAAGATAATAACCTTGAAAAACATTTAACATAGATAACGAAATCAAGTATCTATAATTAATATGAAAACTGGTAATGATTGTTATGTATAATCTTATTTGGAATGATCACTATCATTTAATTGTTACTCTGTTATGATACCTTCATACCTGTGACTTCTATACTTTTCTTTTAAACAGAATATTGATAAGATAACAGAGATTATACATTATTCAAATTCTTAGAAAGCTCTGATACTTATAATACATACATAGATATTATGCAGATTCTTTCTACTATTATTTAACTTGGAAACAAAAAAACTGAAACATATATAATTACTATCTATCTATCGAATTCGAATGGCAAATTTGCCTATATTCTAATCTATTTTAATTTGCCTATCTCTACTAGAGTACGATGCTCCCAAACAACATGTGGAAAAATGGGGATATCGATTTATCAATTTAATATTTAAACTTAAACATTCAGACTTAAACATTTCCAGAATAAGATTCTTTTCGAAAGCAATTAAACAGAATAATACTAGATAAACAGAACATAATTATTTACTGAGAATAAGTTAGGAAATGTTTTAAGAACCTGAGAAACGCTGTAGGGAAACAAACAACTCAGGAAGACTGTTCCACCCAACCAAACTCCCGAAAACAGTCAAATACTATCTTAGGACCCCTGAACCTGTTCGCTGAACCACCAGGAGGAAGAAACTTCAGGAATTAGGACTTCTTCTTGTTGTAGCAGTAATCTCTATATGTTCAATAGGTAGTAGTCCAAAAGACTTGCTCCTACAACTCTGTTCTCTCCAATAATATGCAAAAACTCAATTTTCAATCACCACTAACCTCCCTTATTCAAATCTCTCTTGAAATCACCTAATTTACTAGAGGAAAATATTCTGTAGAAATATTGATTAAGCGCTGCCTGCCCAATTCGAATTTGCCTTTATAGGCTACCTATGCCTTTTCAAATGTTACTAGGTCATTAAATGAGCTTCCTGCTCACTCACTCCACCTGGGGGATAATGCCCTATTTTAGGGGAAGTTTCCCATAACCAATAGTTAGTGGTGTGATGTAACTGCTGCCATGTGTCCCATACCTTCCAACAGCTTCCATTCCTCCTAGTGGGTCAGTGAACACTCATTCAACAACCCTCTTGAGTGTTTGTCTCCTAATTAATTTATTTAAATAATAATATTCAATAATTACATTCATCCATGATCAAAACTGATCATAATTACAAAACTTGTAATTAAATTTAACATAAGGTATTTTTGCAAATAAATAATAATGGTCAGAAATTTGGGTAGGTGACACCACTCAATCCCCCTCGCAAGGTGTTTAGACGGTGACACATGGCAGATGGTACATACTCTCACAACCACCTTCTCTGCGTATCTGGGGTGCTCCTTTACCTTGCGGTGATCGACGAGGAGCGTTGATCTCGACTTTAGCATATCTACAGTGGGGAGCTATACAGGTGTCTAGTTTTCGGCACTTTCGCAGGAGGAGCCCATTATGTTATCAACCTTGCATCTCCTCCATCCACGAGCCATAGATCTACCCTCTTTTGTCGTGAGTTGTTGATCTACCTTGATCTCTATGCTGATGTGACAACGAATCTTCCGCACCATCATATTTCTGACCATGCAGCCCATGCCGTTGATCCTATACCTTGCCTTTTTGCTGCGATGGTATCGCAAGCCTTCTTGCGGTTTCCACTTACCACCGAAACGCTCATGCGAGGTCTCCTCCGACTGCCATCTGTCCTGGCGGTTTATCTCTTGTGACCACTTTCTTGCACTTTCTTTCACGCAACTTCATTATACGAGGGTGATCGGTGGGCCGTGGATCTCTTTTGTGCACTGGATCAATGGTAGGGATCAGTCCAAGCTTTATCTTTCACTTTATTTCCTTTCAGACTATATACTATTGGTCTTTTTATCCATTTTTTATCATTCAGGTTACCTCCTTATGCCCAAAGTGTCCAAACCCTTCATCTTTTTCATTATTTATTTTCCAACTGAGCTTCTTTCTTGGCTTTAGCAACCTAGGCATGATTTGGGGAGGGGGTTCTAGCCATTTCTTCCAGGAGTTCATTAGTGGAATCAATCCCTTTCTTAGGATTTGTGCAAAAATTTATGGGTGCCAACATACCCAATCTGCTCACAAGAATTTTATACAGAACAAATTTTACCTGAATGTTCTTTTCCTCTCAATTCTGAAGATTTAACAAGTACTCTCGATGATGAATTAAACGAAATTGTGTCTCAATTTGACAATCTTTATGAAAGATGTATTTGTTTACAAGAGAATATTCATAAGGAAAAGAGTGCACATCATACAGGATGAGAGCAAATTTCAGATTTACTCTTTGTAAATCAAATTTCGAATGAAGAACTAAACGAAGATCAAATTTCTTCACATGAATGTTTCAGTTTTGTACCTTACCAATCTATCACATCGAAAGAAGGGGTGGTAACAATGAATGATTATGATTTTCCCTTGACCGAAGAACCATCGCAATATGTTTATAATCATTGTACATATCATGATCCAATAGAAGTTTGGTTAGAAGAATCATTTCGTGTGAGATTTCCTGTAAATAATAAGTTTCTTATCTTGCACTTGTTAAAGATAGATTTAGGTAGTTTTGATTTTTATTTCTTTTTTCTACCATTTTCATTTTTTATTTGTGATGTACATGTGTTTATTGGTTTAAGTTTATATGACTGGCTACACTGGTTATATGATTTCACTTGATTTTTTTATTTATTATTCATTTGACCTTTTTGTAGATATGTAAATAGAGCTTGATTTTCTTTTTTATTTTATATTTAGTTAAGTTTTGTTTTGATTTAAAGGGGATGTAAATAAATAACAACAACCTGAGCTGAATCTTTATTTTTGTTAATTCATTCTGAAATATTTTATTTAAGGATATCTTTACAAAGACACTCTTCTTTTGTCAAAATTCTAACCATAACAAGATTAGTCTTGGTTTTGAAAAATTTATTATGGACCTAACTGATGGATTGATTTAGCTACCCGACTATTCTCTAGGATCTTTATCTTTCAAAATGATTCTATAGTGTAGATGAGTTAACTTTAGAGGGAATCCTTTTCCCAAGATTGAATTAAGTCAAGAATCGTAAGTTACTTTTAGACTTTTTACACCATCCTTTGCTCTTTACTGGGCCATTTGGATCTGATTCCCCATCCACTAAGTAATCTTTGTTGAGATTAACAATAACATAAAATTAATAAAATATAACGGATTAAATGAAGAACAGGAGGTCTCATCACGAGCTGACCTGTCATGATCATAAGCACTGTTGAAGTGACATTACCATTTTTCTTGTTACCAAGCGAGGGTGAGTCATCTGATTAGGAGAAAGGAGGTCTCATCACGAGCCGACCTTTTCATTTTTTTGGAAGTTCTTGTGAATGATGCTACCATCATCTGGTCACCAAGCTAGGGTAGTAGTTTTGAGTTAATTTCTTTAAATCTTGTTTGATATTTATTTATATCTAGTGGATGGGATACAAGCATCTAAGTGAGGTTAAAAGGCTTGTCCTATGGTATCGAGGTCACATACATATACTACGTATTCTATGGCTTGTTTTGATTATGAGAAATTGATTCCTTGGAAAGTTTTCTTCCTGCATTTGTAGAATAATCATTTCTCTTTATAAGCTCTTAGTTAATGGTCGGGATAGTTTGATTGATTTTCAAAGTTGTTGGTTCAATCCATACCTATATAAGCTAATGGCGAGTTCAAGTTATATGATTAGAAAGTTGACATTTGAAGAGGCTTTATCCTTATTTCTCTTATATCATTTAAGATTCATATTTGTTTTGCAGAGATAACTGGTTTTCCTAGCATGTCGCCATTTGTTGGCACCCCAACAACTCCCTTTGATTTTTGTAAAATAAAAGGGGCCCACTCATGTAGAATTTTGTAAATACTTAGCTTTTGGTTTTCTTCCTTCTTGTCTTGCTCGATTTGGTAGGTGATTTCATGATGTACTTTCTTTGATCCTTTCTTTGACTTTTGTGATGATGGTTCTTTGGCTTTGTTTCCATGGTTCTAAGGGTTTCGTGATGTTGGATGTTTGATCTTTTCGACTTCCCGGTGCCTATATAATACTTGCTTGATCTCATTTGAACTTATTTGAGTTAATACCATTTTCATTGGATTAATTTGCTCCTTGGACAATCTTACTAAGTTTCGGTCTTCAATACTTTAAAGAGTTAAGAAGGGCATTTTTTTTTACGGATCAACATAAATTGGCTAAATGTTTATGTCAATTTGCATCTTGAAGAAGTATATATTAAGGCTTGTAGATGAGGTGATTCTTTCTCTTAGACTCTTGTAAATTTGCAGTTTTCTTATTAGAGGTGAATTTAATTATTTCTTTTTCTAAATCACAATTTTAATTAAATTCGCTATGACTAAGAGAACTAATTCAATGACCAAAGCTTTTTAATATGTACTTTAGTTGGTCATTAAAATTATATATATTGAATCTAAGGATAATATTAATTTGGACATTTTCGATCACTTCTATTTATTTCAAGGTATTTTTATTACTTATCTCAAACCTTTTATAACTTCATTCTTGGTGAGATTATGGTAGTGTACACATTGAGGGTTAGGCCCTATATTAATATATTTCTAAAACACTATTATTAAATTAAAAAGAAAATGAAAATGAGAAAGCAAATATGTATTAGAATGACCTTTATTTTTTCTCAACCTCATACCTAAAGTCTAGAGAATACTTGCATGATTCACTTATCACTTTTTGAATATATTATTTTAAACTCTCATATTTCTTTTGGCTAAACTTTATTCTTTTTATAGTCAAAAGACTTTTATAAGTTGGCCATGTAGAATTTGACTTAACTCTTTACATATATTTAACATTTCAACGTATAAAAAAAAACCATTGCAATTCTCTTGTGGCTTTAATCTTTTGGCCTTTGGATTTAGATGAACGTTTCATTCTTATCACATTTCAAAGCTTGGCATGTAATAAACACGTAAGGCATTGCTTCATATAATTTTATTTCGGCTTTCATTAGGTCATATCCTATATATATCTCATATTAATATAAAGAAGCATACCGATTTTTTTTAAGAGGTTACGATCTCAAATTCATTAATGATTGTTTTTATACGAGTTTTGCAAACAAAGATCCAAGAACCAATTATAGGTTAGCAAAATTCTGTTAAATTTCAGCATCTGGTTTCACATGTATTACGCTCTTGATTTTGCAGATTGATATGTGGAGTAATATTAATCCTTTTCGTTTTACAAGGGTTATGATAAATTTTGAGGATATTATTAAAGATGCAATTTGAAGGAATATGTGGTACCGTGTATCATCATATCAGAACTTTTAAATATGCTGCAAATATTCTAATCAATGTGGATGTGAAACTTGTAAAATAACTTTGAAGGATTTGCATGAGAAGTTTGAATCTGATCAGAGATTAATGAGCATAACGCATTTAACGTTGAAGAAACCATTGATCGCCATGTAAAGGAGCTGAAGATTAATGTGTGCTGTCATTATTTAGCACACCCGTACAATGAGATTGTTCCATGAATGTCACTGACACCAATTATCATCAGATTGTGCGAGATCACTTATTTGTTGCCTTGGAATCTGGGAATATTGTTATATTAAATCTACATTTGCATTATTGAAATTTAAAAGGGATTTTAACACTATTTGATATTTGTTTCATTTTTAATAAATCTTTTAAAATATTTGTTTGCTTGATTTCAGGTTTTCAAACTCAAATTTGGAATTTAATAAAATGCAAATGCCGCCAACAGATTGCTCCTGGATCAATGCAAATAAAGAAGAGGCCGAGAATTTTTGGCAACTGTTACAATTTAAAACGGTAAAGAAACATCACCAACCAGATCAACGATAATACTATTCCTGCCACATCACCATATGGCAACGCTTCCACGAGTCCGTTGAGAGAATCTTGTTACAATTCATCGGTGGAGAAGGTTACCATGTTTCCCGTCAATCAATCGCAGAAGATATCATTTCATTTCTTCACATCCCCTGTCATGAATTTCATTAAAGAAGACCTGTGCTGTGATCAAGACACGACTCAGTTTTGGGAAAATTCTACAACAAATTGCCAGAGATTCACGCATATGAGTTCAACTATTGAGAAGAATGCTTCGATTGTTGGATAGTTAAAAATCGTACCTGCCACGATTTAATGGAATGCCAAGGAAAATGGAGATATTTAAGGATGAAGTTTTGATACATGATGAGACCACAGAGTTAAAGATCAAAGCGAATACGAAGATTGAAAAGTTGTGTGCTTAATAAAGGGAAGATTTATTTTCTTTTCTCTTTTGATTTTGATTTTAACCTTGGTAGTAATTTATATTCTGCATTTAGTTCTCAAGCTTTATATTATCTCATTGGTTTAGATATGCAGATTTCTGAAGGTAAATATCGCATAGGAGATGGCAGCATTTCGTGGAGTTCGTGAAGATATCCACGATGCTACATCAATAAACTTCTTCCATATTCGTTGCGATTCAAAATGCTGTGCCGTCGGGGCAGGGAAATCGATCACGTCACCAAGTTTGCAGGGGTAAATTACATTTGAATTAACCAACATACGAAGATCAGAATCATAGCAGCATGATCGACGAATGAAGCCAAAGAGATGGTTTCTTAATTCTCAGAAAATTCTTCATTTTTATTACCTGTTGTGAATTTTACTTTCATAATTGATATTTCTTTTTGATCTGGGTTAATCGATATTTAATTTGTGTGCAGATATAATGGGAGAAAAGTCGAAGAAGGTGCAACGACGCAGATGCTAAAGCATGCTGAGATCATTTCATGGAAGACGCGATTTAAATTTGTGAAAGCCAGCTCATCAAACAGAAGATCGTTGGAAGAAGCTACCGAAATTGTGGGTTCGTTAGCATGAATTCACTGCAGACATGTAAAAATACCCAAACACAGTAAATGACAGTGTGTTGAATGATCTCTTTTACCAGGACGGTGCACTCTTAACTCGAAATTTCATTTACAGTCAACTAAGAAGTTATGCAATCAAATAGATTTTATAATATGAATCTTTTATCATTATTATCGTAATGTTTCTCTCTCAGTTGTCATTTCATACACTACTTGATAACCATGCATACAAGATCGGATCGCAATCATTTAATTGTTGTTATGAGAACTATTTTGTTGATCGAATAAGAGAAATATTATAATCATAGTTTCATACTCTTATTATCTTACGATTTGATTGATTGTGCAGGTTATGTAAAGTCATATCGCAACCATGAGGAGGAAAATATATGGCTTGATTGTACGGCCACGCAGGACATGCCAGCTCAGCGAAATTTATGTTTACAAGAGGAAGCAGTTGGCTCCAGTTGAAAGGCATTGGTAATTACCAAATTACTGAGCATATGGAACCGGGCGAGAATCATTGTTCAAGAAGACAACTATGACGAGCCTTCGGAGATATTTCCATCAAATCATGTGGAATTATAAATTCTGGTACAGGAATTTCGCACCAGATCCTCGAAGAGTTAAACTTCCATCACGCAAAAAGGGATCGGTTATAACCAAATCATTGAAGGAATTAATGGTTACTATGGTATTTCTGAATTGAAGTCTGATCTCTTATAGAAGTAAGAGAAGTTCGATTGTAGAAGGGGGGTGTTGGTCTCAACATAATAGAGAGGACTTTGTAATTCTGAATTCTGTTTCTGTTTGTAAATCTTTATATTTGCAGATAGAAGGGGAGACGCTACCAGAGGGGAGAGAGCTCTGCATTTTTTGAAGGTCTTTACCTGGAACCTATAGGATATTCATGTTTCTGTAATGTTTATTCCAGAAGAAGAATCAGTAATCTTCTTTGCTATTGTTTCTGGATATCAATGGAAGCCTTGTGTTGTTTCTACCCAGGCATAATTTGAGACCAGAGATTAGTGACATTGCAATCATCTTTGTATTTGATTGAGATATATAAGATTTTACTTTTATAGTTGAATAGAAGTTTGCTTAGAGATCTTATGCTCTTTTATAAATCAATATTCTTTACTCAATTGATCATGTTAGATAACTGCAAATTTGATGTGTAAACAATATGTAAAAGGTTATTGTTAATCTTATGAAATTGATGTGCTTTAAATGTTTAATTGTTTATTTAAACTTTGTTTTAAATAAACCAGTAAACTAAAATTATTCTTTTACATGTCAAAACTTTCAAGCTTGCCCCTGATCAGGATAGTTAGGATAGAATAGATTAGTTAGAGTTTCCGATTTTATTTTGTTGTTGAACCTATGGGATTTTTAGGAGCTACTAAATTGTTGTTTACAGTTTAGCAACTACTAAATTTTTTCGTTTTTTAGTTTTTTTTAATTGCATCATAGATTAGATTAATTTGCATCTTAATATTTCAATTGCAGTTTTAGGCATTCAGATAAGTGGTTTGAGAGACTCTCTATTTTGAGAACACATCAAACAGGAAGTAGGGCCTTTATCATGTGAGAGTTAGATATTTCAAACACATCAGAAGCTACTATAAGCGACCTGTGTGGGCTATCTCTCGTCCGTTGGCCTCGGTCATAAAATTGGGCCAACAAGTCCTTCATGTACCTGACGAACACGAGACCAGATATTTGCTTTGCGGCAAACACATTGAGCCAGTTCCTAACGGATCTGAGGAGTGTTCACCTGGTTGCTGTAAAGCATATTCTGAGGTACCTGAAGAGTACAGTTGATTATGGGCTCAAGTATGATGTGAATCAAAATTTTAACTTACAGGGTTATGTTGATTCAGATTGGGCAGGTAGTGCTGCAGATAGGAAGAGCACTTTTGGGTGCTTCTTTAGTATGGGATCAGGTGTGATCTCTTGGTTTAGCAGGAAGAAGTCCTATGTAGCACTGAGTATAGCCGAAGCAAGAGTATGTTGCAGCCTATTCGGCTAGTTGTGAGGCAGTATGGCTTCGGAAGCTACTGTCTGAGTTATTTGATCTACCGCTGGAGGCTACTGGTATATTTTGTGACAACCAGAGTTGTGTGAAGTTGTCAGAGAACCCAGTGTTCCATCACAAGTCGAAGCACATTGAGATCAAGCTCCACTATAGCAGGGATATGGTGCAGAGAGGAGTAGTGAAGCTCCTGTATGTTGCGACAAACAAGCAGATAGCCGATGTGTTGACCAAGCCGCTTGCCAGAGTGAAGTTTGAATACTTCAGAGGAAGACTTGATGTACTTTAGATCAAGATGCCTTCCAAAGGGAAGTGATGAGTCCGGAGACACAGATGCACACCGAGCCATTCTTACATGGTGGTAGGTTGGTCCTCCCATGATAAGATGTAAGGGCTGAGCCATTCTCACATAGTGGTAGGTTGGTCCTCCTATGGTGAGATGTTAGGGCTGGGCAATTCTCACATTGGTAGGTTGGTCCTCGCATGGTGAGTTGTAAGGGCTGATGGGCTTTTCCGACATGGTAGTAGGTTGGTCCTCCCATGGTCGTTGATGTAATTGCCGAGCTTTTCCGACATGGTAGTAGGTTGGTCCTCCCATGGTCATTGATGTAATTGCTGTGCCATTCCAACATGGTGGTAGGTTGGTCCTCCCATGGTCGTTGATGTAAGTGATGTTCCATTCCAACATGGTGGTAGGTTGGTCCTCCCATGGTCATTGATGTAAGTGATGTGAGCCTTTCCCAGATGGTAGTAGGTTGGTCCTCCCATGCTGGTGAGTGTAAGTGCTGTTTGTGAGTGCATCTAAGTTGTGCTCCGTGGACTATGTGGTGATCTGAAGACATTGATGTGACAATTTGGTACATAGGTTTTGCAGAGGCATATGATCAGTCCTGAGATGCTCTTGCAAGTTTTGCATAGGCAGTGTAATTAGTCCTAAGAGATCTTGCAGGTTTTGCATAGGCAGTGTAATCAGTCCTGGGATGTACATACTTGATGGCTTGCTCGCAGAGATGATGATGATCAGGATGATCATGTGATGATGTACATCAGGTTGATGTATGGTGAGTATCAGGTTGATGCTCTGTGGTCGTGGATAGGTTGTGTAGTGGCATGTAAAAGATCCTAGGAGATTCGATAGGTTGGGTTGTGTGCTCGTAAAAGGCCTAGAATGCTCTTGTGAGGTTTTGCAGACACACGTAATAAGTCCTGAGGATTCCACAGTATGGCCAGTGATGATGAAGACCTGCAGGTGGTGGGCCTACATCCAGTATGAAAAAGGACTGGCTCTGTAGAACTTCCTATGACGAGTAGATTCAAAGATTGATTGAGATAGCAGCAGCAGTGATGATGACAATGACTCAATGACAATTATCCAGTGACAATGATCCAGAGAAGAAGACTTGTGCTAGAAGACCTGTGTCGAGAAATACATTCCTAGTTAAGAGGGAGTGTTGATGTATATGTAACTTTAGAATGTATTTCATATATGTATGCTGTACTCCTATAGAGATGGTATTTTTCCTCTCTACGGAAGTGTTTGTACTCCTATAGAGATGGTATTATTCCTCTATACAGAAGTGTTTGTATTTCTATAGAGATGTTATTATTCCTCTATACAGAAGTGTCGTCATTTATATTGTAAGTGTTGTAACTTATACTTGATGGGTTATTATACCACTTTGTTGGGGTCGGCCCTGTATAAGTCATGTGGGTCGAAGGGTTATTAGACCACCCTATTGGGGGTCGGCCATGTGGGTCAAAGGGTTATTAGACCACCCTATTGTGTGTCAGCCCAATCAGCATTATGTTATGTGGTTAAGTTAAGGGAGACCTAGTAAAGGTTATGAGGCAAGTCAAGTCAAGTATAAATGGAGTGCGGGAGGCACTCTATTTCATCATTCTATTCGCTCTCACACTCTTGGGAGAGTGGTGCACTTGTGGAGGAGGAGAAGCTACTGTTAGGAGATGTCTATCTCTTATGCTTGGATTGTATCATTTCTCTATCTATCTCTGAGGAAGTTATTGGGGTTTTTCACCTTTATGGTTTTCCCCAAGTAAACTCTGTGTCTCTTGTGTGCTTGCATTATTGTGTCCATGATTGATATGCTGTAGATATGCTATACATGTTTTTCTCTTAGTTAAGATCCTATATCAGATTGAAGTAAATTCTGAAAAATTAACATCACTTCCTCCTCGAAGTATCTTCTATATGAAGAACACCAAGCCTCTCTTTGAAGTACTCGAACTTCACTCTATCTAGTGGTTTGTTCAGCACATCTACAATCTGCTCATCTGTCGCAACATACTAGAGATTTACTGCTCCCTTCTGCACCATATCCCTGATATAGTGATATTTGATCTCGATGTGCTTCGACTTGTCATGGAACACCAGGTTCTCTGACAACTTCACACAACTCTAGTTGTCACAATAGATACAAGTAGCATCCAACTAGATATCAAATAAATCAGACAGTATCTTCCTTAGCCATACTGCATCACAACTAGATGAACAAGATGTGACATACTTTGCTTTGACTGTACTCAGTGCTACGCAGGATGCTTCCTGCTAAACCAAGAGATCACACCTGATCCTTTACTTAAGCAGCACCCCAAAGTGCTCTTCATGTCTGCATCACTGCCTGCCCAATATGAATCAACATAACCCTCCATATTAAACTTTTGATTCGCATCATACTTGAGCCCATAATCAATCGTACCCTTCAGGTACCTCAAAATATGCTTTACAACAATAAGGTGAACATGTCTAGGATCTATCAGGAACTGGCTCAAGGTGTTCACTGCAAGCACATATCTAGTCTCAGTTCATCAGGTACATTAAGGACCCCAATGATTTGACGATACACCATGGCATCAACTGAATCTGATGAAGCATCACTCAATAGCTTCAGGTTCGATTCCATAGGTGTGGCGATGGCCTTGCAGTCCATCATCCCTAACCGCTTCAGGATCTCTACTGCATACTTCGCTTGTCAAAGGAAGATTCCATCTACACTCTAACACAGCTCGATACCTAGAAAGCAATGCATCATACCCAAGTCCTTCATCCCAAACTCGACAGCAAGCTTCCTCTTCGTGTCGGCAATCAACTTATCCTCACCTGTCACTAGTAGGTCATCCACATACAATAGGAGTATTACTAGATTTCCTTCCTCAACCTTGTTGTAAAGGTTGGAATCCACTTTACTCTTGGTAAATCCCAAGTTGGACTGGAAGTTTTCTATCATGATGTACCATGTCCTGGGTGCTTTCTTCAGGCCATACAAGGCTTTCTTTAACTTGCACACATAGGACTCCTTGTCATGTGTCTCAAAACTGAGTGGCTGCTCCACATACACTTCCTCTTTGACTACACCATTCAAGAAAATTGTCTTGACATCCATCTGGTGTATCTTCCACTTCATCACTGCAGCCAGAGCAAGTATTGTTCTGATGGAAGTGTATCTGGCTACAGGTGCAAAAGTCTCTTCATAATCTATCCCCTGTTATGGGAGAAGCCACGAGCTACAAAACTTGCATTGTATTTCTCTATGCTACCATCTGCATCATGCTTGATCTTATAGATCCACTTGTAAGTCACAACAGACTTCCCTTCTAGTCTTGGGACCACATCCCAAACATCATTCGTCATGATCGACTGGTATTCCTCGATCATGGCATTCTTCCATTACTGCATCACAGATCCTGGGAACTTCAGATTCTTCAATATCTTCAATAGATAGTTTTCTTGATCTTCATTGCTTGAACAAATGTTATAGTCCTTCCTTTGTAGGTGATTGTACACGATCTTTCCTACAAGTCATATTCAATTGCATGATTAGAAACTTCTCATAGTTTACAGAACAAAGTCTTACACATAAATGCATATGTCATATACTCATGCAATTATCTTAGCCAATGCTTCAATACAACATTCATCCATATCCCGTATTCATACGGTAACTTTCTAGATGCCTTCCATCTATACCAGAACATTCGTAAGAGTTTTCACTACTCCCAACATGTCAGGAAAAAGGTTTCATTCTAGATAAGTAGCAATGGAATGTTGTACAGTACTATAGGCCACTTAACCATTACTTGCATATTAGTAGTATCTTGTTCATTAATGCAACTTTTCTAAAATGCATAATATACATCCTAAATCTAGAAACATAAGTATGGACATGACTTAACAACATCGTTTAAGTAATTATATATACAAGAAATGATAATTCAACTACTTCTGTTTGTTTATTTGTTGGGTGGACTCCCTCTCAATCTTTGCTTCCTTGCCGAAACTACTAGAGTATGCTACCTCTTGATATTTTCTTCCTAGATTATTTGTCTTTGAACTTTTATCTGTCCTAGACCACTATTTATGTTTAAGTGTGCACTAGTGTCATCATTGTGTCATCCTCAATATCTCATACATAATCAAACATGCATTAGTATAATCTCAATACTATCAAAACATTATGATTCTAAATATGTTGGTCATGATCATTTCATACACAAGTAATTTATCATAAACGTTAGTATTTCAAGGTTTCGAGGAGGACTTCTTTTACTCATCCATATTATTATTTGACCATAGGAATCTTCTGGTTTGTCATATCATCAATCAAAGTAAGAAGCATAATATGCATAAACCCAAGATTACTCAAACTTATAACTTCATGAATTATCATTATCAATCATACGAAAGTATACTTATATGAGACCCTAACAAAAGGTAGGATTCTAACTTGATATAAGAAAAACATACCTGGATTATCATGTTTGTGAGTTATGTCTAACATACCCAAACAATTTCTTCAATGATTTAGAGACCTTGTGCTAGTAACCTGCATATCTCATAAGTTAAGCATTGTAGAACCAAATTATACATACCTTGTAAGTAGATCTTTTATGTGATCAATGGCTATGGATGAGTCTTTGTTTTCATTTCACCATGGTCATATGTTCTTGATCTAGAACTTGATTTGTCTTTCTTGATGTACCTTTCATGTTAGCAGACAACATCATCCTCATACAATACCACAGTGCATTCGTACAATAATAAGTGTCATAACCCTAATCAATGGATGTCTTCTATCATTCACATACATTCATACTTTTACTAAGGTGATAAGACAAGTCTAAAATTAATCAAGATTGTACTAACCTCAATAATATGAAGACAAACATATCATAAACTTAATCATGAACATATTTCAAAACATACCTGTATCTCCTCAAGTCATACCTGTCGGGATTGTTTGTAGTCTTGTTTTTGTAAGGCCTTAGCCTCATCTCCCTCTGGAACTGGAACTTCTTCACTTATGTAGGTTTCCAAATCATTCTTTTCTAGGATTAATCCAATGCTATACTTCCATGCTTAGAATTTATCATCCCCACTTGATTTGTTGAATCTGGATCTGGAGCTGGTTAGGGTTTGAGAGAGAAACCCTAAAAATACAAACTTGGAATTTCAAACTTCTGTCTAGACAGGGAGATACAGATGACTATGGCAAGCAAGCTGGTGTGCTCAGATTTTGAAAACTCCAAAATTGAGCCCTCAAAATTGAGCTGCGAGTTTTAGATCTGTAGCTTTTGTCAAATTCTGGTTTTTTGGTTTTTCTGGTTTTCTGGTGAGAATCCCGAACTAGGGTTTGATAGAGCCTAGGGTTCTACCCAACAAAAAAAACTTCGATCTTGGTCTCTAAATTTTGATTTTGATGAGGAGCATCCATCCGTGGTCCCATATTCCAAAATTTCAACTTCTGTCAAAAGCCCTAATTTCCCGTAGCAGTGATGAACCCAACATGAAAGTGCTTAGAATCCAATTCTGTTTGGACAGAAATATCTTCCATATTGTTTCTGATGTATCTCTGAAATTTTGGATCCTCAGGGTCTGAAACTTTGTCCTATGGTAGACTGACCTGTTTTCTTTTCAACCCCAAGGAACTGAGCTCCAATGGTATCTCCATGAGATAGATATGCCAAGTGTCGCAGCATGACCTGTTTATGAGATGAAACAACATAGCGAACTTGTACGGAGTGACACGTGTCACTATTTCAGCTCCGGCCTCTAAAACCTGGACCTATGAAACTACAATGTATTCCCTAACTTCCACTTTTTATGGAATTCCATTTGGAGCTTCCTAGCCCGATATATGACCTTTGTGCCTAGGTTACCTGTTTAGGGATGCATTCTGGAAGAGGCGGAAACCATAACTTGTATGAATCATATCTCACAAATTACAATGAATTTGGGATGATCTTCGGACACAAGGTACATGAACATTTCACCTTCTTCCTGTAAAAGTTTGATATCTTGAACCTTCGACAAAATGGATTTATAGAGAAAGTTCCATGATGACAGGTTTTTACTATACCAAGCCATAGAATCCAATTTGTTGCGAGTGCAACAAGTGTCGTAAATTCCATACAATGCCTTCCTTCAGGATAGCTCTAATACCATGTTAGTTTTTCATCATTTAATTCAATATGATCTAGTATATTAACTGAGAGAACAACATGTACAGCATATCAAACACAAGAGATAAGAGACACGAAACATTTCACTGGGGAAAACCAAGAAGGTGAAAAACCCCACAACTTCCTTAGAGATAGAATGAGCACCAATACAAAGATCACAAAGATGAAACCCCAAAACAAGAGATAGTCTGCTAGCAGTTGCTCCTCCTCTCTCTCACTAATGCGAAGTGAGTGAGTGGGTGAATGAATAGAATGAGACACACACACTCTCTATTTATACAATGACTTGACTTGCCTTTTACTCTAACTGGGCTGACTTCCTAAGGAAGCTTAATAATCCATCCACATGTCACTGGGCCGACCCCACTAGGGTGGTCTAATAACCCTTTGAGCCACACTGGGCCGACCCCTCTAAGGTGGTATAATAACCCATCAAGTATAAGTTATGACACTTACAATATAACTTGTGACACTTGCAAATACAAGTGGCGACACTTCCAATCAGAGGAATAATACATCTCCGTTGGGGATACAATAAAGTACAAATGTAATACATACAATATACAAGTGAATATATTCCGAAGTTACAAATACATCAACAACTAATTTAGTATTGGCTCAACCTTGAAAACGACAACTCCCTTTGGAACCAATTTCTCAAATAAATTACAAAACAATAATATGTAAATGAGATACGAGGCGATGAAGAATCTTCTAGTTTTCTGAAAAATTTGACAATTGATGGGGGATTTAATAAGATATGAGCTCACCATAGTAAAAAAATATGCCTCTTTATGCGAGTGTAATACATACCATGCAAGACATACCTAGTTTTGGTGTCCTCCTTTAACTTTTAATCCAAAATACAAAATCCACCTCTAATCATAGAGGTTTCCTGGATAGTAAGTGCATTTCTCCATGAGGTGATTGTGATGAGTTATGGTCAAGCATGGGAGAAAGAAATTGGTCAAATCCGTTGATAACAATAATCAGCACAAAAGTACATTACCAACCAATACATTGTGAATGTATGTTATTAAGTCAAACAACTAATTGAACCATGCTAAGAATATCACAAACTAACCCATTTTTCACTTGTTCACACTTTTATTGACCCCCACCAACTTGTACATCAGACACTAGTTCTTCCTAGGTTGAGCCAGCATTATTACGTTGTTGGGGATGCCCCAAACCAAATTGTGTGTCCATGAATCTTATTCACAACATTCAATTGGACATAACATACTATTAGTGTTATTTTTTATGAGTTGTATGATGGTTTGTGCTTGGTCATTGTTAGAAAGACCAGCAAGTCCTCGAATCTTCGAACTAGACTAGTTGTTTTAGTTGCATTCACCATCCTTTTGATTAGCAACAATATTCATCAATAGGGTTTTCCATAAATTACTAAGAAAACATTTTCTTCAATCCATGATTCATTGAATAGAACTTAGTGATGTCTCCTCCTCATTGGACTGGCCTCTGAGAGGCTCAGATCATTCTAAAAGTAAAATTTCTGAGTATAAAACAGGAAGGGTCCCACACTCTAGGTAAGTACCCTAACTTCCTCTTAATTAGACTTGTTACTCTTTGTATTATACTGCTAGTTACAGGTTACTGAAGATTACTTTAACACAAGTACCCCTTGTAGAATCCTTCAAAGAACTAAATTTTCTAGTTACCTTTGCCTATACTCTTATCCCTTTCGAAAGACCAAATTCTTGTAAGACTCTCATTTGAACTAATATTGTAAAACATGGCTCTATTTTCCTCTTCTCACACTATATTGGGAACAAATGAGTCTACGTTGATAATGGCTATTATCTTTGGTTAGGGATATTCCTCATACATTTTCTAAAATTTATGAATGAATATCTTTGGCAAGTCCCTGGAAATAGTTGTTCATTGATCTCACCTTACACTTCATTGATATGCATACCTTTATTTTTCTTCCATTGTGAGATCATCCAGTTTGGACCTTCCTTATATGGTGATGATTAAAACTCACAGTTATTATATGGAACACATCTGGACAATATTCCTTGAGAGGGGATGGATCCAATTATTCATCAATTTAAAAGACTAACTAAATCAACATCAAAGACGAATTGCATTTGTTAAAGGTGCATGGGTTTAATAAGACATAGAGTGCCGAAGTTGAAAAGTCAAAGGATAGACACAATATTACATTTCTTGATGTTGAATTATATGTCATTGATATGCCCTTATTTGAATTTTAGCTAACTATATCTCTAATTTGATCGACTGAAGGTAGAACCAAATAGGTACCTGTCAGATATTTCTTCGTCGAGTGAGGGACTCTCACAAAAAACAAATGGAATTACGTCGGCATCTAGTAGATATGATAGGCGAAGAACACACAAACGTGAAAAGGTCAAAAGAAAATCCCGTAGACATATGGAATTTTTTCTTGTGGAAGGAGGATCATGCTCCTACGATGATGAGAGCATACAAGACATCAAGGTGCCACTCAAGTATCAGGATTTGGTGAAACTATGGGTACCTAAGGAATTGCCTCCATTGAACACTGACTTCAGTGTCGACAATAGGATGTATCACATTGCACCATCCTCACTACATTGCCTGGGGCTATTTTCCATGGACGGAATAATTGTAAAATACAATACAGTGATTGAATTGATGGACTATGTCAGACCATGTTATGACTACAACAATTGGATTATGTTGGTTAGGTACCTGCGAAGTATGTAGAGATATGCACTCACCACAAATTATATACATGTAAAAAAAAAACAATAAAAATAAGGGGGGGGACTATCTATATTGATGGAAGGCCTAAAGCTTCCAGCAATATCGCAGGGTTTATAAATACCACATGACCCGGAACAACAAACAAGCAACCAAATTTCCTATTTGACGTAGGTGAAGGAAATTGGGTAATTGTGTGCGCAATAAAAAAGAAAGACCCCGGGGAAGATTTACTACTGGATTACCATTTGAATCAAATAGATACATCGAATAATACTATGTGGGTAGTTATGCAACACCTATTTAAGCAACATATACTTATTGCATTATATTTTTTTTTCGTAAATAATGTATTAAATATTTGTGGTTCTACTTTCATTGTATTGTGGCAGGCTAATTGTGGGAAAGGAATTGCCTTGGAACAAGTAAAAATTAACAATTTTGTTTTTCATTTAACATGGATTTTATTATTTGTCTATATAATTTTATATTTGTGGCGATCATTTTTTTTGTTACCTTTACTAATTTTTTATATATTTCACGGTTGTAATTATGTTATAACATGGTAGGATGATTGAGGAAAAATAGAATCCTCAGAACTCGTAAACAATCATCAATTTTAATTTACATTTACTATGAAATTTATTATTAGTATGTATAATTTTACTTCTCTCGAAATAAGTTTTTTTTTTTTTATCTTCAGCAATTTTTTAAATATTTGGCGGTTCTAATAATATTATAATGTGGCTGGATGATCATGGAAAAGGTCAATCCATAGAACATGTAAACCAATGACAATTTCAACTTACATTTACCATGAATTATATTATTTGGTTATATAATCTTATTTCAATGCCAATAAGTTATTTTAATTTTTTAGAAAGCTAAAATAACACTTGTTTTGTTGAAATATGTAGTCTGCGAGACACGATTCCCATGATTTGCTTGGCGAAGTGGATTTGTACTCATCCCCCAACCCAAAGGTACTAATATATAAAAAGATCAATAAAGATAACATGCAACTTGATCACTTGTTAGACATTGTAGATCAAAGTCTTGAAATTGAGGAAATGATCTTTCAACTTATGACACAGCTTAACACATATAAGGTAATAACCATAATTTAAAGTGATATTTTTATTTTGAATAACAATTATGATATATTTTTTTAAAATTTTACGTTATCTAAACGAAGAAACATTTTCCTTTCTTATACATATATTTTTGCAATTCGTGGAGCCTGACAAGCATGGTCTAGATAGTAATGGGGCAACGTAAATGCCACATATTCCGGACACATGAACTCGTATACCTTCTAGGATATTCAATTCTCCACCTTCCATAACGGTAGTGGGTAGCCATGACACAAACCCGTAGAGAGCCACATAGCCAAGCACTGGAGGTGCTAACAAAGATGAGTTTGATGATTTGGTCAATTATATGGTTTCATTTCCTGGAGCGAGACATGTTACCTCCATGGGGATCCTTTCAGGGACATTTATGGTTAAATATGAAGGACTTACATTAAAGCAAGTAAAACTGACAAGTAATTTTTAATATTTTACCCGTTTCATGTTGTCCATCTCAAACATAAATCATCTAGATTATTAAATGTAAATTAATGATGATATATTTCTTGTGTGTAGGAAACAATGATTTTTATAGGCACTTGGAGACCATGGCATTGTTGATTTTTGGGCCCACTGTTGGTACCAAGATCTTCCCCTATCAAAAATTTTAAATTTCGACAGCACGCAAGCAAAGAGGGACTCTCATTTTCGCTATCAAAATGTTCACTAGAATTTTTACCAAAGCCTTGGGTTCCTTGTGTCCATCAATTCAGCCTCTTTTTTCCATAGATCATAATCTTTACTAAGCCTCTTTTTTCCATAGATCATAATCTTTACTACTTTTTTTGTGTTCTTAGGTGAAAGTGCCAAATGATCTAGCCAATATTTTTGACCTTTTGACAAAGCGTCACATCTTCTTGTTAACTTGCCAAGTTTTCCTTTTTAAGGTATAATTGGTGAATGTTTTCTCCTTTTTGTCAAAATATTGATCCTATGTTGAATACGATTTCTAATAATTATTATTATAATTTTTATAAAAATGATTATTTTTATCTTTTTATTAAAGTTATATTTTTTATTAAAAATTTAAAAAATAAGCATGTTATTGTATAAAGCCATCGCTTTCAACCCATTAGCTTTTTTTCCATTATATTAACGTGTCAGGTTGGATTTTTATAAAAAGGATGAAGTTTCATTTCATAATTTAATTATGGGCCTTATGTCTTATTTCAAGACAACGCCAAAGTCTTCACTTATAATCACACGTAGCATCCAAGTTTCTGATTCCTACCGTCATCTCTTAACGCACTCACGACAAAACGCTAGGGGTATAGTCCATCGGTATGGAATAATCAACACGTTGATTTAAGGCACGTATTCTTATGTATATAAAATAATGAAATTATCAAATTTCCTTACATGTGGGATAGCCATCACATATGCGAAATAAAATATTGAGGATGTTGGTGCCTTGTCTAAAACCTAAGCTTAAGTATCAAAAGCGATCAAGGGAGAATAGTCATGACAGCCACCGAATGCCAATAGTTGGGAACCAAATCTCAACGTTAATGTCAAAATGCTGAGGAGAATTGAATGGATCATAGTTTAATTATGTTTACAATAGCAAGCATGGTTGATTCCGGTGCCAAGAGCTTAGTGATTGGCTAACTCTCCAATTAAGTTCCAAATGTTGAAGTGTTCAGGTGCCAAATAGAAGGGTGGGCTTCTTTCACCAAATTGAGCTTACGCCAAGGTTTCAAATTTTGCATGAAATGGACACGTGGAGGGATTGACTAATCCAACACATTGATATTTCCATAATTTTAGCCATTTCCATATTTGAAGGGATGTAATCTTCAATAGATCAACGTGTATGGCATTTCAGATTTTTCTATTAATACCCATCATACAGTTGGAGCTCAAAGATTCTATTCAATAAAAATTATGAAGTCTCATTTTTATTATTTTAAATCAGAGAGATCTTTTCCAGATTTGATAAAAACAATACAGAGGCTTGTTTATAAGGGTGCACCCAAGTTGCAAATTTGTATATCCATTACATTTTATATCAATTCGAATTGGGTGTTGATACAAGCATCAATAACAGCTTATCATTCATTTCATGTCAATTGCGAATACTTTTCGAGTGCTCAACAGAAGCCAACGAGGAGATGAATCAAGTATTATAAATCACAGGTGTAAAAATCAAGTGCCACAGTTGTGTCCAGTGAACGCCAAAATTTTTAAAAGAAAATCGAGAGGAAAGTATGTTAAAGTCTGGATAACCACTTCACATCGCAGGCCCGATATTATTGCAGAGGTTCTCGAATACTCTTGCTCGTTTCAATGAAGTGAACAGGTGCTCCCATTGAAATAATTATAACACCACAGCTGGCAACCACCTACAAGCTCGATTTTGATGAGTTAAAAACATAGATCAAGTAATCTAGTCTGTAACTATATTGCAATATTTGATCGTGAACTTTTGGATCTCAGAAACTATTTTAGGAGATTGATTTTGTTATAAATTATAAAATGAAAAATGAAAAAAGGGTGTGGGGCAAGAGAGAGGGTGTGGCATATGTTATTAATCATTCTCTGCTAATGAAGATTCCTCAGAATTGTATTATCAGAGTGTAAATATCGTTCTTTTATTTCTCTTTATCATTTTGCTTGAATATAGTGCAGACTTTGAGGATGAATGGTTGCCTTTGATTTATAGATTCCTAAGCAGCAAAGGGTTTGTTTTGATTTCCTATAATTCATTGTTTTTGTTCAAGTACCTTCCTAATCTATTTTGCAGAGAGGTTCTCTCTTCGATATACATTCTTCCTTCTGTTATATTCTCTATTCTTCCATCTACCATCGTATAACTTTTGGGTTGATATACAATTCAATTTCCTTCAATCTATAGGGTGTTACTCAACTCCATGCCTAATGGTATCACTAATCTATTGTTAGTTTGTTTCCTTCTCTCATCTCATTTAGTCTTGTTGATCAACTTACCACCCTTAAATTCAATCATCCATTTTAGATGCCTAAGCTCTGTACTTTAGCACTCAAGTAAATATTTTAAGACAAACACCCACCAAACGAACGAGGTGGAATTCACAGAATTCCAAAATCAAAAAATAAGTTTTGGATTATGAGGAAGGTCTCTATGGGGTGGTGTCAAGTCCCCTCCCATCAGGCCAATCAAGGGAGAGAACATGACTCTAAAACTGGGCATCGAGCCCCATATCCATTAAGTAAAACTCATTGATAAAAAGACATATACATGTGCATATTGTAATTAAACACGGCGGAATTAAAAGCATCTACATATCTAGCATACATTCAAACATTTTCATAACAAACATTAAATAATTGCATTGCAGAATTTAATACATGAGAGTACTTATCTTAAAACAAAGTAGTCCTGAGAAACCAACTGTGAAACTGCAACGTTCCACCTAACCATAGGCCAGTTGTGCATATCAATCTCTTGATACAACTGCCACCCCCAAGTTGGGCATGATTTCTACAAGGAAAAAGGGGAACAATAGACTCACACATAGCCAAAATACACCAAAATGAGCCAAGCCAATCCACAGTTGGGTTTATCAGGCTGCTAAGGAAAAAGGAGGGAATGAATTGCTAAGCTAGTGAGCTCAAGCATAGAGCCATGGATACCTCTAAAAGATCTATCTAGATTGGCACCCACAATGCCTACACACCCCACTCAAGGAAGTATTCCCTTCACCAATGCACAGTCCATCAGGCCATACCTTCCATTCTAGTGTTGTCCAAGGTGTGCATAGAAGAGTAGCCATCCCTTTTGATCTTTCTGACAAGTTACTCCCCTCACTAGGTTTATCAAGCCAATTCTGTCCACTTCCACTCCAATTTTCTTGCTCACAGGTTCAAACCAAAACAAGGATACACATAATAGCAAAATCACAAGTGTTGGGCATGTAGAAAAACATTTTTACTGTGGGATGCACCCAAAATGGGGTTTCTACTAGTTCAGAAAAACGTGGGCAGCCAAAAACGAAATGGGAGAAGGGGGAAACAACCTTGGGAGAGCAAATCGCTTTCAGAAAAAAAAAATTATGGGCATTCAAGGGACAAAAACAGCCTCCATAAACCCCAAAATCGTGGCTCCCTTCCTCCCAGCCATTGTGCAATACAAAAACGAGTTCTCGGGCATGGAAAATGGTGAAAAACATGATGGGGAAAGTCCCAACTAGCTCAAATGCCATGAGAGAGCAAAGTCCATGGGTGAAACGTGGCTTTGGGCACCATTTCGTGGGTGTTTTCTTGCCCAAGAAGCAAAAATACGAATTCCCAAGTTGATGGCTTTCCCATGCATGAAATTGGCTACCATACCTCTTCATTCCCAAGGCATTAACTACCTCAACCAACTCTTGAAAAAATTAAATGATTGGGTGCATAACCCAAAATGGATAGTTGGTAGTTTATGGATTTTCTCATTGATACATGGATTAACACCATTAGCTCAAGGGTTTGAATAATTTCCCCCCCTATTCCTTATAAAAATCATGCCTCCATCTCTTTGTTGCATTGCATAGCTAGTTGTGGGTATTTTATTAAAATTTGTATTTAAATGATGTCTTAATTTACATTGTGCATGTCTAGCACAAGAACCATAGGCATCTATTTTTAATTGCCGATACATACAAAGCTAAATCGATGGCAGGGCCTTGTCCTTGAGCTCCTCACCATGATTAAATAACGATATTTACATCATTTACAATTTTAATGCAATAGGGTCAAAATCGGGATATTACAGGTGGACACATTTAATAGAAACGTGGTCAGCTCCATAGTTGGCCAACATCTAAAATATATGCATGAAACCTATAGGGTTCACTTGGAGAAGAACCCTAGGTACGAGCATCCTCTCATGATTCCAGAGAGGGAGTGGAAGGCACTGGTTGAGGATGGAAAAGAGAAGAAAATAAGGAAATAAGGAAATACACCACCTCGTCCCACAAGGTAAATTATATCTTGAATTCATTACCTTTAATTTTATTTAGATCTAAAAAAATGTGGCACATAACATAGTCAAAAATTTTGATGATAGCTTGCGTGACACTTCAAAGTAAACAAAAACAAGGATTTCCAAACATGAACAACACAAGCTAGGCCAGGGAGGCTACTTGAAGTTACAATCACGAATTGTAATTACCCAAATACCTTAACAATATAATTTGTATCACCTTGCAACTTTTGGGTAATTGCAACCAATAACATAAAAAATACATACTCTTATGCAATGTAGGGCGACGAATTCAGAACTGAAACTACAGAGGAATACCTCAGGATTGGTTATAGTTCTGGCTATATAGTTGTTGTTGAATGGTGGAAAAGCTTGGGGTAGATCCCAAGATCTAGTGTGCAAGATAAGGCAAATAAAAATCAATTGACATAATAACCTTTCATAACTTATAATAAAAACATTCATGTTTGGCATTGTCCATATAAAATTTAAAGTGTTACATCTTGGTTTTAAATAGGGGAGCAACACTATGAATAAGCTTGTAGGTAGTGTAGAGAAGTGCACTGATAGTGGAGTGCCGCGAGAAGATGCTTCTCCTGTGCAACCCCACAATGGTGCTACGTTGACTAAGATCCATGACAGTAATATGGATGGAACTTAATCATATACTTGATAATTTTGTAGTTTTTATTTTGTACTTTTAAAAAAATTTACATCTAGCATTGTGTCCTTAAAATGTTTGTTGTTTCAATGGTAGAGAATGTTATAATCGAGGGTCCTACAGCTGAAGAGGAGCATAGGGAAGTGATTGCAAAGATGCTGACCAGTGCACCAAGTAAGTAATTACATCGTAGAGGTTTTTTTAACATTACTGAACTAATTCATTAATATTTAAAAACTCGCCTTATAAATTTAACATTTTTTGTTTTTCTAGGTAATGCACTGTCACAATGGCTTGTACACCACGAGTATCATACCAGGTGTACATTGCATCAGAGGCCACAAGTAGAAACAACTTCTGAAGAGCACCCAAAAAACCAAGATGATATTGAAGATGATGAATTACTTAAGAAGTATGGGAACAACTGTCACGTCCCCGGTCGCCTTGGTACCATTTAGAGGTGATGGGAGACCACTTGGTACATTTTTTTTCAATAATCATTTATGCAATTACACGCAGTCGTAATGGTCTTTGATCTACAATCCAAAATCGACCTTGCCACAATCCGCAGTCGGAATGCGGAAGTTGGATTGCCAAATTTACCTTTCTGAATAAATCACACTCCTGACTTTTGCAATCCGCAATGCGAAAGTCAAAAGTCGGAAGTCAGAATTCAACTTCATAGCTTCAAGGAATCACTCGCCCGACTTTATCAATCCACAATCCATGTTGCAGAAGTCAGAAATAAGAACACCAAAATATCCTTCTCTAAAAGTTACTTATTCAACTTCCGCAATCCACAACCCGCGTTGCGGAAGTCGGAATTTGGAACTTTCAATTTGCGATCTAGGGAAAATTGTTTGTCCGAATCCTGAAATCTTCAATCTAAATGCCGAACTCAGAAATTAGAAGCCTCAAATCACTGTCCAGGAAAATTTACCGCTTCCAACTTCCGCAATCCGTAATCCGCATGCGGAACTCAAAAACCGCAAATCACTGTCTAGGAAAATTTACCCCTTCTAACTTCCGCAATCCACAAACCGCATGAGGAAATTGGAATTAAAATCCTCAAATCACCATTTGGGAAAATTTACCCCTTATGACTTCCACAATCTGCAATATGGATGCAGAAGTCAGAAATCAGAAGCCTCAAATCATAGTCCGGGAAAATTTACCCCTTCCGACTTCCATAATCCACAATACGGATGCAGAAATCGGAAATCGAAAGCCTCAAATCACCGTCCAGGAAAATTTACCCCTTCCGACTTCTGCAATCCGCATGTGGAACTTGGAAATCGAAAGCCTCAAATAACTGTCTGGGAAAATTTACCTCTTACGACTTCCGTAATCCGCACATGGAACTCAGAAATCGGAAGCCACAAATCACAGCTTGGGAAAATTTACCCCTTCTGACTTTCGCAATCCACATTCTGCATTGCAGATTCAGAACTTCGGGAGTCTAACCATGCAACTCCAACGGTTGGTACTCAACCTCCGCAATCCGCAATCCGCATTGCTGATTTGAAAATTCGGGATCACATAACCCTTCACCTGCAACATCCCAGGCTGATAACTTCCTCCACCTTAAGCAAAATTGGACTAGTATTGTACCGTTGGAAATATCTTGGAGAGCTATATCGACTGATATAATCCCCTACCACCTTTGAGGATTCTAACTTGGCCATATCTCCAACTAAAACATTGTCCATAACGTTCTCTATGCCTCTTTCCCTTCTACAAGAAACTATGTCCGCCTTCTGACGTGACTTCTCCCTTTCCCTTACGCACAGAGGGGTCATGAAACACCACAGGGGATATCTAATTCCTTCCCCATGTTGATGTGAAGCCATGCAACCCATCTAGAAGTGTATGAAAATTCTTAGAAAAACACATATAATGAAGCTAATTCTAATCAATATGTATCTACAACATACAGGATTAGCAGCATACCGGCACAATCAAATGGTGGACAATCAAACATGAATCTACCTCCTACTCTGAATTATAAATAGTCTTCCTACTGATTAAATGCATGAGACTATTCATTTAGTTCATCTAAAGAAAATACGTATAAGCTTGAACATAACAAGCATACCATAAGAAAGGGAAAACTAACATCATTTTACACCACAAAAGGCACTTATCTTTAATGGAAATGTTGAAGCAACTGGCTAAGTGAGAGCAACGTTCTACCATACCATAGGTCTTTGTCCAGCCTATATTATTTTAGCTGAGAGACCACCCCTGAGATGGGATGTGTATCCACTAAGGAGGGATAAATAGGTCCTCTCATAGTCAAGGCTCCACCCTAATGCTAAGCCAACATAAAATTGGGTTTATCCAACATATCCAACCTCTCACTAATCTTCTTCTTTGTTATTCTAGCTAGAATCTTCTCAGTGTTGCAGCCGAAGCTCTGTCCCGCAACTCAGTCTTCTGCTATCAAATTCAAGTGTTCTCACAGGTTCTCTAAGCTTCTCATGCTCTATAATTTACCCCCAGGGTATGATCCAAGGATATCCCAATCGATTTACTTCCTATGAATGGTTTCTAGGTGCTTTTGGATCTGCAAATATGTGCTTACACAGAATCACGATTTTCCTCCTTATGCTTCCCTACTCTACTCTCTCATGCGTGATGAATGAGTTTTGTTGGTAAACAATGGGATAGGGATCAAGGTGTGTGAATTCCCAGGAGGCAGAGTGTCTTAAGGGACAAGAAAAACAGAGCCATACCCTACAATATAGATTGCAGGGTTGCTCCATACTCCATCGATCTCATGAACAATGTTCTTCACCAGCCTCCTTACAATAGAATTAGATGTCGGGAAGGGGAGTCAAATGGGTTCACAAAATGACATTTAGAAGCATGGGTTCCAATCCCACAACCCCCTCACCTCTCCCTAGTGGATACACAAGGACCCTTCTCATTGGTTTCCTCCTTAGCCATTTTCTTCATATTTTTATTGTAATATTTAATATTTACATCATTTACAAAACCTCATTCCTTAATAGCACATGGATAATCAGAATGTCAAATAATTTCCTTCTAAATAAAACCTAAACATCCACTAGTGGGGCCTTGGCCTTGATCTCCACACTAGGGAAACACACATTGCATTTACACAATATTTATATTGAAGCCAATAAACCCTTAGGGTCAAAATGGGGATGTTACAATCCCCCCCGCCTAGAATAACAGCTTCCTCAGTGTTCCAATACTTAGGAATGCATATACAGTTTAGACATGTCCAAAATTTACAAAAATGTTTCTGGTATGCCCTGCATTTCATCCTTTACTTTGAACTTTCAGGACCAAGTCCTTTGTCTTCCACAAGTTGTTCCTGTTGTCTGTGATCTTCCATCTCTATAGGTAGGCATTGCACCACATCAATCCCTTCCTTTTCTTTACCTTCCATCTAATCCACAAGTCTCAGTTCTTTATGGTTGCGATCTTTCTTGTTTTCCTTTGTTGGGTAGTTGCGGAAGAGATGATTTCCTCCACATTCCCAGCATTTCAATGTCTGCTTTTTCTTTACATGCTCAATTTCCATTGAGTCTTCCCACTTGGAACATTTCTTAGTGGGTTGATTGCGTGAATGCCTCTTCATTGATCCACTTTCCTTTCCACTGTTGGTTGCTTGCAGAATGCTTTTTACCTCCCTTTGCAGACAAATAGAGTCATGCAAAACCTTGTGGATCATCTCATTCTGTTCCTTTTGTAGCCTGAGCATATTTCCAAGATTTTCTTAGGTCTCGTCAATTGTTTGAAGAATATTTTCAGCCAAATCTAGTAGCTTTTGGTCAGCTTCCATGGTCAATGTGCACAACTAACCACACTTTTCTTGCTAGCACCATTGGTCTTGTAACAACTGCAACCAATTGATTTAAAATTTTCACATGCGAAATTCATCATTGCAAATCCTATTAGTCCAAGTAGAATATAAACATTAGAATCAGTCAATTATTTTCCTAATTGACATGGTAAATCCATGCTTTATCCATGGGGATTCCACACTTTTCATGCATTCCCAACATACACATGAACTCATTCATGTTCATCCTTTCACAGGGAATTAACTATTTCCGTAATCACAATTTATTTCATGCAAATATACACAATCAACTTTCAGTCATAACGTGCATTCAACAATTTTTTGTTTTCTAGATGTATCAATCAAAAGGAAAGAGAGAAGTAAGATCACCCCCGCTCTTGGTCTTGTCCCAATCTGGAGCCACGCTGCAACTATGGTTCCATTCTCCTTAGCCTCTTTCACTTCAATGTGAATGCTTGAATTGCCCTTTATTGTTTTGGTTATGAAACTTAGTGTCTAAGGACTGTCCAAAGCTTCTCAACCAGGGAACCCTTCCCCATGGTTTATCTAAAAAATCTAGGCTGCTAGGACCCACCCAAGTACACTAGCACCATCTTCCCATTGCTGCTCATACTGAGCTTTCTGGAATAGTCAGATGTCCAAATGCATCCTCAGGATGCCTTCATAGTTCTTGCTTCCTGCAATGACCAAGGTTTAGAAAAAGGAAACAACAACGTATTAGTTTGGTTTTGATAAGACTTGTACATTAAATTTTTCATTATTCAAAATGAGAAATAGATGATAATTGAATACTTATCTGTATTGGACATTTCCTCTCTATTCAATATTGATGCTTCTTAGTCCTATAAAAAAATTTCCTTAAAAAATTAAGGGTAAAAATGATTATTGTGCTTATACATAATTTCGTAAATAACTTATATAGCCTACTTAGAAAGAAAAAATATAGAATGAAAACTTCAAAAGGAATGTAACAAACCATATGAAAATATAAAATTGAAAAGATAAGGCTTTTCAACAATTAAAATAGTTGAAATTCAAGAAAATTGGGGAAAAGTGCTAACAATCCCACACAAAAGTACAATGGGGTCTTAAGAAAACATATTTTGATGCATACATACATACATACATACATATATGCACACACACACACACACATAGCTTGTGCATAAAAACTAACAATTATCTTACCATTGGGCCACCATAATCTTTGTTCAAAAACTTTCTATGCAATCTTATTTGGTTTGATCTGGAGTCGCATTTGATCTAATTTCACTAGTGATTTTTTATGTAGGGGATTTGAAATAAGGTTCACAAGGTTCTCTTGGTAGGTTTTCTCAAGAAGGGACCTAGTTTATTGATAGGCTTATCATATAGAGTTTATGAGTTTTGTCAAGCAAGGTGGATATCCTAGATTGATTATGGGTTTTGGGTAAATCAAAATGTGTGAAAAAGGGAGCGATTTCTAATTGTTATCCACTGATGAAAAATTAAAGAGAAAAGGGAGAGAATTTTTTATTCTTACCCTCTCATGAAAAAATCAAAATTGTTGGTTAACCCCACATCATTCTACGTAAAAAACATAACCACTAGTTTACCCAACCTTTTTTCCGGTTCTATTGAAAAATATTTCTAGTGGAATTAGGAGGAAAGAGAAGGTTATGATCATAAATTGTAGGTGCCCAGAGGAAACAACCACAATTGGTAAAAGAGGCGATGCATAGAATTGGTCATTGAGGTAGTCTACAGATCTCGCTCTTATACCACTATTGGAATCATAAGAATGTAAATAATAAGAGACAAAGCGATAATAATGAGTACACATATTTCATTAATATATAACACATTGAAATAGGGACAGATGTGACCCTTAGTTTCATATTCCCATGAAGTCTCTTGGAATTCTGATGACTCTTCATATTCCTTCAATATTTCATAACCCAAAGGATTAGATTTCCACTACCAACTAAAATATTATAAATAAATAAAAGGAAATAAAATGTTCAATATAAAATATAAATATTATAATTAAAAATATATTTCTTACAATATAATATCCTACATTTTAAAATAAATAACATTATTTAATAGAGAATAATTAAAGGTTAATGTGTTACTAAAATAGTTATAAATTTTATAAAGTGTATTGGAAAAGCATTACAACTATTTTTTTAAGTAAATCTAAATTTATTAATAAATATTTTGAAAATAGAAATATCATTTATTGAAATAACAAACAAACCTAATATCTCAATAGACAACACCACCAAGAAGCAATCTCCTAATTATTAAATCTAAAAGAAACAACAAGAAAACTAGTCAAGGAACCTTCTGACAATTACCATTGTAGTATAAAGGCCCATGACCAAATGATGAATGTCAGAAAGATACAATCATGGGAATTCTCATGTAATAATCACCCACTATGAAAGTACTGTCATGAATAAAAGTACCCTCAAGGTAATTTGAGGTGTATGTTATGCATATTTCTCAAGTACTGCAAGATATTCCTTCTTGCAGACAACTGTGTAAAACCTAATACAAGGCAGTAAGTTCACAACTTCACAAATTAACAAATGAGTGGAACATTCATTGATCTAGTGTCTATCTATGGGGAGGGAATATAGAACTAAGTTCTAAAGCCTAAATTCTAAGAGAATTGGTGTCACCCTGAGGTTACCAATTCTTTTAAATATCATGTGCACACATAACCCGCTAAACAAGAAGGATATGATCATCTCTATACTTTCCAAGATTGTCTTGGTGCTTGAAATGCATGTTAGGTGTGTTTTGTTGACAAATGTTATTTTCTACAAATAGATTTTAAGTCACCTTAGTGGCAACTAGTTTAGTTTCAATAGATTTGGAGAATTAAATCTCCACCCGGCACCAAGAATTTTAGAACCTAAGTAAGTTATGTGTTTTTTCTATAAAATCAAGTAATTTTGCATTTAATTTATCTATTATATTTAATGTATTCTTTTAGTCAAGGTACAAAGTGCAACTTCAAATAAACATATATTGTTGCTTAGATCATTGATTTGTTAATTGCTATGGATATTCCACTGGAACAATTCATCACAACGAATCTTACACCTTAGTTCTTTTTATTAATTTATTATAATAATTGGGACTAAAAGGAAAATAAGTAGAGAAATTAAATATACAATCCATGCAAATAAACACAAGATATACACTGGGAAAACCCATTATGGGGTTAAAGCCAACTAGAAATGAGAACTATGCATTTCTCTTTTCTTCTCTAATATGTAGTACAAATATAAAGAAAGTGGTACTCTCTATGGAGTTACCTATTACTCTATAGCCATAATGGTTACTATAGGATCTCATACTTCCTATGATCTACTCTACTATCCACTTCCATGTTGTTTCTCAACTATGGAACAATATATAGCATCAAAAGAATGGGACCCCTTATTTTCCTAACAACCCAATATTTAGCATAGCACAACAGATATTTATGGTTAGGGTTTTGGACCTTATAAAATGTTCTTTAATTTCCACATGTGACTAGATCTACATGTGAAAGAAATGAGAGCTGACATGGAATCCATTCGAATATTTGGTCATTGACTAGATGGGTCAACTTGTGGGAGGGATAACTTCTTCATACGAGCTCTAATTGAGCGATATTTGGACTGTTAAAATGTATTTGAGTATAGAATTGCATCATGTCCCATGGTGATAGTAATTGATTATTTTACCCTCAAAAATGTTGTTTAGACCCTCAAAGAGGCCTCGAAAGGTTATGGACCGCAAATACACAAAATGAGAGCTACCCATCAAATGGGCCACATAAGGAAATTCATTCAATCTTCCATCCCCAAAAGATCCAAACAGGTGAAAAGGTATATATTGATCAATTTTGTATCCCACCTCCCCATTTTGAGAGGATTTGATCACAAAAATATTTTACTAAATCATGTGAGGAAATTTTTCTTCTACCTTCTCTTTTGAGTACCATTTAGCCTTACCTGGAAGCTGTCCTTTCAACCACACCTTCCATAGTTCATCTTGTCCCCTCTTGGCAGTCCAAGTATTCTTCTGGAACACTATTTCTTTTTTTAACTTTGCTTGAGCATCTATTGCTAAGTCTTCTATAGAAGGTAAGACCTACTTAGGTTCCCAATCTAGCATGGAAGGTTCATAGAGTTTCTGGTTTTCAACATTCACTACATAGTAAATGCACCTATATGAGGTATACTAAGTAATATCTCAGAGCCTTGATCTTATTTCCAGGACCTTATATTATTTCTTTGTTCAAATGTACCCATACTCTATCTCCCACTTTGAACTAATTTTCAACTCTGCATTAGTCATGACTAGCCTTGCATTTTTCCTATGACTTCTTCAATCCCATCTATAATTGCAAATGGATATTCCTAATATTATCAACGAATTTTTCAGATCTTAATGCTTCAGCTATGGTGTATTCCCTCCCTCCCCCTTGCTTTCCATTTACAAAACCTATAGGTCAAGGTGGAGGATATGCATAAAAAGTTTCAAAAGGTGACCTACCAATGGAAGTGTGGATCGCACTTTTATAGGAATTTTCTAAATATAAATCAAGTTTTCATCCCAACTCTTTGAATTCTTTTGTTTGTAACCCATCAAAATCTACACCAAAGTCATGTTCACTACTTCTGTCTTCCTATCTATCTGTGGATTGAATTTTGTAGACTCTTCAACTTCATTCCCATTTTCTCCCAAAGTGTAGTCCAGAAGGCACTCATAAATCTGGTATTATTGTATAAGATGATGGTTCCTGATATCCGAAAGTGTAGACAAACTTATTGAAAGAACATGTTTGTTGATTCTTGTCATCTAATAGTATTTTTACAAGGAATAAGAATGAATATATTGTTAAATCTTTCAACTAACACAAATAGATAGTCATGTCCCTTCGTAGTGGTTGGAAAACCACCCACAAAATCCATGGATATTCTCTCGCATGGTCTCGTAGGAACATGTAAGACATCATACATACCTTGCTACCTATTATTAAGATTGCTTGTACAACAAAGTATGCATCCTCTAATAACCTGTGTTACATCTTATTCCATTATAAACCAATAAACATACCTATGTAAGTTTGCAATTCTCTTCCCTACACCAAAATGTTGTGCAAATTTGGAGGTGTGTGCCTCTCTGATAAGCTACAATCTCTCACCTTTAGGAGCACAGTTCTTGTTCAACTTGTAGAGTAACCAATCCTGGATATTATAATCAACCTTCCTATCACCTTATTCATCTTCTCTGTATTTCTACTTGTATGAATCATGGGTGAAAGGTTCCATGTTCATAAGAGTTCCCAAAGCTGTAATGTTGGCTACAAGTGGCCTTGAGAGCATGTCTTCTATATTGTTTGTACTTCCCTTCTTATACTTGATGACTAGATGGAATTGTTGTAAGAATCACACCCAATTATAATATATGGTCTTTTGTAGATTACTCTAGGTTTGTAAATATTGTAGCGGTTGGTGATCAGTGTGAATGATGGTCTCCTTTCCCATCAAATAGTGATTCCACTTCTTAACAGCTTAAACTAGGGCATAGATTTATTTATCGTAGGTAGGGTAATTTAGGACTTCCGCATGAAACAATTTAGAATTATAGTATATTGGTCATCCTCTTTGCATTATAATTGTCCCATAGCGTACCTAACTGCTTATCTCTCCATTTCAAAGGGATTATATAGGCTAGGTAATGCGAGAACTAGTTCTTGATTGATCTTTCGATTTATCTCTCAAACACATCTAGCTTCCAGTTCTTTCCCCACTCGAACCCCTTACTACTATATGTTATGGCATCGAGAGGTGTAACCATAATAGAAAAGGAAGCTATGAAATTTTGAAGGTGTTGAATTCCCCCCAAAAGCTCCTAAATTTAGTTACATTTTTTAGATTTGGACACTTAGTGATGGCTACAATCTTTGTGGGATCAATCTTGAGTTCCCCTCCATTAATCAGACACCCCAAATACACTGACGATGGCTAGGTTAACTCACATGTATTTAAATGAGCCAGCAATTGGTGCTTTTCTAGAGTCTCTAACACCTTCTCGAGATGTGATATATGTTATTCCTAGGTAGCACTATCAACCAATATGTCATATAGATATACAATAACAAACGAATCTTAGAAAGGGCATAATACGTCATTTATCAAATGCATAAATGTAGTTGGTGTATTGCTTAAACCAAATGGAATTACTAACCATCATATAGGACTTTCCTATTCTTGAAGGTATTATTCCATGTGTGTTCTTCCTTGACTTGCACCTGGTGGTATGCTTAGTTTATATCCAACTTTATGAATTACTTGGCATGTTGCATTTGGTCCAACAGATCATCAATCATGGGAAGAGGGTACCAATTTTTTAGTGTGATAATGTTCAATTCTCTAGTTGATGCACATCCTCGAAGTCCCATTGTTCTTGGGTACTATGTGTTAAGATTCAATATGCTAAGACATAAAATATCAGCATTGCATTTCATTTCACAACAATAGCATATACAGGATCATTGAAAGAACAACAAGCACAGCATAAACACAAGAGACACAGATTTATCCTGGGAAACCCTCATGGGGTAGAAAACCCAGCAAAGCTTCCTCAATATAGATGACCAACAAATACAAAGATGTAAACTCTAGACATGAGCTCCTTCTCCTCCATAGCAGATCTCTCCCTCACCTATGCGCTAATCACAAGTGAGTGCAATGTGTGTTAAATGAGGAACACACCTCCTCTATTTATACATATCTATGACTTGTCTTCTTACATTAACTAGGTCATCCCCAACTAAATCGATTAACATAATGTGGTAGGGCCGACCCCACTAGGGTGTTCTAATAACCCCTTTAACCCACATGAATCATACAGGGTCGACCCCCACTGGAAAAGTATAATAACCCAAATTACCACATTCTCCACGGAGGAATAAAACATCTCCAGATATACAATAAGGTCTTCATGGAGGAATGAAACATCTCGAGAATAATAAAGTACAAATATAATATTCTTAGAAGTTACAATATTTCAATAGTCCCCCTCAATGAGAAGGATATTATAACAACATCTACAAGAGCAAGGAGTCATCAACATCATACATGATACATCTATAAATTATTGGAAGCTTTCTCAACATCATCAGTATCTCAACCAATTACTGGAATATCTTCAGGTCTTTAATACTGGAGTATCAACATCGTCAGTATTGAGTCTTCACGTTCTGCAACACTCGATCAGCTACAACATCGTCATCATTGGGATCACCCAATCAACAGCCTCATCATCTGGATATACTGATCATCATCATAATAGCATCAATTAGATCCTCCAATCAACATCATCATCATCATGATCAGCAGGATCGTCATCTAGACCATCACGATCAGCAGCATCATCATCTAGATCATCACGATCAACAACATCTGGATCATCTCAATCTATAGCATCTAGATCATCTCGATCTACAACATATGGATCATCTCAATCTACAACATATGGATCATCTCGATCTACAGCATCTGGATCATCTCGATCTACAGCATCTAGATCATCTCGATCTACAACATCTGGATCATCTCGATCTACAGTATCTAGATCATCTCGATCTACAACATCTATATCATCTCAATCTATAGCATCTGGATCATCTCGATCTACAACATCTAAATCATCTCAAACTACAGCATCTGGATCATCTGCAACACACATGATCCAATTACGGGATGATCAATCCCTCTCACACAAAGACACCTCTCATGTCTATGGACGATGCAATCCAGATCTACTTACAGGATGATCAAACCTGATCCTTTTAAGACAAATCCATGTCTAGGGATGATACAGTCCTTGATCCATTTAATACAAATCTATGTCCAGGGACGATTCAGTCGTGGATCCACTTAATACAAATCCATGTCTAGGGATGATGCAGTCCTTGATCCATTTAAGACAAATCCATATCTAGGGACGATGCAATCCTTGATCCATTTAAGACAAATCCATGTCTGGGGATGATGCAGTCCTTGATCCATTTAAGACAAATTCATGTCTAGGGACAATGCATTCCTTGATCCATTTAAGACAAATCCATGTCTAGGGATGATGGAGTCCCGACCACAGTGCTAGTCCTTTTTCATACTGGATGTGACCTAGATTAGATCTAGGATTTACCACCACAGAGCCAGTCCTTTTTCATACTCAATGTCACCTAGATCAGATATAGGATCTATCACATACATTTTGAACTAAAAAATTAGGGATGATGCAGTCCTATCATCAATTTTCAGAGACAGATGACTATGGGTCTATTCAGGGGACTGAATTCCAGGGATGATGCAATCCCTCTCATCCACTAGGGACTTCTTTATCCGAGACATATGTATATGGATCAATTCAAGAGACTGAAGTCCAAGGATGATGTAGTCCCTCTCATCCACTAGGGACTTCTTTCTCAGAGACATATGTCTACGGATCAATTCAGGGGACCGAAGTCCAAGGATGATGCAATCCCTCTCGTCCACTAGGGACTTCTTTCTCGGAGACATATGTGTACGGATCAATTCAGGGGACCAAAGTCCAGGGATGATGCAATCCATCTCGTCAACATAGACCAAGTCTAAGGACAACTTATCTTCTTATCGTTGATATCATCGACCTCATCGTCGGGACAGGTAACCTCATCATCGACCTCACCGTCGGAATAGGTAACCTCATCATCAATACATGTATCCTCATCATCGATACAAGTATCCTCTTCATTGATACAGTATCATCATCATCGATACAGTATCCTCATCATCGATACAGTATCCTCATCATCGACCTTACCGTCGATATAGGAAATCTCATCATCAGTATAGGTATCCAAAACGATACCAATATCCAAATATCATCATCAACCATATCACTCCCTCTTTCGAGGAGGGTCCTTCTGAACTACACCAAGATTGTCTCGGAAATACTCAAACTTTACTCGAGACAAAGGTTTGGTCAACACATCAGCAGCTTGTTCGTCAGTGCTCACATACTCGAGCTTGATAGCTCCTTTCTGCACCATATCCCATATATAAAAATATTAGATCTCTATGTGCTTTGGCTTATCATGGAACACTGGATTCTCTTCTATCTTGATACAACTCTAGTTGTCACACGGGATCAAAGTGGAGTTCATCGCTAAGTCAAACAATCCTGATAACAACTTCTGAAGCCATATTGCTTCACAACTAGCAGAGCAAGCAGCTATATATATTCCACTTCGGCTGTGCTGAGAGCCACACTAGACTGCTTCCTACTAAACCACGAGATCATGGTAGATCCTAGACAATAACATCCACCTGATGTGCTCTTCCTGTCTGATACACTTCCTGCCCAATCAACATTTGTGTAGCCATACAATCTGTAGTCATGATCTCCAACATAGACCAATGTCTATCGTACCCTTTAGGTACCTCATCACATGCTTTACAGCTATCAGGTGAACATGCCTAGGTTCCACTAGATACTGTCTCAAGGTGTTTCACAACAAAGCATATATCCGGCCTTGTATTCGTTAGATACATCAATGACCCAATATTTTGTCTGTACAGAGTCACATCCACTAACTCTGATGAGTCATCCGCTAACAGCTTCAAGTTGGAATCCATGAGAGTGGCTATGGTTGTACATTCCAACATATCAAATCTTCTCAAGATTTCCACAACATACTTTTCGTGGTTGAGAAATATTCCTTTTGGGCCTTGCCATACTTCCAAACCTAGGAAGTAATGCATCAATCTGAGATCTTTCATCTAGCTTCTTCTTGCTTTCCATGATCTGTTTCTTATCACCTGTCAGAAAGAGATCATCCACATACAATAATAGTATGACATGTTCATCATCCATAACCATAAGATAAAATTTAGGATCAAATTTACTTTTGGTAAAGCCCAATCTTGTCAAGAAGCTATCACTTCTCTCTTTGTGATTGAACATCATTCACACTCTGCATTGAGTGTTTTTCTGCATATATATCCATGCCATCTCTCGTCAGATGGGCCTACTGATATGAGCCTCAAGATCATTTGCACTCTGTGGTGAGTTCCTTCTTGTATCCATCTAAGAGAAGAATTCCATTTGTATATGAACACCATCGTCAACCTTGTAGCAAAGGTTGAAATCTGCATCACCCATGGTGATCATTAAGCTCATCAAATGACTATCGATCTTGGGTACCCGTACAGAGCTTTCTTCAATTGAATCCTGGGAGTTTTCTCGATTCACACTTCTTCTTCAATTACACCCTTAAGAGAATTGTATTATCTAGCCACTTGGAGCAAACATCTCGTCATGATTCTCTTTATCTTTCTAAGAGAATCTTCTAGCCATGAGCCTTGTATAGTATGTTTGATTTGTAAGTCTTCTTGTTGAACATCCATCACTTGTTCGGTGTTCATCATCCTTCTTTTGCAGATCATAGCACATAATATTTCCTACAAATCAAAGTTAATTACATGATTAGTAATACTTCTTAATCATCAAATCATGTTGACATGTTAACCTATTATGCATATATACATGATTCACATAGTCATGTAACTATCTTGACCAATATTTTGGCACAACACTTTTCCATATTTTGTATGCATACAATGACTATCTAGATGCCTTCCATCTCTACTAGAACATACTGTCAAGAGCGTGCACAACTCTCAGCATGTTAGCAAAGAAGTTTCATTCTAGATAAACATCAAGGTAATGTTTGTCCAACTTACCCATCATATGCATATTAGTAGTATACTGTTCAATGCTATATGAATGCTCACACTATGCATGATATATTCTAGGAATGCATACAACTGCTACGAGCAATATCATTTACTATTCATAGATTCAAGAAGTAATTCAAATGACAACTTAAACACTTATCTTTTATGTTTGTGTGGTTGCCTCCCGCTTGATCTCTATTTTGAACTTCTATCCATCCTGGACCACTATGCATGCTTAAGTGTGCACTAGTGTCATCATCATGATCTTATACATAATCATACATTCATTAGTATTGTCTTAATACTATCAAAACATTATGATTCTAAATAATCTTAAGTATGTATGGTCATGATCATTTCATACATAGGTATGCTTACCTAAAATCCTAACAAAGTAGGATTCTAACTTGATATAGGAAAACATACCTGGATTATCAAGCTTGGTTATGTCTTAACATACGCAAACAATATCTTCTTTGTTCTCTTCAATGATTTAGAGACCTTGTGCTAGAACCTGCATATCTCACGGGTTAAGCATAGTAGAACAAGTTCATACATACCTTGTAACTAGATCTTCTATGTGGTCAAAGACTATGGATGAGTTTTTGTCCCTATGACATCATGGTCATAGAACTTGATTTGTCTTTCTTGATGTACCTGTATCTTGTTAGTAGACAACATCATCCTCATAAAACACCACAAGTGCAGTAGTACAATCATAAGTGTCATAACCTTAATCAATGAATGCCTTCTATCATTCACATGCATTCATTATCAAACAATCATAATTGTACTAATCTCAATAACATGAAGACAAACATATCATAAACTTAACCATGAACAGATTTCAACACATACCTGTATCTCCTCAAGTCATACCTGTTAGGATTGCTTTTAACCCAATCCACTTTGATTTACTAAAACTAGATCTAGAGTTGGATTAGGGTTTGTTAGAGAAACCCTAAAAATTCAAACTTTGAATTTCAGACTCCTGAATGGATGGAAAGATGTGCCTTGATGAGCTGATCAAGCTAGCATACTTCAATTTTGAAATCTCTGAAATTTGACCCCTCAAAATTGCCTTTGAAACTTCTGGATCTTCTCGAGAGGATCCCAAACTAGGGTTTGGTGAATCCCACCCTTCTACCCAATCAAAAGGTTCAATCCAAAGCTCTAAACTTTGATTTTTTTGAGGAGCTTCCAACCGTGGTCACAGACTTAAAAAATTCCAACTTTTGCAGAAGCGTTAATTTTCCACCTTTCTGATCAAAATCCCAAACTAGGGTTTGATCAAGCCCAGCCTTTTGACCAACCAAAAATTTTGATCTTGGTCTCTAAATTTTGATTTTGATGAGGAGCATTCAGCCGTGGACTCCGATTCCAAAAATTACAACTTTCTCCGAAGCCCTAAATTCCCACAGCAGTGATAAGCCAAGAATGAAGGTGCTCAGAAAACAATTATGTTTTGATAGAAATATGCACTTGATTGTTTCCGGTTCATCTCTGAAATCACAAATTCCAAGGGTCTGAAATATTGGCATGTTGTAGCCTGACCTGTCATCTTTCCAACCCCATAGGTATGACCTTAATTGGATTTTTTGAGAGAGGGTTATGCCAAGTGTCGCAACGTTACCTGTTTATGGTATAAAATAGGAAAGCAAACTTGTACGGCGTTCCACATGTCACTGGTTCATCTTCGGCCTCTTAAAACCTTACCTGAGAAACTACAGTCCGTTCTCTACCTGTCACTTTGTACGAAATTTCATTTGGAGCTTCCTAGCCCACGTTGTGACCTTTTTACCTAGGTCACCTGTTTATGACTGAGACCTGGAAGAGGCAGAAATCCTAACTTTTACTTATCATAAATCACAAAGTACAACGAATTAGAGGTTATCAAGGTACAGGGGGATGTTATATATGACCTGTAAAGTTTTTAGATCCTGAACCTTCGCCAAAATAGATTTCTAGAGAAAGTTCCATGATGACTGGTTTTTGCTATACAAAACCTTAACCTTCAAATTGTCGCAAGAGAAGCAAGTGTCGTAAGTGCCATACATTTCCTTCCTTCAGGTTAGCTTTGATACCATGTTAAGATTCAGTATTCTAAGACAGAAAATATCAACATTGCATTTCATTTCACAACAATAGCATATACAGGATCATTGAAAGAACAACAAGCACATCATAAACACAAGAGACACAGATTTATCCTCGAAAGCCCTCATGGGGTAGAAAACCCAACAAAGCTTCCTCAATATAGATGACCAATAAATACAAAGATGTAAACCCTAGATATGATATCCTTCTCCTCCATAGCAGATCTCTCCCTCACCTATGCGCTAATAACAAGTGAGTGCAATGTGTGTTAAATAAGGAACACACCTCCTCTATCTATACATATCTCTGACTTGTCTTTTTACATTAACTAGGTCGGCCCCAACTTAATCTCCTAACATAATGTGGCAAGGCCGACCCCACTAGGTTGGTCTAATAACCCCTTTAACCCACATGAATCATACAGGGCCGACCCCCACTGGGAAATTCTAATAACCCAAGTTACCACATTCTCCACGGAGGAATAAAACATCTCCGGATATACAATAACGTCTTCATGGAGGAATGAAACATCTCCGGAATAATAAAGTACAAATATAATATTCTTAGAAGTTACAATATTTAAACACTATGATGATAGTTGAACCACAACATGAGGTGCTTGGTAATATCACACCCTGTTAAAATAGTTGTTGCTACATTTTCTTAACTACATCTGCTTCTATGATAGAGCGTCTATAAAGTTTGATGTTAGACAATGGATAATTTGGAAATAGTTGTAAATTGTTCTCCACCCCCCTCTTAATGGGTATCCCATTAGTCTCCTATAACACTTCTATGTATTCCTACAAAAGGTTCTCCAACTGGTGTTTCAACTCTTTGGTACACCTCTCGAAGGATTCCTTCACTTTTATCAATTCACCTTCTAACTGATTTTTTCTTAACAAGATAGATACAAACTTCCTACTTGAAATGATCATCTTTGCTCGTTTGGTTGGAAATTACTAGAGAGATATTCTATTTACCTTTGTGTGCATTGATGATGAACTATTCCTTGTCCTTGATCAATTGGTTGGATCTCTTCATGAAGATCACATCCATCATATAAATGTGTGGGCTTTTGAACACTACACCGCAAACATTCATGGGAATTATGTCTACCTCCACTTCAGCAATATACTATGCACTTATGGAAAAATTGTTCTTTCACTCTTTCATGACTCTAAATTTGCATCCTTATTTACCCACCCCAATGGGAAGGGAATTGGATGATAAGGTACTTTTAATCCAATATTATGTACCATATCCTCTGCTATGATGTTTTGCTATGGACCAAAATCGAATAGAGCATCAATATTGGTCTTCTTGACCTCAATCTTGACATGGAAGATTTTCATCATCTCTTTCTCTTGCTTAGTGTGAAGTATACTCAGATTCACCTTCTTATGCATTGTGGTATAGATAAAATTCTCATATGCATCCAAGTTTCTTTGTAACTCTTTCCTTGACTCTATAGATAGAAGGTTCTTTTTCTCGACATTCTTCTTGTGGTTCTTAGGTTTCAACTCTAGATGTAGCTTTCAACACGTTTATTTAGTGTGAATGATCCAGATTTATGTGGGAGCGAAATGAAAGAGAATGTATAGAACCATGTATACAAATATATTGCAAAGAACATAGTGAAACAGTAAACACATATTCTATTAAATAGCGGAATAGAATAGACTGTAAACTAAAACAACTAGAATGGTAGTAGCTATCTCTAAGAAGAGATGTGGCCATTATGCTCATTCATGCCAAGATGAATAAAAAAAGAGGCCTAAAGGGCCTATTTATCGTAATAATGAGGGAAAGAATCCCCAAAATCCAAAAACCTAACACTAGAAGATGAACTGTCATAAAGTTTGTGGCCCCAAGGTGGTTAGTTGAACAGTCAACTTCCTGCAGTCATAACGTTTGGATACGATCTCTGTTTTGGGTGCTCAGTAACCCATTGGAAAGGTCTATCCGATATTTATAAATTTTGAATGGGGACAATTGCAAGACAATGGAATCCATTCATCCCCCAAAATCACCAAAAAACATCATTTAGGGCCTCAAAACGGCCCCAAAAGTTTGGGACCCCGAAAAACTGTAAAAAAATTACTAGAAAGTTGCTTAAATGAGAAACTATTTTTAGCCAGTGGAATAGGTGGGTGGCCACTGGTATCCATCTAGATCGGTGACCATCAATGTTACAAAGATTATAATGGTTTCTCATATCCTTGCATTGATGTGTCATGGTTGTAGTCCACTTCTTCTTCCCCTCCTTGGTAGCATCTTAGCTCTCTTTCTGTTTTGAACCACCTAGTTTTCTTTTGGGATGTTGGAAAGGTCTTTGACTATAGAATTTCATCATGGCCAATGCATTAGCAATGGGTTGTTTTACCCTACAAAATTTCATTTCGAGTTTCAAACAAACCTTGAAACGTTCTAGAGCACAAATTTGCAAAATGTGACCTACCCATAAAATGAGCCCTACAAGCCAGTTCAGCCAATCTATTGACCCAAAAATATCCAAATAGATAAAAAATATATATTTATCCATTTAGGATCAATCCTTATATTGGAACCTTGTAGCTATTTATATTACATCATTAGATAGTTATATTGAAACATTGCAATATCCATCCTCTCCATCCTTGAATCATTATTTTGAAACATTGCAATTATTTAGATTACATTACTATAATAGAATAAAAAAACACCAAGTTCAACTAGTGATATCTGCAACTATGTTGGCTATGCAACAATACTATCATCCAACCCCATTCTTGTAAATAAAAACATCATGAAAGGATTTATTTATTTTACATAAATAACATTTTTCACTCATGTGTTGATTTGAGATAGGGTCTCAATGTTATATCAACCCATGTTCAAATTTTGACAAGAATATAGTCATATTAGAAAAATTTGTGGTTCGTCAATTGAGAGTCCCTCAATAGAAGTCAACATAAAAAAATACATTGTTCCATATATAGCTTCCTATGTATCAAAATAATGGTGTTTCTTTACCAAATTAATAAACTTTTATGATTATTTAAGTTGTTGATATCGATGGATTCAAAATTCAAACGAATCCTTAGGTTATGTTTCTTGTAACTTATGATTTATCCCTACACTAGGAAAAATGGAAAGGTTGGGTTGTAGATTTCGTTACCCCTTATCCTAAGGACTAAATAATGGATGTTTTTATACACCATATTTTTTCTTAGTGGAAAATTGTTTCTAGTGATCTAGTTTATGCAGTCTTACAATGAAACAAATCTACCATTACATTACATTATAACTCAGGTATCTATTAGTACATCAAAATATTGACATAGTTCAGATCGTAAAAGATGGAAAAGGACCCAGAAAATGAAAGTATATAATTTGTTGTCACCTCCATTTCATTTTAAAATTATAGGATCCAAATAGAATAAACTAACCATATGAACAATGATTTACTTTATCTAATTTTAAACAAAAACATGACCAAGTAGTTAAAATAACTCTAGGTCATGTAATTTTTCTTGATCCAAAGTATGCATGAATTTGATTACATGAGTTATTACGTCATAGTGATGAGAGACCACTCTATTATCTTATTCGCTAATTTTATTTGAGAATTTTTAAAAATAAAATATTTTCCTATTACACAAAGATAGTTTATAAATAATGTGTTTTACATATTAATAATCCAACACATCTAAACGATAAAAGAACCATAAAATAAATAAATAAATAAAATCAGTCACAGATAGTAAGGCTACCTTTGTTTAAACAATATAAAATTAATATGAACCACATCTCCTTTGAAACTTTTTATCTACCTTTGATTATAGATTAAAAAGGTTATCAAATAAGTATTTTTATTAAAATTACATAGTGTGAGAAAAATCTCAATTCTTTATTTTAAATTTTCATGTGATTAATTTAATAAATTAATTTCTCTACACTTTATTTAACAAGGGAATAAAATCTCTTATTAAATCCGATAAAGAACTATTACAATTTTTTTTGGCATAGTCATATTCAATTTAGTCATTCTATATATATCGAAACATACTATTAGTGTGTACAACAATGTATATTTTATTTATATTCTTCATCCTTTTATTTTTATATTCAAAAGTGGTATTATGCATAATCTTCATGTTTCAATCAATATATTGAAACATTGTAATTATTTATATTATATTCTTGGACTATTATATTGAAATATTGTAATATTCATCCTCTTCATATATAGGTCATTATATTAAAACATTGTAGATATTTACATTACATTGATAGATTTGAATAAAAAAATCATTAAGTTTGACTTTTTATCATGCTAGATCTCGTAGGTATGATTGAAGTCGAAGCTTGCACATAAATATGTTTTTTCGTAATGAAATACGAAACCAAATTTTTTGAGTTGTGTTTTATTATAGGTTAATACTAAAGTTTCATTCTCTAAATGTGTAATTGTATAAGGTACAAAATTTTAATGCTTATGTCCTCTTAATCCTTGTTAGAGAATTATTACAGCTAGGACCTTAGTCATTAGTCATATTATTGATTAATTGGTCCTAAACAAGTTAATTATTGCGTCCCAAGGTTGTTAGAAGTTGGTTAGGCTAAATGATCACTTATCCACCAAAAGTATGGCCCAAAGGTGGTCAAATTGTTGTAAGGCGCCCTCATTATGACCACCTCATGCACTTATTACCACTATTTTTCCTAAGGCACCCTATTTCCCTTTTTTAAGGAAGTTGTGCTGACCAAAGGCACCCAGGCAATGAAGCTAGTCACTTTGGCCCAAAACTAGTTGTTTTGGCGTCTCCTTGGATACCTAACCACCCACCAATCACCTCCTTCAAATGTGTGAGCCTCAGATGAGTCTTCCCATGCATGCCCAATGTTCACATGAGCAATTCGTAAGGGTTTGGGGTGATTTGGGAGCTCCTTAGTCAACCTAGGGGGGATGGGGTGAAATCTAAGCTAGCCACTTGTCAAGCCTCCTAAGGAATTCAATTTCTTCCTATTTATATATAAGGATGATCCAAACTCATTTTTATGTTGGATGGTTAATAAAATCTGAGATTTGATCATTTGTAATTCTGGTTTTTGATCATTTATATTCCTGGTTTTTGATCATTTGTAACTGGTTTTGATCATTTTTTTTTCCATAATTGTTTATGCACTTATATCTTGCTTAAGAAGATAAATATTTCAATTGTGAGGAATCTATATTATTTAGATCCTACTTTGATATAGATTTTACATGGTATCAGAGCTCTTGGAGCTCTTATTCGAACCAAAGACTGTTTTAGTGGTGTGCCAGAAGCAGTGGAGAAACCACAGAAGTCATTGGAACCATTGCATTGAAGCCATTGGACAAATACATTGGGGTATATCCAGGGTGTGATGCTCTCCTAAATGCACCCACTATCAAGAAGGGTTCGAATCTATTAGTGTAGATCCCCTCCTGAGTGTTGAGAGTTTTATTGCAGGTATTCAAGTGCACCATTGTCACCAAGTGCTCAAGCAGGAGTAGAAGATGGAGCAAACTCATCCAAATTTTCTCACTCCATTCAACTATTTCGAATGGAAGGATGAGATGGTTATTCAGTTGAGATCCAAGTGTGTTTTCAGGATCACCATGGGCACTAAGGTTGAGCCGAACTCTGATATCGAGAAGTCGAAATTATTCAATAGAATGGATGAGGCATTAGGCCTCCTTTGTATCAATATTTCGAGAGATCTCCTATTTATTTTCGAATGTCTATATACACCAAATGAAGTACGGCTCAATCTTGATCCTTTGTTTGGAAAGACTAATGAAATGAGGGGCCATCAACTTGAGAATGAGATGATCTCACTAAGTCCAAGAAATTTCGAATCCATCTAGGATTTCTTCACCATGTTTAAGAGCTTGGTCTTGCAAATCAAATACTGTGGCATTGACAAGAAAGAAGAACAATTAGTTTTTTCCATCATTTCGAAATTGGGTCATGAGTACTTAGTTTTTGTATCTACATTTCACTTCACAAAGCTCATAGTTAGAAATTGGAAGATGCCAAATTTGGCTGATTTCATGGAGATGTTAACTGAAGAGAAAGACAAGTTGGTATTGATGGGTTCCATTAATAAAAAAAATATCAAGCACTTGCAGTTGGAGCTTCAAAGTAAGATAGAGGCAAGCAAAGGCCTAAGGGTTCGAAACCACAAGAGAAGAAGAAGGACAAGGAGAATCTCAAATCCACTGATGGGGGTTCAAATCCTGTAAAGGACAAGAGAAAGAAGAAGGAGAAGAAAAAATGAAACTATTGTCAAAAGGGTTGGCATCCAGAGAGTGCATGCATGAAGAAAACCATATACATGATGACCCATCTCTTACAGAAGAACAACATTCCTCTTCCAAAAATTTCAAAGAAGAAGGAGGGTGTTTCTTAAGATAGGGAGAGGTGCCTTTCATTGATGGCTAGTACCTAGAAATATTATTATTTCATCATTGTTTCATATGCCTCAAGGAACATAGATTCTTCAAGAGATTCATTCTCTACTCTTGCTCCATACATTGGTTCTTCCATTCTCACGAGAGATGATTCATAAATCCCTGCTATAGGCATTGGGAAAATCTCACTCGAAAATGGGTACTTCAGTAATGTACTATATGTTCCTGATCTTACAAAAAAATTAATCTCTGTGTACCAAATGACCCATATTGGTTCGTCCAAAAGAGTGGTCTTCACCAAAGATGATGTGGAGATCTTAGAAGTTTCGACTAGAAAAGTTGTAGCAGTGGGTGTTGCAGACCATGATTCGAGGATGTACGAGTTCTCACATTTTCTAGATTACTCTTCTCCAAATGCAGTTCTGTTACATGGGAACAAAGTCATAAATCTATGGCATGAGATGTTTGGACACCTCAACTACAAATATCTTCAAGCTTTGATAAAATAAGAGATGGTTGAAGGGGTTCCAACAATCATATTTTTCAATGGCACTTGAAAAGGGTGCATTGTTGGGAAGCATGCTGAGAAGAAGTATGAGAAAGGAAATGCAAGGAGAGCTACTGAACCTCTTGATTTAGTACATTCATATCCGATTGGTCCACTTCCCAGTCCCTCTTATGTAAGCTCAAAGTATGTGCTCACCTTCATGGATGATTTCTCAAGGTATTGTTGGTTGTATTTTCTCAAGCAAAAGTATGAAGTTTTTCAATGTTTCAAATTTTTCAAGAAGTATGTGGAGAAATTTAGTGGAACAAGTATGAAGGTATTGAGGACTGATGATGGAAGGGATCATGTTAGTAAAGAAATGCAGCAGCTCTGTTAAGAGCATGGCATCCAAATGCAACATTCTGTTCCCTACACACCTCATCAAAGTGGTGTTGCAGAGCGTAAGAATGGAGCATTGAAGGAGATAGCCACTTGCACGATGGAAGTTAAGTCTTTGTTTCCTAAGATATGGGATGAAGCTATGAATTGTGATGCATATGTTCAAAATAGAGCAACACATAAATCCTTGGAAGGCATGACTCCATATGAGGCTTGGATGGGCCGCAAGCCCAATGTTTCTCAGTTCAGGGTGTTTGGCTCAAAAGCATGAGATATAATACCTCCACAGAAGAGAAAGGCATTGCAGACCTAAAGAAAGGAGTCAATCATGGTTGGATATGCAGAATATGAAAAGGGATACAATCTCTTTGATCCCTCCTCTCACAAAACATTCATTGAAATAAGTTTCCATTTCGAAGAAGAAGATCCCATGCAAGCTACAGAGGAAGGACCGTGTAGGGGAATGCTCACATCCTCTTCTTGATGATGATGTAAGTGATGGTTATTTTTCTAAGATTTATGATTCTGAGATTTATGATGACATTTATCCTAATCATGAACCTCCCTCAAGTCCCAAATGGGCTAAGAAAACCCTACAAGTTGCTGGTGAGCTTGCAGGAGATCCTCAAGATCCTAGGAAACTAGATCTCAATTTCACAATGAATTTGCATCTTGTGAAGCAGATCTGATTGATAGATGGTTTCTTATGGTTGGATCTAATCCTCAATCATATTTATAAGCTTTAAAGGTCCCAATATGGAAAACAACCATGCAAGAAGAGATGAACTCCCTCCATGACAATGAAACATGGGATTTGGTCACTCTTCCTCCCAAGAGGAAACTAGTGCAATGAAAATGGGTTTATAGAATCAAAATGGCCTCTGATGGTTCTAATATGAAGTATAAGTCTACGTTGGTGGCTAAGGGATTCTCTCAAGTCCATGGACTGGAATATATAGATTCATTTACACTGGTGGAAAAAATGGTCTCAATGAGGCTATTTTTGGCCATTGTTGCTTCCAAGTGATGGGGGTTCATCACATGGATGGGAAAAGTGCATTTCTTCATGGGGATCTTGATGAGGAGATATATATGCAGCCACATGAAGGATTCATTACATATATTACACTTATGTGTAGGTTGACGAAGTCTCTCTATGGCCTCAAGCAAGCTCTTAGAGCTTGGTATGCCAAGATGGACAATTTTCTGTTGTCACAAAAATTTGAGAGATGAAAGTTTGATAATAATGCCTATATACAGCATTTTGGTGACCTTATATTGATCATAGTACTGTATGTTGATGATATTTTGATTACTGGTAGCTAAACCAAAGAATTGGGCTCAGTTAAGGTTGCATTGCACAGTGCATTTTCCATGACCAATATATGATTGTTGAAACAATTTCTAGGTTTGGAGATTGATCAAAATGTGGATGGGATCTCTGTTTCTCAATAAATATATGCTTCAGATCTGTTGTAATAGTTCAAAATGGATGAATGTAATCCTGCAAAATTCCCATTCCTCTCTAGAGTTAAGCTCACTAATTGGGGTTCTTCACCACTAGTTGACAACTCACTGTATAGGAAACTAGTTGGGAACTTGTTGTATCTCACACACTCTCCACTAGATTTGGATAAGTTTTTTGGGGTTGTTGCAAGGAACATGCAATATCCTCCTGAGGTTCATTGGAATGCCTCCAAGAGGATCCTTCATTATGTACAGGGTACCAAGAATTTTGGCTTCCACTATGGAGCTCATTCATCTCTTGAACTAGTTGGTTTTAATGATTCTGATTGGGCTAGGGATAGTTATGATCGGGAGTCTACTTCTGGTTATCTGTTTATGCTTGCACATGGTCCCATTTGCTAGTCAAGCAAGAAGAAGCACACCAGCTCCTTATATTCAGCTGAGGACAAATACAGGGGATCAGTGAATGCAGCTACACAATCTGTGTGGTTGCAAGGCATTCTTGGATATTTTGGATTTCTGTTTGATTCACCCATAGTCATTTGGTGTGACAATCAAATAAAAATCAAGATCTCCACAAATCCAGTACCGAGGTAGAGGACCAAGCATATAGAGATTCACATGCACTACATTCGAGGCTTGGTGCATGGCATGATCATAGCATTGCAGTATTTCCCTTATGCAGAGCAAACTACTGCTATCTTCACCAAGAGTTTCACTGAGAAGACCTTCACTTACCCTAGATCACTCCCTAGGGTGAGTGATGAATGGTGAAGAATGGTGTATTTTAAAGATATGCCACCTGTCCATTTTGGAGGGGAGGTTGTATTTCCCAGGTAGTTTTCGTTCTTTCCTTGGTTACAGGGACAAATAAAAATTTATGATGTAAAAGGTGACTTGAGCCTTAGCTTCCTAGGCCTTATTTTTTATTATTGACACAAGTCTAGCTTATGGGTGGGTGTTAGAGAATTATTACACCTAGGACCTTATTCATTAGTCATATTACTAATTAATTGGTCCTAAACAGGTTAATTATTGCATCCCAAGGTTGTTCGAAGGTTGTTAGAAGTTTAATAGGCTAAATGATTAGTTATCCACCAAAAGTATGGACCAAAGGTGGTCAAATTGTTGTAAGGCGCCCTCGGTATGACCACCTCATGCATTTATTACAACTATTTTTCCTAAGGCTCCCTCTTTCCCTGCTTTAAGGAAACTGTGTTGACCAAAGGTGCCCATGCAATGAATCTAGTCACTTTGGCCCGAAACTAGTTGTTTTGGCCTCTCCTTGGATACCTAACCACCCACCAATCGACTCCTTCACATGTGTGAGCCTCAGGTGAGTCTTCCAATGCATTCCCAATGTTCACATGAGAAATTCATAAGGGTGTGGGGTGATTTGGGAGCTCCTTAGTCAACCTAGAGGGGATGGGGGTCAAATCTAAGCCAACCACTTGTCAATCCTCCTAAGGCATTCGATTTATTCCTATTTCTATAGAAGGATGATCCAAACTCATTTTAGTGTTGGATAGTTAGTAAATTTTGAGATTTGATCATTTGTAATTGTGGTTTTTGATCATTTATTTTCCTCATTTGTTATCATTTGTAACTGGTTTCGATCATTTGTTTTTACAGAATTCTTTATGCACTTATATCTTGCATAAGAAGCTAAATATTTCAATTGTGAGGCATCTATAGTAGCTAGATCCTACTGTGATAGATATTTTACAATCCTTGGACTAATATATTGAAACATTGTAATATGCATCATATTGATGGTTAGATCATTATATTGAAACATTGTAATTATTTAAATTTCATTTTTGGATCATTATATAAAATATTTTAATATTTACCCTCTTCATATGTGGGTCATTATATTAAATTATTCTAATTATTTACATTATATTGTTAGAGTATAATTAAACACTTGTCTCTAACTAGATTTTCTACTCACCTTCTAGTGCAATTGTATTGGCCATAAATAATGGTATCATCTAACTCTCCTTTATTGAAGGCAATTCGCAGGATCCAAATATATCATCAAATTCGAAGGATTGATTGTAGTTTTTGGATTTCCAAAATGGTTTTGTTACTAATGTGAGGGGTTGCATATCCGTTTTGGTGATGTACTCTAGTGTAATTGCCTGAATTTCATCAAGGGCAAAACTGTAGTGATTACATATGCCCCTTATGTGTGAGGTTAGGAGGATCCTCTGGACTAGTAAACATTTTATGGGTTCGGTACTACAAACTGAAAAATATTTCAGTGAATCCAAGGATCAATTGCGTATTAAACTGCAACGATTTGACACAACTAAATTTAAAGAACCTGCAAGTGGTCTATTGTTATAGATAGAAACATCACCAAAGGATTTAATTTTTTAATGGGAAATAAGACTTTTCACTTGTAAGAGGATTGCCTTATGTGTTAATAGTTGAGATAGGGTGTCACTATGCTATTGACCCATGTTCAACTTTTGAAAAACATATATTTTTCCTAGAACAATGTGTGTTTAATTATTGAATCTGATCATTGGAACGTTGTGGCAATTGTTTCTAGGTATGGTGTTATGGTTAGCATGGAAGGAAAGAAATGGTAGTATTTTTTGGGACAACGTTCACAAGGAAGAGGAGGTTTGGGAAAGTCTGGTTAGAAATATGTAGGAAACAATAAGGAGCTCTCAATGGCTGGATTTGCATAAAGAGTTATCGGAAGAAGAACATCCCATAGCAGCGGGGTGGGGTCTAGGAAAAGCCGATTTGAATGGTCTCTAGAGGAAAGATAGGGTCTATCATCCTGGTAGTTCGACAATCTGGTCACCACCTATCCATTCTGGTTTCGAAATTAATTTCGATGGGGCTTCTTGTGGAAATCTTGGCGCTGTGGGATTTGGGGGTGTGTGCAGGAATTGTTCTGGGATTATCCTCAAAGTTTTTTTCGAATCCATTGGCCATGACTCAAACAACTTAGCCGAATTGGAGGGTTTACTTCAGAGCTTGCGCCTGGTGATTAGGGAAGCCTGGTTCCCAACAGTTTTGAAAGAAGACTCTCAAATTGTGATTCACATGGCCAAGAAATTGTTAAGTGGCCAATTTTTGGACAAGATATCATCTAGTTGGCATCTCTTGGACAGATTAGAACTCTTGAAATCCCTCATGGCAAATAATTGTGCTATATATTTCTCCCACGCCAAAAGGGATTCTAATAAGGTGGCGTATTTAATTTCTAACCATGTTATTGAAGAAGGTAGGGTCCTCACTATGGGATGCACGAAGGACTTCTGCAACGAGGATTGGATCATGAACTATCATCACTTGGCAGACCTCAACATGGAAAAAGCCAGTAGGTGGACATTGGATATCACTTATGTTTGTTGAAATATTGTAACTTCTAAGAATATTATATTTGTATTTTATTATTCCGGAGATGTTTCATTCCTCCAATGGGACTTTATTATGTATCCGGAGATGTTTATTCCTCTGAGAGATTGTGGTAACTAGGGTTATTAGATCTCCCATGTGAGGTCGGCCCTGAGTTAGTTATTTGAGGGTTATTAGACTCTCCTGGGAGAGGTCGGCCCCATAGGGTAAAAAGTCAGTTGGAAAACAAGTATAAGTAGAGAAGGCATGTTCCTCACTTATCTCATTGATTCATCCACTTGGGAGTAGCACACAAGTGAGAGAGAGGTCCGCATAGGAGGAAGAAGGAGGTCTAGCCTTGGTCTACATCTTGTATTTGGTTGATCATCTATATTGAGGAAAGCTTTGTTGGGTTTTCTACCCCATGAGGGTTTCCTAGGGTAAATCTTTGTCTATCTTGTGATTGTGTTTCTTTCAATGATCTTGCTAGTCAAATTAGCTTAATCTTAACATGGTATCAGAGCTATCCTTTATAGGACATCTTTGACAAGGTGAAAATATTTCTCTCTCCTCTTCCAGTGAAAATTAGGGTTTATACAAAAGTAGGAATTTTTTGATTCTGATTGCATGGCTGGATAGCCCTCCTCAAAATTGAAGTTTTGAGCTTTGGATCGAGGTGTTTGGTTGGGTAGAACTCCGGGAAAGTCAAACCCTAGTTTGACCAAAAGTGCAGAAAACTAGAAAACCAGAGAACCAGAAAAGATGCACACCTGTGCGCCAGTGAACCAGAAAAGCTACGAACCTGTGTACAAGAAAACTAGAAAAGAGAAGACCAGAAAACTAGAAATTCTATTGCATATCTGGAAGGTGAAAAGTGGAAGTTTCCAGAAGCATAACACACTAGAACTTTCAATTCAATCAAGCACATCTCCTGGTAATTGTTATTCTATCTCTTGAGAAACTTCAATCTCCTTGACCCTTGAGAATATGGCTCCAAGCACTAAGCTTGAAGACAAGTTAGAGGGTATAGAAATTTTTTGGGCATGGAAATACAGAATTGGTCTCATTCTTGAAGAGAATGATCTTGCCCAAAATATCAAGGATGAGGTTGCAGAACCTTAAGAAGATGAAACCAAAGAGAATCATAGGAAGGATTTGATTAGGGAAAAGAAAATCATTGCTAATTCTATCAAAGACCACTTCATTCCCCAAGTGGTATCCAAAAAGACTCCAAAGGAAATGTATGATGCCCTTTCTAGAATGTATGAGGGAAAGAACATCAATAGGAAGATGAACCGAGAGCTCAATTGAAGAGCACCAAGATGAATAAAGGAGAATCTGTTCAAGACTATTTCTCAAGGATTTCCCAGCTCAAGGAACAACTAGATGCTATTGGAGACACCCTTGATGAAGATGAACTAGTCATGAATGCTCTAAATGGTCTCACTATATCTTGGGATTCATTCATCCAAACCATGTGTGCCAGAAAAGAAAGTATGAAGTTTGATGTGGCTTGGGAGGATTGCATTCAAGAAGAAGCTGGGTTGCCAACAAATAAGCCCTGCTCAAAGAAGATGACCAAGCCTTGGCTACACCCACCAAGAGAAGAAGGAATCAATCCTACTTCAAGAAGGATAGTCAGAAGGAGTCTCAATCTCCACAAAGATTTCAGAAGAAAGGAAGAAGAAAACACTCTTCCTTGCAATGTCTCAATTGTCACAAAATAGGACACATTGCTAGACATTGTCCTTCAAAGAAAAAGAAAGATCTTCGCCATAAAATACATCAAGCACATCTTGTAGAAGATGATAGTGAAGAAGAAGAAGAAGATGAAGAAAGGCCTGACAAGAAAATATCTAGAAGAGAAGAAGAAGAGGAAGAAAGGCCCTTCTTTAAGAGAAGATCTAGAAGAGAAGAAGAATAAGATGCAGAAGAGTATGTTTTATTCTCTGCACTCTCTAGATCTATAACATCTGGAGAAGATACATGGTTTATTGATAGTGGTGCCTCAAATCATATGACTGGACAAAAGAAAACTCTTTCAAAATTGGAAGAGAAGACTTCTCCATAGAAAGTGTCATTAGGAGATGACTATCAATATCCCATGAAGGGAATTTGTGAAGCAAACTACAATCTTGATTTTGGAACCCCCGTGAAGATGAATGAAATATTGTATGTACCAGGATTGAAGAAGAACTTGCTTTCCATCTCAGCATTGGACAAGAAAGGTTATAGGGTTGCATTTATTGATGGACAAGTACTATGTGGTCCAAACGTAAATCTATTAAGGATGCCATTTTCATTGGTGAAAAAGAAGGATGTTTGTACAAGCTCAAAGGCCATCCAGAAGCTACCCTTGTACATGAAGCCACTAGCCCGAATGAGCTATGGCACAGGATGCTTGCTCACATTAACTACAAAGAACTACCTCATGTAAGCAAGGTAGTTATAGGTCTGCCAGACTTGAAGATTGATCATGATGGCACATGCAAAGGATGTGCAAAAGGGAAGAATATCAAGAACCCATTTCCAAAGAGTGAAACAAAGACTAAGAGTACATTGGAGTTAATTCATTCAGATGTATGTGGACCAATTCCCTCCACATCTTTGACTGGATATGAATACTATCTCACATTTATTGATGACTATTCAAGGAAGACTTGGATATACTTTCTAAAAGGAAAGAATGAAGTCTTTGGAAAGTTCAAGGAGTTCAAAGCCTTGATAGAGAATCATTCAGAAAAGAAAATCAAAATACTCAGGACAAATAATGGCAGAGAATATACTTCAAAGGACTTTGAAGATTTCTGTAAGGAAGCTGGAAACAAGAGGGAGCTAACCACTCCCTACAATCCCCAACAAAATGGTGTTGCGGAAAGAAAGAATAGAACCATCATGGAAGTTGTAAATACAATGATACATGATCAAGGCCTACCTATGTATCGATGGGCTGAAGCAGCTAGGACAACAGTCTATGTGTAAAATAGACTATCTCACAGTGCTCTTGATTTCAAGACTCCAGAAGAAGTGTTCACAGGAAAGAAGCCTAAGGTAAGTCACCTCAAGATATTTGGATGCCTAGTGTACATTCACATTCCAAAAGAAAAGAGGACCAAGTTAGATCCCTCTGGGAAGAAGGGAATATTTGTTGGATATTGTGAATCATCCAAAGAATTTAGAATTTACATCGAGAGGTTTTCATCATATGGAAATAAATAGGGATGCGACATTTGATGAAGAAGTAGCTCTCAAGAGATCTAGGAAGTGCCAGTATGAAGAAGTATATGAAGAAGATGCACCTCCCAGAACTCAAGAGGTTGTACCCATCCCTGAAGATGTAAAACCTGAAGACCATGATATGATAGAATCACAAGAACCCCCCCTTTCAAATATTTCAAGGCAAAGAAAGACAGGATGGGCAAGGGATATTATACTAGGAGTAGAAAAGTATGGAGCTCCTGAAGGCTCCACTAGAATGAGCAAGAAACCAAAGCCTTTCTCAAACTATATGGCTTTGATGTGTGATCTTGTAGATCAAGAACCTGCTATTTATGAAGAGGCAGTTCATAAGAAAGAGTGGGTAGAGGCAATGACAGAGGAATACTAGTCAATAATGAAGAATGATGTTTGGGATATAGTTCCCAAGACAAAAGACAAAAATGTGGTATCCTCCAAATGGATATACAAGATAAAGCATGTTGCGGATGGTAGCATTGAAAAAAATAAAGCAAGATTTGTGGCCAGAGGATTCTCTCAGAAAGAGGGAATTGACTATGAAGAAACATTTGCACCAGTTGCAAGGTACACTTCCATTAGAACCATCATGGCACTTGCATCCATGATGAAATGGGAACTACGCCAGATGGATGTAAAGACAACTTCCTGAATGGTGTGATTGAGGAAGAAGTGTACATAGAACAACCACAAGGATTTGGGGTGGAAGATGGAAGAACCCATGTATGCAAACCAAAGAAGGCTTTGTATGGGTTGAAGCAAGCTCCCAGAGCTTGGTATGGAAGAATTGACAGTTTCTTAACAAGCTTGGGCTTTACCAAAAGTAAAGCTAATCCCAATCTTTATCTCAAGGTTATGAATGATGAAGCTGTCATATTGTTGCTATATGTGGATGATCTATTTCAGACTGGAAATGAGAAACATATTATCGAGTGCAAGAAGAAGCTCTCATCAGAGTTTGAGATGAAAGATCTCGGATTGATGCACTGCTTCCTAGGTCTGGAAGTATGGAAAGGACCAAATGGAATCTTTCTCAACCAAGGTAAGTATGTTGTGGGAATCTTGAAAAGATTCGATATGTTGGAATGCAAATCCATGGCCACTCCCATAGATTCCAACTTGAAGCTATTAGTTGATGGCTCCTCAGAGTTAGTGGATGTAACTCTGTGCAGATAGATTATTGGGTCATTAATGTATATGATGAATACCAGGCAAGACATATGCTTTCTGGTGAACACCCTAAGTCAGTATCTAGTGGAACCTAGACAAGTTCACCTGATTGCTGCAAAGCATGTGATGAGGTACCTAAAGGGTATGACAGACTTTGATCTATATTATCATGGAGATCATGACTTCAGATTATATGGATATATAGATGTTGATTGGGCAGGAAGCGTATCAGACAGAAAGAGTACATCGAGTGGATGTTATTGTCTGGGATCTACCATGATCTCGTGGTATAGAAGGAAGTAGTCAAGTGTGGCTCTCAGCACAGCTGAAGCAGAATATATAGCTTCCTACTATGCTAGTTGTGAAGCAGTATGGATTCGGAAGTTACTATCAGGATTGTTTGACTTAGACATGGAACCCACTATGATCCTATGTGACAACCAGAGTTGTATTAATATGACAGAGAATCCAGTATTCCATGACAAGTCAAAGCACATATAGATATGATATTTCTATATACGGGATATGGTGCAGAAAGAAACTATCAAGCTCGATTATGTAAGAACTGATGAACAAGTTGCTGATGTGTTGACCAAACCTCTATCTCAAGTAAAGTTTGAGTATTTCTGAGACAAGCTTGGTGTAGTTTAGAAGGACCCTCCTCGAAAGGGGGAGTGATATGGTCAATGATGATATTTGGATACTGGTATCGATGAGGATACATGTATCAATGATAAGCTTTCCTACATCGATGGAAAGATCGATAATGAGTATACTGTATCAATGATGAGGATACTGTATCGATGATGAGGATATTGTATCGATGATGAGGATACCTGTATTGACGAGGATACTATATCAATGATGAGGATACCTGTATTGATGACGATACGGTATCAATGATGAGGCTACCTGTTCCAATGATAAGGTTGATGATGAGGTTTCCTGTTCCGATGATAAGGTCGATGAGATGGTCCTTAGACTTTGTCTAAGTGGACGATGAGTGGATTATATCATCCCTAGACTTCAGTCCTAAAGTGATCCACAGACAGATGTCTCCGAGAGTGAGGGGATTGTATCATCCCTGGAATTCAATCCTAAAGTGATCCGCAGACAGATGTCTTCGAGAGCGAATGGATTGTATCATCCCTGGACTTCAGTCCTAAAGTGATCCACAGACAGATGTCTCCAAGAGTGAGAGGATTGTATCATCCCTGGACTTCAATCCTAAAGTGATCCACAGATAGATGTCTCCGAGAGTGAGTGGATTGTATCATCCCTGGACTTCATTCCTAAATTGATCTATAGACAGATGTCTCAGAGAGTGAGAGGATTGTATCATCCCTAGACTTCAGTCCTAAAGTGATCCACAGATAGATGTCTCCCAGAGTGAGTGGATTGTATCATCCCTGGACTTCAGTCCTAAAGTGATCCGTAGACAGATGTCTCTGAGAGTGAGTGGATTGTATCATCCCTGGACTTCAGTCCTAAAGTGATCCACAGACAAATGTCTCCAAGAGTGAGGGGATTGTATCATCCCTAGACTTCAGTCCTAAAGTGATCCGCAAACAGATGTCTCCAAGAGTGAGAGGATTGTATCATCCTTGGACTTCATTCCTAAACTGATCTGCAAACAGATGTCTCCGAGAGTGAGGGGATTGTATCATTGCCAGACTTCGGTCCCTGAATTGATCTGTAGATATATGTCTTCGAGAAGTGGCCCTTAGACTTTGTCTAAGTTGATAAGTGGACTGCATTGTCCCTAGACATGATATGGTGCCTTAAATAGATCATGTGTGTTGCAGGGTATGCTGCTATTGTGCTGTTGATCGAGAGGATCTAGTTGATGATGATGATGTTGATCGTGTGATGATGATGATGTTGATCATGTGATGATGATGATGCAGATCGTGAGATGATGATGATGATGCTCGTGATGGTCTAGATGATGATGCTGCTGATCATGATGGTCTAGATGACGATGCTGTGATCGTGATGGTCTAGATGACGATGCTACTAATCGTGATGGTCTAGATGATGATGATGTGATCGTGATGGTCTAGATGATGATGCTGCTGATCATGATGGTCTAGATGACGATGCTGTAATCGTGATGATCAAGATGACGATGTTGTTGATCGTGAGGATCCAAATGATGATTTTGATTGGTAGATCAAGATGATGAGGCTCTTGATAGAGAGATCCAAATGATGATGCTGTAGCTGATCAAGTGCTACAGAAGATGAAGACTCAGCACTGATGATGATGATATTCCAGTATTGATTATGTTCGAGTAACTGTTTGAGTTATTGATCATGATGTATAAAGAAAGCTTCCAATGATTTATAGATGTATCATGTAGTCAATGACTCCTTGCTCTTGCAGATGATGTTATAATATCCTTCTCGCTAAGGGAGAGTGTTGAAATATTGTAACTTCTAAGAATATTATATTTGTATTTTATTATTCCGGAGATGTTTCATTCCTCTCATGGGACTTTATTATTTATCCGGAGATGTTTATTCCTCCAAGATATTGTGGTAACTAGGGTCATTAGATCTGCCATGCGAGGTCAGTTCTGAGTTAGTTATTTGAGGGTTATTAGAATCTCCTGGGAGAGGTCGGCCCCATAGGGTAAAAAGTCAGTCGGAAAACAAGTATAAGTAGAGGAGGCATGTTCCTCACTTATCTCATCGATTCATCCTCTTGGGAGTAGCGCACAAGGGAGAGAGAGGTCTACATAGGAGGAAGAAGGAGGTCTAGTCTTGGTCTACATCTTGTATTTGGTTGATCATCTATATTGGGGAAAGCTTTGCTCAGTTTTCTACCCCATGAGGGTTTCCCAAGGTAAATCTTTGTCTATCTTGTTATTGTGTTTCTTTCAGTGATCTTACTAGTCAAATTAGCTTAATCTTAACAATGTTAGGATGGTAACAGGGGTCGGTAGGAGATGTCATATGCGGCATCTCATTCCCATGTGTAATTAAGAGAAGAATGACACATTTCGGTGCCTCGCTTGCCTTACCCCCCACAATGATTATAAGCCATTACAGGCCAAGGTTTGGGAAGAATGATCATAATTTTTCACATGGGATTTCTTCTGTAACCATCAGCACTGTTTTAATACTTTTGAGTGGGAGGCTCTGGGAAACGAATGCAATTGTGTACCAGATGATGGGGGAGTGCAGTACCCATAACAATTTCATAATTAATATTTGGAAGTCTTATGTCGGTGGTGTTTTGCATTTTTCCATTCGCATTGTTCATCCTCCGAGCATTTTCTTTTTCTCTGTCAGCGGTCATTTTGCCTAGAAATTGCTTTGGGCCTGGAATTCTCTTGGGAGGCCTCCAAAGTGCTTCAGGATGAACAGGTTGGCACCTAAACGTCATTTTTTCTTTGAATATTTGAACCCCCCTGAGGAAATGGAGAAGAAGGGGAAATGCGAAGCAACTTAGAAGGTGGATGATGGTAAAGGTCGCATTCCAAGGGCTAAGACAAGTTCTTGGACTCAGGAGGCTGTGGCCCTTTTTCATGATTGTATCCCCTCTATAATTCAGGAGGATACTGACGAGGTGGAGAAAGATCTATGGAAGGAGTTGCATTCCACTCCTATTGAGGATATCCGTAGCGAGGTGGAGAATTGGGTTGTTGATCCTGACACTACGGCTGGGAGGGTGTCGGTATACGATCGCATTATTATGCATTACCGAGTTATGAAGAACATGCTTGCGCATGTCCTTATGGATACCTTCAACAAGAAACAAGGTGACGAGGAGTTGGTTCAATCCTATAAAGGGAATAATGCCGACAGTCAGCTTATGCACATGAAAATCGATGCAATTGCTTCCAAGATGGGGGTTAACTTTTACTATGAAGGGATGGAGGATGTGGAACGAATTGGTACTAGTCGTAGGAACCAGCTGAACCCTGTGGCAATGGCACTAGCAGCGGCAAAGGATAAGACAACCGACAAAGGAAAGACGCAAAACACCATTGATGGCAGCGGAAGTGATGGGTTTCTAAACCCAACATAATGTTGGATCAACAGGTTCTTATCTCCCTATTTTTTTTTTAATCTCTTAGGGCTTGACTAGTCTAGTTATCTTTTTGGTTGGGGTGTTGGGAATTGTGGGGCTCTATTTCGGGCTTATATGCATAGATAGGCTTTTGGAACAAACTTTTTATTTCTCTCTTCCGTTTTGGCCGAGTTGTGGCCGGGAATGATAATTGCTCTGATGAAATTGTAAGCAGCTCTCTGTACTTGTTGACACAACAGTAATATATAGTTTTTTATTTACAAAAAAAAAATTGTGTTTCATTATTTTTAGTAAATCCTCATATTGAATTAGCATATAATAATAAATTCTTTGTTTCATATCTCCCTGTGCATCCAAGAAAAATATATTTTATCCAAATCAATAACATATTATGTTTCCTTAAGTGATTATTATTGACAAACTCAAAAGTCAAATTACATCATAGTTTATGTGTCTTTTAACTTGCAATTTGTACTCTTAATATAAAGAATGGGATGATTGGGTTATAGATTTGGTGACAAAATATCACAATAAAAAAACTCTCTCATAGCATTGTATGAAAAATGAGGCATTGGTTAGTATGTCAAAATGTAGAGTCTAAAAGATTGGAAGGATTCACAAAATGAAATTATAAAAGCAAGTCACTCTAAGATTGTGTGATCCAAAATGCCAAAGAATAAATAGTAATCTCAACAATGATTCACTTTGAACATTCAAGTTTAAACAAAAGTATGACTAAATATTTTAAAGAACTTAAATATTCATGTAATTCTCTAAGTCCAAAATTTCAATTTTGACTACATTATTTCTTGCTAGGAAGTTGTAGGAGAGACCACTTCATTAACTTAGTATCTAATTTTGTTTGAGGTTTTTGCAAGAAAATATTCTCCCACCAAAGGAATATCATATCTACTCAAAATTTCTTACCAAAATTTCTTACCGTAAATAACACAACTTTTCTTATTAATGATAATATATCTTTCCAAATATTTCAACACATTATTTCAACATTCTATTATTTCAACATTTGTAGTATGTAAAAAAATTTGCAATTTGTAAAAGAAATAATACCACCAAACTATTAGAATCATTAAAAACTCAATTCTACTAACTTTTTATGTAAGAACTTAATTTTATTAATTCACTTAAAATTAAAATCTATTTTCAAATAAATCACATTGCTATTAAAAAAAAATATGTAGATTCCATAAATATTAATAGTGCCTTTTGAAAAAGTAATTAACAAAATTTTCCATCGATAATGATAATAAATGATACAAATTTTAAAAATAAATTCTACGAATTATAATAAATGATCATTTTTTTATAATAAATTTTACCAATTATAATAAATGATACTTTTTTAATAATAAATTTCTCCAATAATAATACAGATACATACCCTTTGATACCATCTTAATTTATTATTGAATATTAATTTCTTCATCATCATGCACTTTTATTAAATAAGTTAATAAATTTTTCGTACCACATGTTTTTAACAAACAATAAATAATTTTGACTTGAATTATTTTAATTAAAACCTTTTATTCGTTTTTAACAAACAAATAAATAATTTTTGACTTGAATTATTTCAATTAAAACCTTTTATTCGTTGGTAAGTTTATAATTGTCTTTAAAAAAGCTTGGAAAAGGTGACTATATGTAATGTTCCCATGATTAAAATAACTGTTAGAGGGTGCTTTTTAAATCATCGTAAAAACAACAGTTGGATAGTGCTTTTTAAAGCACTTTGAAAAATAGCGGTTGGATGGTGCTTTTTAAACCACAACGAAAATAGAGGGTGCTTTTTAAATCATCATAAAAACAACAGTTGGATAGTGCTTTTTAAAGCACCTTGAAAAATAGCGGTTGGATGGTGCTTTTTAAACCACAATGAAAATAGCGGTAGGATGTTAAACCACGAGGAAAATAGCCGTTGGAGGGTGCTTTTTAAACCACAATGAAAATAGCGGTAGGATGTTACACCACGAGGAAAATAGCCGTTGGAGGGTGCTTTTTAAACCACCATGAAAATAGTCGTTTCATCAAAATCTTTTGGTAGTGTACAATCCATCATTGATACGGTGATTCGTAAGCAAAGCGTTGCAATTTATTTTATCTATTCCTCGTTCCTCGTAGCTCTGCCCACTCCATTCCTCTGTATCATTTTTGTCATGGATTTGTACGATGCAGGGAAGCAGAGTTTTGGTGCATCGATACTTACTCCTCGCCAAGACTGTGCTGAACATTGCCAAAATATGGATGCTACAGGTGATCTGTTCGAGGAGAACGCTACTAGTGATATGTTCGTGTAGACCCTTATATTATAGGACCTCACATGTGCGTCGGCTCTTAAATCTATGTCTGCAAAGGCCGAGGAAGCTCTCCGAACGAAAATCATACCCTAAACAAGCTTGGAGACAGGGTTAGTTGCTAACTTGCACATCCCAGATTTATGTTGTTAACTTGCACATACCTCAGATGTTTGTCGGCTCTTCAATATATAGAGAACATTCGGGCGTGGCATATGGCAGCTCATATGGCAGCTCGGTGACAACTTTCTTGGAGTTATAGCTGGAAACGAGCGAGAGGGCGCAAATCAAGTGGGACAAAATGCAACTGGATGTGGATGGCATCCTCCTCACTTGGATTCGATGGTAAGTTCATTCGCTATATCTGTTTTAAATAATCATCCTGGTTGATCCAATAGATTAATCGGTGCATTTTAATTAATCTCTATGTTTTTGGTATAGTCGTATTCATTTTTTAATAACCAGTTATTTTCTGTAGATCCAAGAATACAAAGAGAGAATAAGACCTCCCAGTTTGATGGCTGCAGAGGATAGGCAGGCGCCCGCTATTTTAGCGAATGCAAAGGATAGGAGGGTACCCACCAGTTTAGACGGAGAAATTTTCAGGTATTCAGCTAGATATTTGGATTATTGTAGTTTAAGATTATATATTAAAAAGACGATGACATATTAATTTTGAGCTTTTTTATTTATAACCTGGCTTAAATACACTCTGATTAAAAAAAAAAATCCACCGTAAACATGTATTGATAGGGTTAGAGTAATAGGTACTTAGAAGATGGATAGAAAATAATAGAACAAACATACAAACCGGTCTTATTTTCGGCATTAACAGAACAAGTCATGCGTTAATCTACAGCTCACAGGTGAAATTACAACTTAATTATCATGAACATGCTATGCATTTTGGAATTTTTGGCATTTTTCTTATGCCTTGTTTATAGCGGCAAGAACCTCTAATCTTTCCTCTGACTTTATGAATTGGCTTTTAGAATTTTAATTTCATATTATTAATTTTACTTTGTTAGCGTTGAATATGAATCTTCTTGGGTCACTCATATTTTAAGGTAACCCATCTTTGTTGTTGTCGGATAAAAGAACAAGTTATATAAAATTAAGTGTTTATGTATTATTATTAATAAATGTTACCATTTAGAAAACTTCAAGTAAAAACTGATGAGTAGATTCTGAACAGATGTACATTAAACCTGAACAAAGAGTAATATCAACAATTTGACTTTCATTTCCCTTGGGGTGCGCGCATGTGAAAGGATTGAGGTATTTTAACAATATTTTCTCCCGTATCATGAGGAAATTTATGCAAATTTTAAATCAAATATATCAAATAAGTATTTATTTAGTATAGTTTATGAATGGACAGATATAATAATATGGAGAAAACGTTATATTTGCTCTCATTTCATGAAATGGGTTTTCTAGAATTTTATTCTTTTTCAAATATATTAACAGCAACTAGTTTTTAGAACAATACATCACGAGTCATGTTTTCATGTGTGAGGTTTTAGAATCTTTATTTGTAATGTTTTAAATGGGTTAAGAAAAAATTTAATCTATTAAATTTAAATACAATTTATCATTAACATTTAGATTTACCATATGCTTTCATGATATTGAAGCTAAAACTCAATTAAATAGTTATTTTGATAGGTTGATCAGTTACATCACAACCATTGTGAATCAAGATAAATTAGGTTGTAATATAGTTCTTCAAACTCAATTAAATCATAATATAGTTATTTATTAAAAAAAGCTTACCCTTATGTGAAGTTGGTTAACTATAATAAACAACCATTGTGAATCAAGATAAATTAGGTTGTAATATAGTTCTTCAAACTCAATTAAATTATAATATAGTTATTTATTAAAAAAAGCTTATCCTTATTGAAGTTGGTTAACTATAATCTTATTGTAAGATTAGGTGATATTTGTATAAAAAATTAGTAAATGCTATGTTTTTTGAAAATAATTATATTAATAAATATGGATTCAACCACCGAATACATATATTGTACTTTTTATATTTTATATATTATAATTGTTTAAAATGTATTATATTATATTATGCAATTTTTTTCTTATTAAAAACAATATTTTCCTTTCTTTTATTTATACTTACTGTCATTGAATTTAGAATTTAGGTGAATGATATTTTTTAGGTGAGTGATATTTTTTAATAAATTTATTTCAAAATATGTTTTACTTTTTATTCTTAACTTATTCATAAGGAAATGATAGGATATATATATATTGTACTTTTTATATTTTATATGTTATAATTGCTTTAAAATGTATTATATTATATTATGAAAAAATATTATTAAATATTTTTCTTATTAAAAATGATATTTTCTTTTCTTTTATTTATACTTATTATCATTGAATTTAGGTGATATTTTCTTTTCTTTTATTTATACGTATTGTCATTGAATTTAGGTGAGTGATATTTTTTTAATAAATTTATTTCAAAATATGTTTTACTTTTTATTGTTAACTTATTCATAAGGAACTGACTTGCATGTGAATTGGAGAGAGAGGGAGGGAGAGGGGAAGAGGTGTAGGGGTAAGGGGAAGGTGGGAGTAGAATAGATAGGGGATTAGAGGGGGACCATAATGGAGGGGGAGGGGGAGGGGGAGGGGGAGGGGGATGGAGAGAGTGGGAGTGGGAGGGAGAGGGGAGAGAGTGAGGAATGGAGAGGGAGGAGGGAGTAGGCAAGGGTGAGAGGGGTGGGGGTTCGAAGGGATAGTAAGGGAGGGTGAGGGATTGGGAGGGAAGGTGGGGGGAGGGGGAGTCGGGTGGTGGATTGGAGGTGGGAGTGGGGGTCTGAAGGGATAGGAAGGGAGGGTTAGGGACTGGGAGGGAAGGTGGGGGAAGGGGGAGTGGGAGGGAGCAGGGGAACAGAAGGGAGTGGGGAGGGTGGGGGGTATAGGGAAAGGGGGAGTGAGGGAGAAGGAGGGAGGGTTCGAGGGGATAGGAAGGGAGGGAGGGTTAGGGACTGGGAGGGAAGGTGGGGGAAGGGGGAGTGGGAGGGAGAGGGGGAACAGAAGGGAGTGGAGAGGGTGGGGGGATATGGAAAGTGGGTGAGGGAGATGGAGAGGGAGAGGGGGAGAGGGAGGAGGACTGGAGAGAGTGGTGGAGGGGAAGGAAGGGAGAGAGAGGGAGGAAGAGGGGGAGATGGATAGGGGTCGAAGGTTGAGGGAGAGGGATTGATAGGGGGGAGGTTGAAGGGGATGGAGAGGGAAAGGGAGATAGGATATTATAGAGATAGGAGGGGAGGGGGAGGGAGTGTGAAAGGGAGGGGAGGGTGAGCAGGAGGGAGGGGGATGGAGAAGGGGGGAAGGGGGAGGGGGAGAAAGACGGAGAGGGCTAGAGGGGGAGGTAGAGGGAGAGGGGAGAGGGGGAGAGACAGAGGGGGAGGGAGAGGAAGAGGATGGGAGGGGGTGGAGTATAGGGACAAGAGGGGAAGGGATAGGAGGGGAGGGTTAGGGACTGTAAAAGGGGGGGAGGGGGAGGGGGAGGCGGAGGGGGAGGGAGAGGATGGGAAGGGGGAGTATAGAGATAGGAGTGGAATGGATAGGAGGTGAGGGGGAGGAAGAGGGAGAGGGAGAGGGGGAGAGGGGTATACGGGGAGTGAGAGTGAGAGGGGGTGAGGAGAAAAGGGGGAGGGAGAAGGGGGAAAGGGGTTGAGGTGGGGGGAGTGGGTGGGAGTATAAGGATAGGAGGGGAAGGGATAGGAGGAGAGGGAGAAGGAGTGTGAAAGGGTGAGGGAGATGGGGAGAGGGGAGAGAGTGGGGGAGAGGTAGGAAGGGAGAGGAGGGATGAAGAGGGGGAGAGCGGGATAGGGGTAGGGTTGGAGGTTGAGAGAGAGGGAGGGAGGGAGGGAGGGAGGGAGGGAGGGAGTGTGAAAGGGGGGGATGGGGAGGGAGAGGGGAGGGGGATGGGGAGGGGAGGGGGAGGGACATCCAGAGGGGGAGTGTCAGGGAGGAAGAGAAAGAGTTAATAGGGGGGAGGAAGAAAGAGACGGGAGAGTCTAGGGATAGGACGGGAAGGGATAGCACTGTAGGGGAGAGAGTGTGAAAGGGGGAGAGGTGGAGGGATAGGGGGGAGGTGAGGGAGTGGACAAGTGGAGGGAGAGGGAGATAGGGAGTGGAGGTGAGGTGGAGGAAGAGGGAATGGGGTGGATGGGGCGTGAGAGTGAGAGGGGGAAGGGGCGAAGGGATGAGGAGAGGTGTTGGCTTACATAATTGTCTTGAGGTTTTCTATAAATACCCAGGTTATTCATGGTTCAACAAACCAACAAAAATGCTTTTCACCAGCCCTTTTGGAAACAATCTATGAACAGACTGAGGTCTCACCCAATGTGAAGTTATGGGGGAGCTACGAAATCAAGTTTCCACAGCTAGGTGATGAGTGTTCAATAGATCTTGCAAACAACACACTGCGGGACTCACGCTGCGAACTAAGGGTTGTGTGAAGCTTAACCCCTTCGCGGTCAACACTTAGACTATCATGCCTCCAAGGATTGCGTGATCTTGGATGGTATTTCGACGATAAGACAGTGCAACTGATAACTACGCTTCCTGTTCAGACTTAACCAACTTTAGTGACTTTACTTAGAATTTCCTATCCATTCATCAATTGCGTTAGATTATTTATCTTATGACTTATGTAATATGACAGAACACATTGTACTACACACTTTTGGTGCTGTGCTCGAGGAAATCACACGGCGCAGACTCCACTGATTCTAGTGTTTATTCATTCAACTTATGCATTCATTCTGACTTGGAAATACTTATGCATCTAACATTCATCCACATATGTGATACTTAACATATTATTCCCATCTTCATTCTTCATGGAGAACACATATAAACGAAAGCACATATAAACTGGTAAACGAGATCTTAAGCATTCATTCTAGCAAACATACAGATCCAGGATGGAGCTATGTCCACAGGAACTATTTTTATATTATCTTGGGAAGGGTACAATAGTTCGAGTCTGCGCACTCAGCTACAAACTCTCTTCTCTCTCTATAGGTCTCTACACACACAGCTGCAAAGCCTTTACAATCTTCTCTCAATAGTGATCAATGTTCAACAACAAAGACTAACAGTTCATAAATAGAAGATTCAACACTACAAATATTCAATGAATATTAACCCTTTCCCTTACAAAATGTGCCTTTTTATAGATCATGCCTTTAGGTCATGTCTTTACAATGCATAGGCAAAAACCCTAAGGTTTCCCAAAACTGTCACACTTTTCCCTTAGCCGGACTGTTAGGCTTTGATAATGACTTCTCCATCGTGGCCATCCTCTATGCATGGTGACATTGCTTTCAGCCTGCCCTGTCGACCACATGCCGACTGTTTCTTTCACCCTGTTGTTCCTTCTCTAACGGGCTTGTGCGACTGGTTCACGTCGTGCTTCCCTTGCTTGTGTGACCGATCGCTTTCCTTCCATGATACTCCTTACCCATTTGCTTAGTAATCATGGAGTATCTTAACCAAAAATAGACAATCACTGGTCTTGCTAGAATATGTACCACTTTCCTTCCAACATTCTTCCTTGCCGCATCCCCGCGGATCAGGCTCTTCGCAGCGCTATCTCTTTGCGGCACTGGCTTCCTTACTCTGCAGATGCTGCGCTGCGCTCAACTTTGCAGCTCTCAAAACTGTCTTTTCCAAAAAGTCTTCAACTGAATTGTGCTCAACTTCGTAGTTCCAAAACTATTTTTTCAAAATTGATTTACTTGGGCCAAGGCCAACAAGTCCCTAACACTTACATGTGGCTCGTCCCCGAACCACTTTCAACTTCTGGTTCTCCTAGCTACTCGTCCTTCTCCGGAGCCAACTTAGTAGTAAACTCTTGATAGGTTGCACTCAGCTTTGCAACCGAATCCTAGGCATCATGTTCAATACTTTTGATGGTGTCTAACACATCTAGTTCTATGCCATTCTCAGTTTGCTCTTTGACCGAATCATGCGCGCCGTGGAGCTCTATCAGCTTTCCTTCTATCTTTTGTGTTAGTTCATGGGATTCCTTCTACAGGGATTGTGATATATCTTCGACTTCAGTCTCCCTTTCTCTCAATACTTGAAGTTCCTTCTTCAGTTCTCTGACTTCCTGATACCTTTTTAGTCTATCTCTTGGCTGCAAGGCATTCACCTCCACGTCGAGGGCTTTGAATGCGGCCTATTTTTCCTTCACAGTGTTTTGGACTTCCAGTAGCTCTAAGTCCTCTTCTACCACAGTACACTTTCTTGTCGCCTCGTCCAGCAAAGTTTGGCACTTAGCCACTTCACTGGCTATACTTTCTATGGTAGCTTTCACTTCCGATGCTCTAAGTTGTTGCTGATTAGGTGGTGTCTCCGGCTGATTCTGTGCTTCCAAGGCAACAATCTTTTCCTTGTAATCAGTCTCCATGTCTTTCATCTCAACCTTAATATCGTTGACCACCAAGCCGATCTTAAGGATAGTACCGAAGGGATCTGGTTGATCATCGCATTAGGGTATCTTGGCTACTACCGAAGCGACCATATGCTCTCTTCTCATTTTTCGATCGTGCCCATCTTGAAGTTGCATGGTCCTCTTTAAGCTTGATTCGTACAACTACTTATAATTTTCCTACAATTGATGGTGCAGGGTCAGAGCGATCGTACTTTGATCATGGATCTCTTCAACAACCTGTAAGTGTAGATTGTGTAGGCCATCTAGTGGTAACTTTATGCTTAGTGGGTCAAGTTGGACTATGTGTGACTTTGGTGGCAAGGTCAGGGCTAGAGGTACTTTATTCAGCTGTGATGTATCCCCTAATCTTCCTTCCGATTCTAAGTCTCGCAGTAAAGGAAAGTTATGTGGACTTGCTCAAACTTTTCTGTTATGCCTTGTTGCGTGGTAAGATTCTTCTGCAGACTCTCTTGAATTGCCTCTTCTTTTTATCTTTGACGGCCAACAGGTCTTCCATCTGCGTGGTGACCGTGGATGCTATCATCTCGTAATCCTCATCATGGAGCTTTGCTTCCAATAGGGTCTTAACAACTTTTTGCTTCTTTTTTGTGCTTTCTCTGGTGCAGAGCTTCCTAACTCCTTTCCTTTTGCTGACCACGGCTCTTCAACAATAGGTGTAGGGATTGGATTACTCTCCTCAGAGTCACACTCAATTTCCATAGGTCCTTCAACTTTAAATTTAAGTGTCCATTCCTTCATAATGCCATTGATATCTTCTTCGCCCATGTGATAGTTCCCTTGGAACCATTCTGGGTTCTTTTTCTGAGCCTTTGCTGAAATGTAGATAGAATGCATATCAGTGGAAAAATTGACGGTATGAATATATTTAGTTGTTCATCTTTTGATATCCGTGGCTTGGCAATAATTACTTCATGCAGCTTCTCATAGTATGTGTAGAATACTTCAGCCGACACGCGCTATCTTTCTGCTATCAAATTTGCCCATAGGTTTTCATAACTGGATCCTCTATAGTCATTGCTGGCAGTGATCAAGCCATCATAATGTTTTGGGTCCTTCCACCCTACAAATGCAATCAACACTATCAACCAGGTATAGTGGAAGTTGGTGTCGTGTTTCTACGCATCACTCAATTCTTCTAGAAACTCATTTAATAGTAATTGACACTAGTTAAATCTTCCTCCCGTCGTGGCCTTTTCCCGAAGGAGCACTGCGCCATTGGGTACTTCATTAGGTCTTTCTTTCTACATAATTTTTACTGCAAGTAGTTGTGTTACAAACCTTGTAGCATCGTCATCTATGTCATCTATGACGAAGCCTCTCTTTACTTTCACAACGGTGTGTGTTTTCTTCATCTTCGCGGTGACCTCCTTGTCCTCGTTCTTTCCTTGAAAGAACTACTTGGGGTCCTCGCCTCACTTGCTTAACCTCGTGATGCGATGGATCAGGTCGATGTTCAGGTCGACATTGTGATCCAACCATAGATAGCCTTGGTGAGTGCGTGAGATAAGAGTGTGCACCATCACATTCAACTTTGGTGTTCGGTCGAAGTGCGGGAGCCTCAATAGGTTGAGCAATCCTGATTTGACTACTCTGGATAACCAATTCTGCGTGACCAGCACAGAATTTCCTTTCACGTCCTTCCTCTAGCACATATACTGATCTGGATGAAATTCCTGGTACTTTCGCTCAGTCGGTTCCTTCTGCATCTGAAGCATGTCAAAGTCTTCAAACTTACACTCTATAATTTTCCCTAAAAAATTTCCTTCTAACTTCACATGCTTCGAGATAGGTGGAAGCAGAATCTCATACTTCGCATTCTTTAACAGCTTAATGACCGGTGCATCCTCTACATGCGGTGAGATATACTGAGGGGTCAACTTAACTGGTATTTCCTTGTGTCCCAGTAGAACTTCCGACACTATGGAGTTCATCATATTCGGTTTTGATTTCTCCCCTGCTGGTCCATTACCCTTGTCTTGCATAACTGTAGAATCTCATGGGGAACGGCGTGAACCTTGACCTTGCTCAGTAACGACTTTCTTAGCAGGGTTTCTCATCAACACTTCAATCCCGTCATATCGAAACACCCTCACAATCTCCCTAATTGTGAATTCTTGCTCCATTGAGGATATTTTAGACATTCACTAGATAATCTCTCAATGGATTCATGGGGTGACTTAGCGCTCACTGTAAACAAGTTCAAGTTATGGCTCGTAGGAGAATTCAGACTTTTGGTAATGCCCGTGAGTGCAAATACATGAGTATTTATAGGCGCAGCTAGGCCCATCTGCGCCCCTCAACGGCTAGAAAATCATTAAATGACATGTGCATTGGCCAAATCCTCCATGGATATGGGACCTTTCCTTCATTAACTTCTTCAGAATGGTTATTTCTGCGTTAAATGCTCAAGCGATCGTCGGCAAAATCACTGTATAACGGCTAGCTTTCCGACGGATATTTTAATGGCTAGTTTCTGGGTTTGTTGTGTCAAACTACATGGTGGGTCGTCACTAATCCTACATAGTTACTTCTCCATGTTGAGATTCTTTGTTCTGAACTTTGCATTTTCTCTACTTCATTGGATCTGTGCAACTACCTTTTTGAGCTTCGAGCTGCGCAGTTCTTCTTTTCTTTTCTTCATGGCTTCATTCTACTGAGGGTTCTGCGATGTAGGTTTATCCCGATAGGGCTTTAGCCTACTTCCATTGACTAATCCAGGTAGATTTTCTCTAGCTAACGTGGCTAACTAAATTGCGCCATCGTTAGTAACATGTACAATAGTATATGGACCAAGCCAATGCATCTTAAAATTTCCAGGAAATGTCATAAAATTGCTATCATACAGGAGGACTAGATCACATACCTAAAAGGTCTTGTTCTTGATATGGCGATGATGCCATTCTTTTTCTCTATATTTCTGCACTTGTTGGTCGAAGCCTACGATGAAGCGATCTTTCTCCAACCCAACCAAGTGTAGAAGCCTTTCTTCTAGTGCCTCTTGATCTTCCATGCCTGTAAATATAGCTATTCTCAAGCTGGGTACAATATACTCCATAGGCATCACTACTTCCTTTACATAGGCCAACGTAAAAGGTGCATGTCCGGTAAATTTCTTGCAATTAGTTTTGTATGCCCATAACAAAGCCGAAATATGCAAATCACAGTCATTCCTATTCACATTGCATACCTTTGTTAGTGCATGCTCTAATACTTTGTTGAAAGCCTCAACAATTCCATTTGATTTAGGATGGTACGGCATACTCCTCTGATGATGAATGTGGAACTCTTCAGTCAGGGCCTCAATAGTTCCATTCAGAAAATGAGTGACTTGATCACTCATCAAAATCTTTGGGCACCCAAACCTGGTGAGGATGTTCTCTAATATGAATTACGCAGTAGTGACCGCACTACACTCCTTCAGTGGCTTCGCTTTTTCCCATCTCATGAGATAATCAGTTGCAGTGATAATATATCTCGTGCCAGTCCTTTTTCTCGGTGGTTTAATGGGTCCCACAGATTCAATACCCCATTTCTCAAATGCCTGAAGTGTCAACTATGGATTCAAGAGCATTTCATCTCTTCGCGACAGTTTTCTTGTCCTTTGACAAACATTGTAGCTCTGGCAATGTTCCTTTGCATCTTGGTGAATAGTAGGCCACGATAGCCCTGCTCACAATATATTCTGCGCAGTGTCTCTTCCTACGTAATGGCCTCCCAATACACCTGAATGTGCATCAACAAATATAAATGGCTTTTCATTCTCTAATACACATCTGCGTAGCACTTCGTCTGGTCCCAACTTATATAATTTTCTCGCAATTATGGTGAAGTCTTCTTCTCTTACTACCAGCTACTTCTTCTGCTGCATAGTAAACTATGTCGGTGCCAACCCAGTAGTCAAGAAATTGAAATTGTCTTTATAGTAGTCATCTGTGATCTGTACAGCAAACAACTGTGCATCAGGCAGATTGTCTTCAATATTGGTAGGTTCTTTGCCTGACTCAATCCTTGAAAGATGGTTAGGTCCTAAGTTCAATATACCTGGCTTAACTACAATTTAAAAGTTGTACTCTTGAAAGAGTAACAACCATCTGCAAATTCTCCCCCCTAACACTGGTTTATTGACCAGTTACTTCAAATCTGAATGGTCGGTGTACATGGAGAAGTGCGCAACTAGTAAATGGTGCCTAAATTTCTGGAGTGCGTATACCATCGCTAAGCCTTCTCTTTCAGTTGTCGTGTAATTATTTTTAGTGGATGAGAGATTCAGCTCGAAAATGCAATGGGGTGATCAATTCTCCCTTCACCTGGTTGAGCAAGCACAATGCCCAATGCTATACATGAAGCATCAACATGTACATGGAACAACTTCTCCCAATCTGGAAAAACTAGGATCGGCACAGTTACCATTTTCTCTTTTAGTGTGTCCAATCCCTGTTCGCATTCTACATTCCATATAAACTATACTTCTTTCTTAAGCAGTTTCTCCATCAGCGCGGTTATCTGCACATAACCCTTGATGAATTTTCTGTAATAACCTATATGCCCCAACGTGGTGTGAAGCTTCTTCACTAAGTTTGGTGCAGGTAAATTCACAATCACTATGATCTTCACAGGATCAACCATCAAACCTTGTCTACACACAATGTGTCCTAAGAGAATACGATAAGGCACATAGAAAACACACTTCTTTAAATTTAATGAAATTTGATGTTTCCTGCACTTAGCTAACATCATTCTCAGGTTTTTGCAGTGGTTTTTCAACAAACCAAAGAGAGTCCAATCATCAAAATATGCTTCTAAAAATTTATGCATAAATTCTTTAAATGCTGCAACAACAACTCTAGAAAAGATGGCAGGTGCATTCTTCAAGCCAAAGGGCATAACAATGTACTGAAACGAGCCCCATTTAGTTGCAAAAATTTTCTTGTGTCTGTCTACTGGATCGATCCTGATCTGATGATACTCAGAGAATCTGTCAGTGAATGAATAGCCCTCGTTTCCTCCAACATTGTCTAGCACTTCATCCGTAAAAGGAGTAGGAAATGGGTCATGCAGTGAAGCATCATTCAGCTTCCTAAGATCTATGCACATCCTGATCTACCTTTAATCTTCTTGTCTTGGATAACCATCGGGCTTATCCACTCTGATCCTTCAACTGGCTCAATGATCCCCGCACCGAGCATCCTATAAAGTTCTTCCTTGAATCTCTCTTTATATCTAGGATTCAGTCTATAGGGACTTTGCTTAGCAGGTTTCGCACCTGGCCTGAGAGGTATCTTCATAACCCCCAAGTCACCCAAAATACCCTTCATTTTGGTAAACTTTGTCGGAAATAAATCCTGATATTCATGTAGAAGGTCTGGGATCTTTGCAACCATGGCATCATCACATTAATCTCCAATTGATGTGAACTCCGTCTCTTCACTTGTGCCAATGTTCCCTTTTCTTGTCTTCACGAGTCCACTCATATTTGGAATTTCAAGTGGAGGTCCCTCAATATCACGCGCACCCTCTGACTCAGGTATATTGGCATTGCACGGATCCTCCTTTTCACTTTCTTCTTATTCTTCATTTTCGGTGAGGTTATAGCATTCAAAGACATGTTCTATCTGCCTCCCCCATTTTAGCTATAGGTTCACAGGTACTTTGATATCTTCAAACACTCTTTCTTTGATTTCGTCCAATGCCTCATTAATGCTCTGGCATTCTACTCTGAATATCCTTTCCTTAATAACTTGCAAAGCTTCATTTATACTTGGACTTCCGTCTTCAATGCTGAAATTTTTCTGAAAGTTCACAGCCAATGTCGCCCAATCTGTGGTTGCTCTGCGCAACTCCATGTCTAGATACCAATTATTTGGAATCCGGTCTAATGTGTGCACAAATAGATGAACCCATTCTGTCTAAGGTCTCTTTATCCATGCTTCTGAACAGAGCTCTACGTGATCCCTTGGACTTGTATTTCCATTGTACTTTACCATGGTCAGCGCAGTGTCTTCCATGAATCTGATTTGCATCATATGCCTGTACTGGTCCCATGTGGTCAAAGTCTGCTTATGTGCAACCCACCATTTGGAAGGTGTCTCGCGCAATGCCATGTCTAGTCTTGGTATGCGATGTTCAACTGCAACTGATACCATATATTCTTGAATAAATGTATAAATATTAGTCGAACCATCATAGGTGGGGATTGGACTTACCTCGGTTCCAATCCAGTGTAATGACTTTGTGATCTGCGCGCATCTTCTTATGGATCACAAAGTCTTGCATCAGAGTCTAAGATGCAAGAATTGTCGCATCGCCAACTAAGTGCTTCATCGGTAGTAGGATTAACGTAGTCATCTTGATTTGCAGTAATCTTGTAAATGCGATCAAGATCATGTGCTCTGGATTCTTCCTAAAGCGGTTCACTGTAGCTTTCTCCTTGTGAAGGGTCCAATGGTGCTATGACCATTATGTCTTGTCCTTCAAACATCATCTTCTTTGTTTTCAAATTTATGATGGCAAGGTTATCCATAGCCTAATATATACCCAATAGTGTTGGATAAGGTTGGCTATCATCCACAATTTCGATAACCTTGAAATCTACATGACTTCACACTCCATCGATGTCAACAATAATATTTGCTAGTCTCCCAAAAGGTATGACTTTCATCTGATTTTCTAACCTTAGCTGTATGGGTGACCATAAAAACTTTGGTCTCCCCATCTGCTGCCATGTCTTCTTCGTCAAGACATTTACCTTGGAGCCCAAGTCAAGGATGATTTCATCCATCTCATAATCTCTTATCTTCCCTGTGAGCCTCATTTCTCTGCCTCTTCTTTTATAGCTTTTGATATGGTGAACTGCACTCTCAGCAGTATCCTTCTCACTGCGTGGCTCATACTGGTTTAACAATTTTTGTAATTCCAATACAACGTCTGCGCTATTCAATAATTTTATGCAGCTCCATAGGAACTGCTCAACAGAGGTGCATGTCTCTGCTGCGTGGCACATTTTGTCATACGTGGCTGGAATATCCTCCATATGCGGTATTTCACTTTGCAATGGGATTCTTGGTGATGTAGGTGATTTCACTTTGAAGATGTCCCACGCTTCTTCAAAGACTTCTTTGTTTTTCTCCATGTTGAAAGAATGTGTCTTCCCGCTAGCTTTTATAATCCAGATTGTTTCAATTGGGGTCTGCTTAGTTTCAAAATCTTTGGAAGCTGAAGCTTCTACTTTCCTATCGCTTCCTGTGGTAGCTCCACTTCGCATCACCACATTAATACTTGGATCCACAACCCTTCTCTCTGATGCGATCAGCTGAATGTTTAGGTTAGGTACGTATTTCTTTCTCTTTTGCATTTCTACCACTAACATTAGGCCGTCTTCAATAACATGATCGAAATATTTGCAATAATTACAAGTAGCACATGGATTGGTGCAATCCCTATATAAGTGACCTAGTTGGCTACAGTTGTAACAGATCATCTGGCCTCTTCCTCTTCCTTGTCTTGGGCCAGTATTTCTTCCTCTTCCATGGAATCCTCCATGGCCTTTGTATGCTCCTTCATCATACTGTGCATTATCTTGTTTCTGCGGAGTTTATTCTTGGACTCTGTATACTCCACCACTCTGCATATGCTCTAGATCTCGTTTTCTCTCCATCATGGGCTGATATGCTCTATAGTGGGATTCATCATGTCCAACTGACTTACAAAAGTTGCAATATAAATTCTTAGGGGCACGTACATACTTTTGAATTAAGTAGAAGTCTTCTGGTTGGTGTCCTTTAGTTCTAAAGATCTCACACCATGGCACTTGGTTCTAATTCAGTGGGTTTGGTGCTCCACTATTAAGGTAGTATTGAAACAAAGGACAATGCTCTCTAGTGTGCCCTTCTCCCTTGCATCCTGTACACCATACTTCTTGTCTTTGTTCTCTCCCCTTTTTCATGTCCTGCAACTGTAATGTCAAGGTAGCTATCTGGGTCTGGATCTAAGACATTCCAGTGCTAGTCTCACCTATAGGTGAAGCTTCCAACTGCATCGTGATCTCCAAGGCTTCTGCCTGTGAAGCCACCATCTGCTGTATCAATGGCAGTCTGATATGGGGCAACAACGCAGATATAAAACATTGTTGGTGTTGTTGCGGAGTTATGACGAAACTTACTTGGTCCAACAATGTCTTAAATTTCAGGTCAAATTCCTAGAATTTCTCATTAGGGTTTTGCTTAATTCCTTTAATTCTATTATACATTGGGATTCTGACTTCGGTTTCTTGAATTCACTCAATAGTGCAGCCTTAATCTCTACTAAGGTTCTTTGATGTCCCTGAGAGTATTTCATGAACCAATTCAAGGCTCTATCTCTGAACGTAGTGACAAGTTGTTCTCGCTTCACAGCATCATCCTGAACTTGCTTGACACTCCATACGGCTTCACATAGAAACAAATGCTGCTCAGGGTCCTCTAGACCCATTCCTTTAAATATCGGTAGCTTACTATCGTTGGTCATCCTTCTTCAAGGTGGTATGGGAGTATTCTACGTAGTGTTCTGAATGGTGTTAGGGATGTTACTACGCAGAATGTTTCGAATCGAAATATTCTGGGTCGGAATGGTCTGAGTCAGGATGGTCTGACTACTCGCTCCCATGATGTTACTAGTATTAACGTTCTAAGGATTAGGAATATTAACGACTAGAGGGTTCTGAACTGACGGATTTTGAGATATAGGAGGCACAGTACTTGCAACTGGCATATTTTGTGGAGTAATAGACTGATAGGTGGCTAATAGGGGTGTGATCTGGCTATCAAGATGGGCTTGAAACTCAGTTTCTACGCGGAGTCCACTCTTCTCGGTGTTAAATTTGTATCTCTTTCCACTTCTCAAACTATGTGTTTCTTCATCAGAGTCACTATATATGCTATTGACAATTACAGATTCAAAAATTTCTGTAAACTTTACTGCATTCTTAAAACGCCTTTCTCAGCTAAAAGAATCTTAATATATAAACTAAAATTGTTAAGGTACTTACCTCTGAAACCTTTGAAAAAATATGCCTCGGCTGCATTGTAGGACTTCAAGGTGTCCACAACAAACTCTATCATGAAGCCTTCTAGTATGCTTTCAACCCAAAAGTTGACTGCTCTCAAAAGTGGACTATCTATTGCTTTGATCCTCGCAATGAGCTCTGGAGTCCACTCGGTAGGTACTTCTAGTTGGAAATAGTTCTTTCTCTCTATGAGCCTCGATAACCACTCGTGCAACTCATTTCGAAAGGATTCCCATAAAATTTCATGAATATCTTTCCACAGGTATTTGTTTACCCAATCTATGTCAGAGAGATGCGGATGTCTATTTTCCTTCCTTGCGAAGTCTCTTTCTATCTTGTCACACCAGGCCCAAATCTCTTTCTTGTTTGGGTGCCAACTTTCTACAATCAATGGAACCTTTTCTTTCGAGCACATCACTATTTCAAGCATAACAACTCATCACCAATTCTTAGCACGGAAACGGAACCTTTTTTTTTCTTACATAATTGTCTTGAGGTTTTCTATAAAGACCTAGGTTCTTCATGGTTCAATGAACCAACAAAAACCCTTTTCACTGGCCCTTTCGGCAACAATCTATGAGCAGACTGAGGTCTCACCCAAGGTGAAGTTATGGGGGGAGCTGCAGAATCAGGTTTCCACATCTTGGTGATGAGTGTTTAATAAAGATCTAGAAAACAGTGCACTACAGGACTCGTGCTTCGAACTGAGGGCTGCATAAGGCTTAACCCCTTCACGGTCAACACTTAGACTATTGCACCTCCAAGGATTGCATGATGTCGGATGGTCTTTCGATGACAGGACAACGCAACTAATAACTACACTTCTTGTTTGGACTTAACTAACTTCAGTGACTTTACATAGAATTTCCTATCCATTCATAAATTGCCTTAGATTATCTATCTTATGAATTATGCAGTATGACAGAACACATTGTACTACGCACTTTTGGTGCTGCACTCAAGGGAATCGCACCACGCGAACTCCACTGATTCTAGTGTTTATTCATTCAACTTATGCATTCATTTTGACGTAGAAATACTTATGGATATAACATTCATCCACATATGTGATACTTAACATATTATTCCCATCTTCATTCTTCATGGTGAACACATATAAAAGCAAGCACATATAAACTGATAAATGAGATCTTAAGCATTCGTTCCAGCAAATATACAGATTCAAACACATAAACAGTCACACAACATAGAATTTAATGTGGTTCACCCCCTGGATGGGAGACACATCCACAAGAACTGTTGCTATTTTTCTTGGGAAGGGTACAACAGTTCGAGTCTGCGCACTCAGCTGCAAACTCTCTTCTTTCTCTGTAGGTCTCTACGCGCATAGCTGCAAATCCTTTACAATATTCTCTCAATATTGATCAATGTTCAACAACAAAGACTAACAACTCATAAATAGAAGACTCAATATTACATATATTCAATGAAGATTAACCCTTTCCCTTACAAAATGTGCCTTTTTATATATCATTCCCATACGTCACGTCTTAACAATGCATAGGCAAAAACCCTAAGGTTTCCCAAAACTGTTGTGGTTTTCCCTTAACCGGACTGTTGGGCTCTGATAATGACTCCTCCGTCATGGCCATCCTCTGTGAGTGGTCACGTCTCTTTCAGTCAGCCCTATCGAACGCATGTCATCTATCACTTTCATGTTGTCGTTCCTTCTCTAATGGCCTTGTGCAGCCGGTTCACGTCATGCTTCCCTTGCTTGTGAGACCAGTCGATTTCCTTCCATGATACTCCTTACCCATATGCTTGGTAATCATGGAGTATCGTAACAAAAAATAGATCATCGATGGTCTTGTCGGAATATGTATCACTTTCCTTCCAAGATTCTACCTTGTCAAATCCCCACGGATCAGGCTCTTCCCAGTGCTGTCTCTTCGTGGTGTTGGCTTCCTTACTTTTTTTATGTTGTGCTGTGCTCAACTTCATAGCTCCAAAAAATTTCTTTGCCAAAATGTCTTCAACTAAACTGCACTAAACTTTGTAGTTCTAAAACTATTTTTTCAAAATTGCTTTACTTGGGCCAGGCCCAACAAGAGGGAGAGGGGGGGAGGGGTAGGAGGTGGGTGTAGAGGGAGTCAAAGTGGGAAGAGGGGGGGATGAGGATGGATACATGCAGGTGGTAGGGTTAGGAGGAAGAGGGGGGGAGCGAGAGTAATGGCGAGGGAGGTAGGGGGTGGCGGGAGTGCGAGGGAGGAGGGTTATGAAGAGAGGGGTAGTGGGAGTGAGAGGGGAGAGATTGGGGGTGGGGGAGGAAGGTAGAGGGAGGGGAGGCAGGGAGTGTGACAGGAAGTATGAGAAGTGGGAGGGAGGGAGGGAGGGAGGGGGGATGGGGAAGGAGAGTAGGGAATATGAGGGGAGGGGGAAGAGGCAGGGAAATGTAAAGGGAGAGGGACATGGGAGACTGGGGAGGGGGAGGTAGAGGGGGTGAGGCATGGAGGGAAAGGGTGGGGAGGGTGGGGGGAAGGAAATGGATATAGAGGGAGTGGGAGGGAGAGGGGGGATAGAGGGGAGGGGGAGGAAGGGAGGGTTTAGTAACATTGAGACTACACAACTATTTGACATTCATGATCTCCTAGATAAAATAAGGGACCATCTAATTTGCAAAATAAGTTATGGATTATGTTCATTAAGATGTCATTTGACATTAGGAACTGAGAGGATCTAAATTTATTAATCGAAAGATGGTAAACTCAAGCGAAACTGAAAACTATTTGAAATCTATGTGGGAGGGAGAGGATGAGGGGTTGTAGGTCAGGGCAGGAAGGATAGATAGGGTGAGTAGGAGGGAGTTGGGAGGGTGGGGGGATAGCGAAAGGTGAGGAATAGGGATATGGAGAGGGGGATGGGGAGGGTGAGGGGGAGGAAGAAGGAGAGGGGCGTATGGGGAGGGGGAGGGAGAGGGGGGGACGGATGGAGTTAGAGAGGGTGAGGGGGGAGAGGGAGGGGGCAGGGTGTTGGAGACAGGGGGAGTGGGAGGGAGAGGGTGAAGAGGGGGTAGGGGTAGTAAGGAATGGGTTTGTAACATGAGACTACAAAACTAGTTAACATTCAGTATCTCCCAAACAAAATAAGGGACCATCTAATTTGCAAAATAAGATATGGATTGTGTTCATTAAGCTCTTAATTAAAATTAGGAACTGACAAGATCTAAATTCATTGAGAAGAAGATGGTAAACTCAAGTGATACTGAAAACTAGTTAAAACCTAATCAAATCTAGAAGGGTTGTAAAAAACTCTAAATAATTCATACTTCTGCATTATGAAATTTTATAATTGATATCACAGGTTCAAATTTTATAATTGATATCATAGGTTCAAATTTTATAATTGATATCAAAAGTTCAACATAACAGTAAAGACATCATATGTGAGCCAAGAGGCTTCTCAGAATAGTCTAAAGACTTCACCTTTTTCAATACAATCAACCCACAATAGAAAACACTGGAATGCTTGGGGGTGGGGGAGTAGGAGGGAGGATGATGGCGATATGGGGAGTGGGAGGTAGAGGGGAGAGAGTGGAGGAGGGGGAGGAAGGGATAGCAGGGAGAGTAGGGGAGGGGGAGGAAGGAAGAGTGAGCAGAGTTTGACAGGTGGGATGGGGAGTAGTAGGGAGGGGGGAGGGGGAGGGAGAGGGGCAAAGAGGGGTGGAGGGGGGAGGGAAGGGAGAGGGAGATGGATAGGGGGAGGGAGAGGGGGAGGGAGAGTGTCAGATGGTGAGGGGGAAGGAGATGGGGGAGTGGTGGAGGGGGAAGGAGAGGAAGAGGGGGGGAGTGATGGAGGTGGGTTGGAGTGGGAGAGAGAGGGTGAGAGGTGAGGGAGGGAGGGGACTGAAGATAAGGGGAGTTGGAGGAAGAGGGGCGAGAGGGGATGTGGTGGGGGAGGGTTAGAGGGGAAGGGGTTTCAGGTGGGGACAGGTGGGAGGGAGAGGTGGAGCAAGAGGTAGTGTAGTGGGGTTTGAGTTTGGGGTGGGTGGGAGGGAGCGGGGGAGCATGAGGGTATGTTTAGATGGAGAGGGGAGGGAGAGGTAGATGGAGAGGGGAGTGGGGGGAAGGGGGAGTCAGATGAAGAGGGATAGGGTCGTATGGGAAGGGGGAGGTAGAGGTGGGGATGGGAAGAGTGGGAGGGAGAGAGAGGGGCATGGGGTGTGAGGTGGGGGGAGAGTGGGAGGGAGAGAGAGGGGCATGGGGTGTGAGGTGGGGGAGAGTGGGAGGGATATGGGGGGAGAGGGTATATAGTGGGACGGGGAGTGGGAACGAGGCAGTTAGAGGGGTAGGGAGGGAGTGGGAGTGGAAGAGTGGGGTGAGGAGGGGGAGATGGAGAGGGAGGGGGAGGGGGAGGGGGAGGGGGAGGGGGAGGGGGGGAGAGGGGAAGGGAAAGAGGGTAGTGGAGGAGGTGGAGGCAAAGAGTGGGAGGGGATGTTGGATAGGAGGCCTTGGAACTGGATGGGTGGAATGAGTGGAGGGGTGGGTGAGTAGGAGGAGGAGTGGGAGAGGGAGAGATAGGGGGTGAGGGAAGGGGGATGGGGGATATAGAGCAAGAGGGGCTGTATGATAGATGAAGAGGTAGAGGAAAGGGATGGGTGAAAGAGTGAGGCTAGATGTGAGGTAGAGGAAAAGGTGAAGGATAGGAGGGATGGAGGGGGAGGTAGATATGGAAAAGGGGGGAGAGGGTGGTAAAGAGGGAGGGGAAGGGATATGGAGGTGGGGAGAGTGAGAGGAATATTTGGTGAGACATAGATGGAGGTAGGGTTACAGAGAGGGTGAGGGGGGGATCAAGAGTTGAAGGGGGAGGCAAAGTAGAGGGTGGGTCTTGGGGAGGGGATAAAGGGGAGAGGGAGAGAGGAGAGGGAGAGAGAGTTGGAGGGGGAGGGGGGAGGGGGAAGGGGGGATGTGGGAGGAGAGGAGGGGTTCATCGAGATAGTGGAAGGGTGGAAGGAGGAGGATGGAAGAGTGAGGGGTTGAGGGAAAGGGGGGAGCAAAAGGAGGAGGTTGAGCGAGCGGGGGGGGGAGGGGGAGGGAGAGGGGGAGGGGGAGGGAGAGGCCGGAGGATTGGAAGATTTGAGAGGGAGAGAGAGAGAGAGAGAGAGATGGGGGGAGAGACAGAGAGGGGGGGGTTAGTTGTAGGATAAGGTGAATTAGGAGGGATATAGTGAGAGGGGGATTAGTGGTCAAGGGGAGAGTGGGGGGAAGAGGAGAGATAGAGAGATAGTGCAGTTAGGAGTAGGAGGAGTAGGAGAGAGGGGGAGGGGAATTTGGAGAGGAAGGTGAAGCAAGAGGAGGAAGGGGATGTGGGTTTTCAAAGAGAGAGAGAGAGAGAGGGAGGGGTGGGGGATTGTGGGTAGGGTGAGGAGTATGGGTGAGAGAGAAACAAAAGGGGGTTTATGGGTAGGGTGGAGAGTAGGGAGAGAGAGAGAGAGAGAGAGGTGGGGGATGGTTAGTTGTAATGTCCCTCAAAATACACCCTAACTTTTTTTTCTTAAGGGTCTTCATATTGTCGCAAAACACATGCTTACGAAAATTAACTTCAACACTCACGACTTATCGATTGTTTTCCTTATAATTAATTAAATTAACTTCAACACTGAGAAATTGTTTGACATTCTTTATGTTTAGATTTATCTCATCTTAAGTAATATAATAACAATTCCCATCACTCAATACTTTCTTTTACTTAACACAGCCATCTACTGTTAACAATCGAGCATATGGAGTCTTGGTTTCTCTTATGAAGTAATTAGTGATTCATAGATTGATACATATTTTCTTGCAACACTTAAGCCACATATTTTAGAACTAGCTTGGTTTATATTTTATAACAATTCCTAATTCAGTATTTATGTAGAACTCTCAACCAAGTATTAAGGACCAGTACACTGGTAAAGCATTGGTTCCATTTACACTAACTATTAGATTAACATTCATTACTTCAACATAGAGAATTCTTAAACCAAATATTTTACACATCATGCATAACATAATATAAGAAATCAAATCATACCTTTCAAAGTAACCTTTGCAATCTACTTTATTGAGATTACCGATTTACATTCCTTTAACATGTCATATCATATAGAGCACATGGAATTCCCATAATCATTTGATCTCATAATCATACTCCTATAAAATATAACAACTATTCCTTTTATAATAAATATCTCTGCATGCATCGTATAATTAACAATCAATTATATTAACGTCATTCTATGCAAAGGTTCTTAATGTAAATATGCCACAAATTTCCATATACTTCTACACACACACACACAAATATATATATATATATATATATATATATATATATATATATATCATGCATCATATGATTAACAATAAATTTTATTAACAACATTTTATGCAAAGTTACTTAATGTAAATATGCCTCACATAGTTCCCCACACACACACACACACATACATATATATATTTCAATACATATATAAACTATGTTATTATTTCTATTCAATATAATTAATAAATATGAACTAAAGTTCCTATATGTATGCAATACCATTTAGTATACAATATTTTCCAACAAAATTAAATATGCAAAAATATCTATGTATCCAAATCGACCACACGCGCACACACATATATATATATAGCATTTATTTATTTCTAAAATACCACCAACATCCCTATCATTTAATTCTAAAGAGATGATTAAAAAATATAAGTGCTATCCTTAATTCATTTCCTTTCCACAACTTTGACGTTCAATATATCTAAAACAATAAAACCTGTTTAAAGATAGATACTGGAATATGAGTATTATTTAGAATCTATGTTTAGCATTGAATTTCTTATTAACGACATCATAAAAAAATAAGGCAACGAAGAGCTTCATAGTGACCGCATATTAACATGAAGTTAACAAGTCTATTAACACACAATCAAAAGGTGTGTTGTCACATAGTCAAAGGGTATGTTTGCATGCAGTCAGAGGGTATATTGACATGCATTCTACATAAGTAACACAGAGCATGTTTACGGGGCCAACCTCTATAAGGAAGAAACAATTGGGGCTTACCTACCACTATCGCATGACTAGAAGCGAATTAGTAGAGCAGTGTTTAATTGTCCGTGAGGAGGGTGGTTTAGATAAATGGATCGAGATTGGAGAGTGAAGAGGTGTTAAGCATGGACACATTGATCAAAAGGCATTCACGACAAGTTGATTGACATAGTAAACCATCAAACACAACTTAATTGTTGATCCATCTCACATCAGAGGTATTTGTAGAAAAAAGCATGATCATATGAAAAATGATCGGCTTCAAAATAAAAACACACAGTGAAATTACGTCTCTGACAAATATTAAATTCTCTATCTTAAATACAAGACAACTAAAGTCTTAAAAATACTAAATATATCAATTCCAGTAATGGATTAGTTTTGCGATTAACATTCAACAATGTCTGACAGAGATCGATTTACCCTTCAAGAATATTATATTTAACATCAGATAGGATATTTAACAGATTTTATTATTTAAACATAAATATCATTTCTCTTTAATCGTTTCCTTTTATGAATGCATTCATTAACATCATTAGTATCCATTTGATAGTCCTTTTCAATCACGATTTCTATCATGCAATGTTTATACTCAATAGAAAAAGAGATTTGATTTCATAATCCTACATGATTCATTTCCCTTGCAGGACTGGTTTCATAAAATATACTACTTTACTTTTCATGTAATAGTGGAAGGTAAATCCCTATTGCTAAGTCCGTTTGATGAATTGAAACAAAACATAGATCCATTTTTTTAGCTATCTATTTTTCACACTCTATAAAGTTACAAAAGATAGATTACTGATCCATTAATAAAAATACAATAAAATTATTAAAAAAATCAACAGGGATATTAATTCAAAAGTAAGCCAATACTACATGGCTCACCACTTAATAAAATAACAACAAACAATTTAACCACATATAACAACAAACAATTTAACCACATACTTTCTACTATTGAAAATATTATTCAAAATACAAGAAATCAAATTGCTTACTTGAAAACCAATGGGAAAAGACACTTATCTTAGTAATTAGAATGAGCGACTAAAAACTTGACTACACCATTCCACCCATCCAACCGGTCTTTGGCCAACATAGGTTTTTCCTTTGAGAGACCACCACCTGACTAGGAATGAATCCACTAGGTCGCAAAAGTATTCCTCCATTTTCTCAAATCTACGTTATTCATCTTTCCTTGGATTCCTTTCCTCCAAGATCCCCCTTTTACGAACACCTTAGTTCCTTCCTTATAGTCAAAGTTACTTTTTGTACTTTGACTTCCCAAGATAAGTTCTTGCTTGATCTTATCTTTAACTTAGCTAAATTTAACTTAATTAGATTTATTTAACCTTAACTTATTATCTCATTATATTAACATTTAGCTAACTTTAAATCATTAAATTAAGATAAATATCTTATCTTAATTGTCACTCAACTAATTAACTCACGTAGTTTAAGAGAATAGGTTCCATTGATAGATGAGAATTATCCATGCATTATCTTCCAGATTCCTATGCATCTCCATGCATCAATTACTCGTTTAATCTTGTATTCTTTTGTATATATGATTTTATAACTCTTTAAGACTTTAAAACATTTATTTTTAATAAAATACAATCAATCCTTCTTTTACAATAATAATCTAACTCACCTTATTTAACTTAATTACAATAACTATTAAATAGGTTATTTATAAATACCAATATGTTTTCTTAGTATAATACATCATTTTATCTTTATTCCTAATTTATAATTAGGAAAATATTAACCCTTTTCCACTTAGGAGTTTAACAAAATCCTTTGTCGAGGCTAGGATATCGATGTTATTTAGGATAACTCCTTAGTTTTACTTAATAGCACTTAATATTGATTAGTGTCATGCTAATGGTTAGGTCATAGGAACTTGTTATTGCCTTGCGACAATTAGAATTCTCTTCAGCATCCTTGTCAAGGAATATTTATTAACACTACTTATAAGCTTAAGTGTTTGCTCAGTGAACATAATAGTTCTCTTCAAGTGCTCACGAAAATAGGATGATCACTATCATCAAGATCATATCTACAAAGCCATTCACCATCTCTCCCTAGTTGATTTCATGCCCCTTTCATTTCGTTGTGTCAATTATTTCAGTTTCCTAAGTCTACAAATTCACTTTACAACTTAGGAAAACATAATCATACTTACAAAGCTTTACATATAGAGCTTCTTCCCTGATCTTCTTGACAGCGACATGCACACAATTACTCTTTATGTTACAAGAAACCAAGGGAAAGAAGAGGGATATTACATCCTGCCCCCCTAAAGAATAACACCGTCCTTGTTGTACATACCCTTCAAACTTTAACTTCAACCTTTAGTTTCCTTTGTAAGCATAAATTTCAGCTATCTTTGCTTGTTTTTATATCCCTTTTGGTATATTTGATGTTCTTTATTTTCATACCTATACTTTTCACAAACAACACAAGTTGTTTCTAGCATTTCATCATCAAACATATGCATACATACGATTTTTAAATATAAATTAGCTCATAAGTAATAACATCTCCCTTGCAATATCATGTTGCTGCCATTTTTTGGCAACTCTTTTAGAATTCAATCTACTTTCAAAGATTTACTTTGTAATTCCTTTTACTTGCACATATTTCAATCATACATTATATATATATATGTAAATCATGATCTAAGATAATATTTTCAAAATTCTTGTCATGGCACTTCTTTCCAGGTACCTTTAGTCATTCTCTACTTACTCTTCCTCAAAAGAAACAGAGTTAAAACAAGTAAGATATGGAGAATTTTTTTTTTCCACAATGGATCTAAAAAGGATTTTGGAATGGATCTAAAATTACTCGGAATGGATCTGAAATGCCAAGATCTGAAATGACTTTCGGAATGGATCTTAAACGGCGGGATCTAAAATGGTTGGATCTGAAACGACTTTTGGAATGGAAATATATATGGACCCTAGGTATGTTTGACTTCCTATCAGTTCGCAGGATTCACTCAACCACCAATGCTTTCTGATGATTTGCATATTGGGGCAGTACCCCTCACTCCACGTCTCAGGTAAAACTGATAACTGCTTTGCCACAAACGACAGCTCTTGGTTTACCTCACAGGTGGGAACTAGTCAATTAGGTAGGGGTCGTTGCCATTTTCGCTGGAAGGTCCTCTCAATAGGACAGCTACTTTGGGGTTCCTGTGGTACTCCTCACAATCCATTTTAGGGCTTATTCCCAAGTACTTCCCATAGTTAAGCAAATAGGGATTTTTCCCAGCTCCAAACCTGCAACAAATGCGAAGTTTTTTTTTGCAGAAATTCCACCCAACGAGCCCAAGAAAGTGCTCTGATACTAGATGTGAGGAACCTGCAACAATTAATTGATAAAATGCACGATATATTAGGTCACAGAATATTTTTATTGATCGTGGGACACTTCGAGGGGGGCAACCTCCTTTGAGAAAGCTCAATACAAATAACTTCACGATGCCTTCATTGGCCTCAACACAAACTTATATACTAAGTCTAGGTGCCAATACTATGGATCAATACCATGGAACATATAATACTACAGGACAACTTACAAAACATGTGTCCAATACTATGGATCAATACTATGGTCTAATACAAACTATGGATCAACATATAATACTATGGGACTACTTACAAGGCATATGCATCCAACAACAATATACTAACAAAGTACAAAGAAGGGTTGACACAAGTTCCTAACAGCCTTGAGTCGTCATGCTAACATGTTTTTTGTAGTTGCAAGTAGTAGTTACAAAATAGATTTAGAAGTTAAAATACAAACATCAGCAAGTAATGATGATGAATATCATAAAATAAAAGTTAAAACAACATAAAATGAAGAAAGGCAAGTAAAAACGAATTTTAAAATTAGCAGAAATACATTATTGATGTATAAGGACAGATTGTATGTACCTAATTATGCAGAATTAAAGTTGTTAAATATGAATGAAATGCACAAGACACCTTATTCAGGACACCCTAGATATCAAAAAATGATTACTATGTTAACGAAAGAATTTTATTGTCTTAATATGAAAAATGAAGTTGCTGAATATATAGCTAAGTGAATGTAATGTCAGCAAGTGAAAACTGAACATCAACATCTACCAGGTTTATTGCAGGCTTTACCTATTCTAGAATGCAAATGGGAAGTCATTAGTATGGACTTCATAACATGTTTACCTATAAATAATAAACAAAATGATTATATAATGGTTGTGGTGGACAAGTTAAGTAAGGTAACACATTTTATTCATGTTAAATCTACTTATAAAGCTATTCATATTGCTCATATATTTATGAGAGAAATTTTCATATTGCATCTTGTGCCTAAAATAATTGTTTCTAACAGAGATACAAAGTTTACCGGAAATTTCTGGAGGGCTTTGTTTAAAGGGTTAGATACTAAACTGAATTTTAGTACATCTTTTCACCCTCAAACTAATGGACAAACAAAAAGAGTTAATCATATTTTAGAAAAGATGCTTAGAATGTATGTTATGGATAAAACAGGAAAATGTGAAGACTATTTACATTTAGTTGAGTTTGCTTATAATAACCATTTTCAAACATCTGTTAAGATGAGTCTATTTGAAATACTTTATGGACGAAAGTGTAACACACTGGTCTCTTGGATTAGTCTAGTTGATAGATTGATGTTAGGTCCTAAATGTTAAAGGATATGGAACTAACCGTGAAATAGGCGCAACAAAATTTGAATGTAGATCAAGATAGACAAATGAGCTATGTTGATTTAAAAAGATCTAAAAAAGAATTTCAGGTAGGAGACCATGTTTATGTAAAGGTAAAACCAATAAAGAGTTCCTTAAGATTGGGAAATTGTGTTAAACTAGCACCCAGGTATTGTGGTCCTTTTGAAATATTAGACCGGATTGGACCAGTAGCGAATCGGTTGGAATTACCACCTATGGTAGAAGTACATAATGTTTTTCATGTTTATTTGTTAAGAAATACATACATGATGCTACTCATGTTGTGGATTGGAATGTTATTTAGGTGGAACCGGAAGGAGAATTCCTAGTGGAACCAGAATGCATCGTCGACAGGGGGAAGCTTATCCTTTGAAACCTCATTATTGGGCAAGTAAAAGTGTAGTGGATGCACCTTCGCCCAGAAGAGACTACTTGGGAATTGGAAAGTAAAATGTAGGAGGCATATCCAATTCTGTTTCAATATGAAACAATGGAATATTGAATAACACCGAGGACAGTGTTATCTTTAAGGGGGGTTGTATGTAATACCCCTAGACCCTTAATTAAAAGTTTAAATACTTTGTAATAATTTTTTTATTTGTTGCTAAAAAATTATCTGACCAAGTGTGGTCAAGGACACTTGTTTGAGGATATTGTTGTATTATTATTATTATTTAATAAAATAAAACAAGAGAATCCAATATGAAGTAGCTGTTGAAAGTGTGTTTGAAGGCCCACAAGGAGAAAAGACAAGTATTTGGAAGACTTCCCATAGTGGTGAAAATTGCTAATTAATACCTTAACAGGTGCAGGAGGCATCATCCCTATTTTTAAGGTCAGAACTGCACATAGAGGTTTTAAAGAAAGAGGCTCATGATAGACCTAAGTCCTAGGAAAATCTTTATTAACCAATACCCATCAGACAAGCAAGAGGCTTGGATGGAAGAGGGAAAATATTTTGTTGAGTTGAGAAGTGGAACTGAGTGATAGTTATGGGTTGCTTCAACAGTATTTGTCCTTGTGGTCCAACAAATAGGCATGGGGGTTTCAGAACAAGTAAGCTTGGTTGTTCTAGAAGATTGGTTGGGAGGAACGACAAACTTCATATTGGATTCGGTACGTTCTTTCAATCAGGTTCTATTATTGTTTTAGTATTATTCTGTACATTTTCTTATTATCTATTTAGTATTTACTGTGTAGAATTATTAGAAAATGATGAATTGTACTTTATTTGTTTCGATGCTCTGTTAATGATTTATTTCCGAGAAATGTTTTAGCTAAGTTTTCTATTCTACATACTATATTTGTTGTCCATGATAACTGCAATATTTATCTCTGGTTATTCTAGGACAAAGCCATTTTAAGGTTGTTTATAATATTATTATTGATGATTGTTATTTAGTAAACAATTTATAAATCTAGGGTTTGTATGATAGAAATATTACTGTATTCATTAAACATAGTTAGAATTTCCATTAATACATAATATCATTTTACTGTATAATAAGCACATAATAACATAGTTATTATATAAATGACTATAATATCTTACATAGATATTCTTATAAAGAAGTGAAACAATTTTAATATACTTAATCACCAAATATGATTTCAGTACAGATTCACAAGCATTCATATTCAACGCTTTAACACATTGCTAAGCAAACGCGATTTTCATACAAGAGTTTTATATTCAAGCTAATAATATTATAGAGCTCTGAGGCTCGCATGCACTGTAGTGCCATGCTAAACATTCAAAAAATATTACAGAGCCATGAGGCTCATAGGCATTGTAATGTTAAGGCATTTTAATAATCTACCAATGTTATCACACAGTTGTAAGGCTTAAAACGAATCAATACTGAGCATACAAGGAAGAGCCGTGAGGCTCGAACCCTTTCATTTCTAGGTTAGATAAAAAGAATACAGATGTCTTAACTAAGCTGTCAGGACACAACAAGATAACATTGAAACACTTAGAAGTAATGTTGCAAATACGAAATTCATCTGTGTAGATAATCAAATGGTTAAACAGAGTCGTATGGCTCATAGGGTTTATTTAGGAAACGCATAGCATATGACACAGACGCAAGATTAACTCATTTACATATTAAATATGTGACTGAGTACAGAGCTGGAAGGCCATAAACAGAACCCATTGAAGTATTAACAATATCGTTACACTACATTTGTTAAATAAACATTTTAAACACATGCATTGATAAGCAAGTTAAACTTGAATCTATGGAAAATAGCTGACACGCTTCTAGTTCTCATTAATGAAACAGATTATAGGGCTTCATACATAGTTTTTAAATATTTAAAGACTTTTTAAATAAATTCGTATGGCTATCTCATCCTATGTAAGCTTAGTTTTCATAAACGTATGTAATGTACCCATTACAGAGTTCAAATAAATGCTACTGGCTTAAACGCCTTGGAATCTGACACTTCCTTCTTGTTCCACAAACGGTGTCGTGTGTCCCCACGACCACCTGCAGCACGCTCACAATGAAGTTTAGTTAGGGTTAAGATCTACAATGTATAATAATTGAATATTTAACAAGAATTTACAGGTTGCTTGCTAGGGTTAGGGAAGACTGCCTTGCTTCCCAAGCATCGGCATAAACCAGTGGTTAACCTACAAGCACCCATTAATACAAGTTAAATATAAAAAACGTCTACGTACATGTATTTCCATACAGAGGAGACTATATAGGAACCCTGCATACTATACAAACTGTAAATCTCTTAAAGAAGAAACATCAAACATACCCTTCAAATCCAATAGACGGCTGGGAATTCCAAGGATTCGAGCATTACGCTTTGGTATGCCAAAGTGAGTAATGGTTCTAGCATCTCAAAACCCTGTACAGTATTAAAAACGTGTTATAAACCAAGTATATGTTTAACATATAAACTAGAAAACTAATGTTCAGACATTCATAAACTTGCAGTGAGAAGAGCATAGGTAAACCCTTGCCTTAACACAAGAAAACACATACAGCGTATCTTCGAAGACCAAGTTACAAAGATTCACCTACTCAAAATATTTTTACAGAGCTGAGGCTATCAACATTAGCCAGACAACACAGGGAAAACCCTCATGGAATCTCTACGAGCACTCCAAAGGGAGGCCGTAGAAGTTGTCCCTGCTAATAACCAAATTTAAGCAATAAGTTAAATCACTGTGTAACCATCTTACAAATTGAATGCATCATGGAGAATATATGTACAGAGTCGAATCTCATCACAACATCATAACATAGGTCGTAGAGTAACAATGGAGAATGAACCCTCCAAATGCTTGACATAACCTTGCAAGAATTGGTTACAATCTCGAAATGGTATGGATCAACGATCCTGGAGATGCCACGCAAAGGCTTGGTTGTACCATCCTTCCTGCATTTAAAGCCATCAGATGAGATTTCACCAACTCAGTTGACATGGGCATCCACGATGGCCCTATGTTAAACATCACAAAACCCATAATGTTAATACATGAATCAAATCGGATTTTCGTAGATCATTTTTAATGTTAATTTTAAATGCGAATCATTATTAAAGAGCTGGCATAGGATCATAGTTGATACTATGATCCTAGCTCATATCTCATAGCATATAATATGATGGAATAGGTATTTCTATTATGAGCTTCATTATCGTTTCAAACCACAAACATAAATATAATCGATTTTGCTGATATGGCATGGGATCATAGTTAATACTATGATCCCATCTTCGATTTCATTGCACAAAATACGACTTCACCAAGTTGTTAATGCAAACATTTAATATGGTTTAAATCTATAAGTATAGACCATACATAGGATTTATATAATGCATTATATTCATTGCATAAGAGTTATATCAAGCAAATACGATTTTCATAGTATTCAAGCTTAGGATACAAGCCAAGCTTAGGTTAACGCATAACATTTGATTATAGAATAGTTATCAAGCATTAACTATAAAGAATTCATATCATAAGTAATAAGTGTTATGCATAGGGTGAATGCATAGATATATTAATGTTATAGGTTGAGAATATAACATATGCATAGTTACATAGGGTTCGAACTTTTACTTATGCATAGGCTTATGCATAATGTGTTTTCATAGTAATACAAGCACTAACAACATACTTTTGGGCATACGCATTGTTGTCTTGCTACATGGTTATAAGTGTTAAATATTCTGGATTATACTCTATGGATATAGTCAACTTATGGTAGCAATACCATGAGTCATACCTTCCAATGAATCTCTTGAGGATTGATAAAAATATCAAACATATATATATATATATATATAAGTCATTTATACCATAATGGAACTGGTAATAGATCAACAACTTATAATGAATTATGGATGGGTCGTTAAGTTATGAACAACATTAATAATTACCAGATAAGACATATAAAATATAAATAGTAATCATAAGGGATTACAACAGCTGCAATAATAACATGTAGACGTCAAACTAAAGATGACTCTTATTCCACAAATGAGCATAGAAAATAATGACACATACATGGGTTATAGAAATGCAAAATTACACCTGATAGATGGGTGATGCTGAGTCACAGAACATCCTCTTTGTATTGCATACCTGCGACATAAGAATTAATGTTGTCATTATACTCATATAAAAAAATTTAAAAATTGAGTAATTTTGGGGTTGTGACATGAGAGCTCATAATGTTTTCCATGTTTTTTTTCTTAAGAAGTATGAACGTGATCCTAACCACATAATTGATTGGAATGTGATACAAGTGGAACACGAGGAAGAGTTCCAAGTGGAGCCTATGCGTATTCTCGACAAGAAGGTCACATTGCTCTGGAACCGAGCCACCACACAGGTAAAGGTGCAATGGAAGCACCTTAGTCCCGATGAGGCTTCATGGGAGCTAAAGGATTCCATGAGAGAGGCATTCTCATTTTTGTTCATTTTTTAGAACACCGAGGATAGTGCTATTGTAACAAGAGGGGAATGTAATACACTCATTTTGACCCTTAGGAAATATTGGATTTTAATGTAAATATTGTATACTTGGGATGTATGTTTTCCTAGTGCAGATCTCAAGGCCAAGGCCCCCACTAGTGTATGCTCGGATTTCATTTAAAAAGGAAAGTATTAGACATTATGTTATCCATGTGCTATTAAGCCATGTAACATTGTAAAATGATGTAAATATTAATATTGCAATAAAATACCAAAAAATGGCTATGGAAGAAACTAATAAGAGGGGGGCCATGTGTATCCACTAAGGAGTGGTGAAGGGGTTGTGGGGTTGAACCATATGCTGTCAAGTTTCATCTTGAGAACCCATTTGAATTTCCTTGCTGACATTTAATTCTATTGTAAGGAAGTAGTTGAAGAAATCATTTCATGGCTTCAATGGAGCATGGGCAGCCCATAAATTCCTATGCTAGGGTATGGGCTTTGTTTCCTTGACCCACAAGACACTCTACCTCATGGGAATTCATTTTTCCTCATTCCCATTTCGTTGTTCAACATCTAAGATTCAGTTTTCATCCATTACACATGCCCAACAGTGAGAAAAACTAGAAATCGCAACTTTGAAGTAAGCCACGTTTTGAAGTGCCAAAAACACCTAGAAATTCATGTGGATAGTGAAATCCAATGGGGGATCCATAAACCTAAACCTTGGGGCAAATTTGATATTGTTAGATGCATAGAAATCCATAGGAAAACCATAATTTTATAGCCCGAATATCCAATTATAGGACATAGTCATTTGGACATAGAATTGAGAAGATCCAAGCATGAATGGCATGGAATAGGATAGAACATAGGTTTGGATTGCTAGAAAAACCTGTGAAGAATAGAATCTCAAGGAATTAGCAGCTCGACCTTTCTATGCCCACCCTAAATAGCACTCAAGGGAAGGGATGCCTGAGGGACTGTGTAGCAGAGAAGGAGACCTTCCTTGTGTTGGGTGTGGTAGGTATTGTGGGTGCCATGACTGTTTGGATTAATTTGATATGCATGTAGCTTTGTGGTTCATCTCATTGGCTTAGCATCCTCCTCCTTTGTCTCTTGCATGCTTGATAAACCCAACTGTGTGTTGTCTTAGCATGATTGTTTGTGAGAAACCATGGCTATGAGTGAGCTTGTTTAGTTCCTCCTTAGTGGATTCATAACCCAATTCGAGGGTGGTCTTTCAGCTGAAAGAATATAGGATCGATGGAGACCTATGTTTGGGTGGAACATTGCTCTCACATAACCAGTTCGTTGGACAAATTCATCTTAAAGATAAGTATTCTTTGTGGTTTAAACTATGTCCAGTATGTATTCTGCAATGTGTTAATTATTGATTGTTTGTTAACTTAATGAAATGATGATCTTAAGTTAGTCAGCATAAAGCCTGTGCATAGCATGAGAAGGGGATTAATTCTATGCATCTTGTTCCATCATTCTACTTGGGATAAATATGTTGATGCATTCCATTTTGTGTGTGTGTTAATATGTTTTAATTCCGCTATGAATATTTTAATTATGCATTTTATAGTTGTAAATTTGGTCATATGGCTTTGTGGAAGAATTAGACACACCCCATATTGCCTTCATGTTCCCTCTGTGGGTCGGGATGACGGGAGGGGATGTTACACTGCGGTAAGACTGCTGAGAAAAATCATTGAAACATAAACAATACAACCAGCTTGGACTAATTATTGGAGGCGGAGCATCCAACAGAGTGTAAATCCAATTTTTGAATTGGTATCCAACTCCTGGAATAGATTTTCTTTTAAAACACATTTGATGGTATACTGAAATCCTGAGTTGAAAGACGTTGAACAAAGGATTTATGTAGTATGATGATTTGAGTAGATTCCAGAGATAGAGAAAAGGAGAAGATGCTACATCACTAGGGAGTAATCCTCACGTAAAAAATCACAAGATACATCAGAAGAATATCAAAGTTCGATTCTCATACAACAAAATCAATGTGAAGTTATCAAATTAATTGCTTAATAACTAATTGGACTTTGAAGTTTAGATTACCTGTCAAATTTTTCATTGCAATAATCATTGATAACATTCTCTTGGGATAGTTTTAGATTATCTTGGCACGTTTGTTAAGAATTGTAATATCAATGGTCCTAAGTTGGTTAGTTAGTTGAGTTATTCGTTAATTCTAGTTTGACTAGGACACTTGGTTGTCCTATAGTATTTCTTGTCCCATAGTATTGGACAGTGGTATTGATGTGATGTAATCCTATATAAGTTCATGGTTAATAATCAGAAGGCAATGAATATGTCAACTTGTGTTCTATCTTCTATTTGCTTCTTTCTTCTATATTTTAACATGGTATCAAAGCATATGGCCTGATCCATACCTATTGTTGCTGGGTAAGCCTTCTCACATAGTGGAAAGCACACACATGTAGATCAAGACGGAACACATCGACGTGGAGGAGAAGCTTCACAGTTTCTGGGGTGCATGAAAATATTTTTTTATTTTTTCCATTGAAAGCATCGATGCACCTATCCCTTCAGGAACCGTGGTGCAATGCACCTATTGGACAGAAGTAGTGCATTGCCGACGCATGCTTTGCATGGAAGAAGCGCGTCTCTAATGCACTTGTTTTTAAGGAAAAGTGAGGTGAACACTGTTCACTTGCACGGATTTTGTTCTACACACCCTTTGATGCATGGTACCAATCTTGGAGGTTGCGACACTCTATTAAAGGATAGTGATACAAAATGGAAAGTTCCAGCATGAAGTGTATCTCCGGACCAATGTTGACCACCAACTATGAGTTTTGATCAATCAAGATGCAGATGTTTCTCGAATTCAACAAATGTTGGGATATGGTTGAAAATCAGTTCAAAGAACCAGATGAAACTACTCTTGCTGCTATGATTAATGCTAACAATAAATCCCTTGAAGAAATCCGAGAACGAAATCTCATCGAAAAATGGTTGATCTAGAACTGCATTGAAGAATCCATTTTTCCATGGATCTCAAGAGATAACACCGCATATCAAGCATGGAATCTCCTTGCATCTTCATACAAAGGTACCGACAGAGTCAAAACGGTAAGAATCCAAACCCTTTGACTTCAGTTCAAAAGTCTTAAAATAAAGGAAACTAAAACTGTAGATTAGTTCATGACTAGGGTTTCAGGTATTGTGACTCAATTCCAAATCTATAGCGAGGATTTGGAACAAAAAGTTGTTGTCCAAAAGGTCCTCATATGTCTCACTAAGAAGTTTTCTATGGTTGTTACTGCAATATAAGAATCTAGAGATCTAACCAAGTTTACCCTAGAAGAGTTAACATGGTCCCTTATGTCCCATGAAGCCAACCCAGTCAAGAAGAAGAGTCTCTATTAAATTCTTTCAGGACTCAGTATTCTCTCAATAGAATTCGAGGTAGAAGAGGAAGAAGTTCTCATTCTACAAAGGAAAGAACCTCCCATGAACATTCAGAACACTGTGATCACTCTCACAACTCTCAGAACCAGAGAGGGAGAGGCAAGAAATGGACAAATGGGTCCAACATTCAGTGCAACTATTGCAAGAAGTGTGGACACTATGAACGAGACTGCAGAAAGAAGCAAGCAGAGAAGAACAATGACAAAGCCCGTGTCTCCAATCTTGAAGAAAGATCAGAATTCATGTTTCTCTCCTACCAAGAAACCGAAGAAGAATATCATTCAAATGTATAGTTTGTAGACAGTGGATGCAACAATCATATGACAGGTAACAAATCATTATTTTCTAATCTAGATCCATCTGTTAATTTAAAGATCAAACTTGGTGATCATTATATTGTTCCTGCTCAAGGCAAAGGCATTATTCATGTTCTTACTAAGAAGAATGAAAAGAAGTTAATACATGATGTATTCTATGTACCTAATATGAAAGTCAATCTGATCAGTGTGGGTCAACTGATTTAGAATAAGTATGACGTCACGTTTATTGAATCATATTGTGTTGTCTATGATAAAGCCCACAATAGAAGACTCTTAGCCAAAGTTGAAATGACCAAGAACAAAATATTCTCACTTAGGCTCAGAAGTGCTATCATTTCATAGTCATGTGAACATACTGTTTCCAGTTTAGATGAAACCTAGTTGTGGCACTGTAGGTATGGTCATCTACACTTTCAGAGTATCAGTCATCTGGAAAACCAGGCCATGGTCAAGGGGTTACCAGTTATGAATGAACAGTCGATTTCTTGTGAAGACTGTATCTTAGGGAAACACCAAAGGGACAATTTACCCACTTATACATCTTGAGCCAAATAACACCTTGAGATAGTTCACACAGACCTATGTGGACCCATGCAAAATCAGTCCATAGGAGGTAGTCTGTATTTTCTGACCTTTATTGATGATTATAGTATGAAAGTATGGATCTATTTTCTCAAACACAAATCATATGCCTTCTCCAAATTTAAAGAGTTCAAAGCATTGACTAAAAAACAATCTAGTAAATCCATCAGAGTACTCAGATCAGATGGTGGAGGTGATTTTGACTCACATGATTTTGCAGCGTTTTGTATGCAGCACGGCATCCAACACCAGTTCACTACCAGATACACTCCATAGTAGAATGGGGTTGTTGAATGGAAGAACCAGACCATCAGGAACATGACCTGAAGTATGTTGTCATCCAAGAAGTTGTCAGATGATTATTGGGCTGAAGCTATTGCATGTTCTGTTTACTTACTGAACAAATCTCCCACAGTAAGTGCGAAAGATAATATTCCTCAAGAAGCATGGAGTGGCACTAAAATTAGTGTTTCACATCTCAGACTATTTGGATGTGTGGCATTTGCACACATACCTGATGAATTACGGAAAAATCTTGACAAGAAAAGTGAAAGGTGTATCTTCATTGGTTATAGTGAACATCATAAGGCTTGCAAACTGTATAATCCCGTCACCAAAAATCTTGTGGTGAGAAGAGATGTCAAATTCCTTGAAGACAAATGTTGGAGTGATTCTCAGAAACAACATATATTCCATAGAAAGAAAGTGCAGTACCACGAGAACCACTCAGAATGCCAAGGCTGGAGGTACAGCAGTAGTAGTAAGAAGAAACACAAGCAAATAGTCCACCACTGAACCAAACAACCAGATGTTTAAGGGAGTTATATGAGCAAACTCCTGTTATTGATGAGCAACTACAGTATGCTCTATTTTCCTATTAGCCAACATCTTTTGATGAAGCAATAAAAGATGCACAATGGGTACACGCAATGAATGAATAAATTGACTCTATTGAAAGGAATAAGACTTGGGATCTTGTTGATCTCCCATCATACAAAAACAATATTGTATTAAAATGGGTCTATAAGACCAAACTAAATGAAAAAACAGAGATAGAGAAGCACAAAGCAAGGTTGGTTGCAAAAGGATTTGCACAACAATATGGTGTAGACTTTGATGAAACCTCTGCTCTAGTAGCAAGGATGGACACCATTAGAGCTATACTTACAATAGCAGCTCAAAACCCGTGGCCTGTTTATGAAATGGACGTGAAATATGCATTTCTCAATGGAATACTTTAAGAAGAAGTCTATGTAGACCACACACCTGGTTATGTTGTCGAAGGTCAAGAGCACAAGGTATGTAAGTTGAAAAAGGCCTTGTATGGTCTAAAACAAGCTCTGCGAGCTTGATACAACAGAATTGATTCTTACCACATCAACAATCGATTCAACAAGATCAACAAGGTAACATTCTACTTGTATGTCAAAAAAGAGGACACTATGTATGTCAAAAAAGATCAACAAGGTAACATTCTACTTGTATGTCTTTATGTTGATGATATGATTTATAGTGGAAATCTAATGCTACAACAGTTTAAGACAATCATGAAAAAAGAGTTTGAAATCTTTGTCTCATGAAATACTTCCTTGGTCTAGAAGTTGACCAAAGTAAAAATGGCATATTTATCTATGAGCATAAGACAATGAATATGCCCACTTCTATTTTATCTTTTATTTGCTTCTATCTTCTATATTTTAACAACGTTTATTCTCCCTTTGCCTCTCCAGATTTGGGTTCAAACATAAGCTGGTACTCTCTATAAGAGGCTAAGAGCAATTAGGAGAGACTCGTGGTATGTGGATAGCACACCAAAGCCTACTACTAATAGAGCATGTGCCATCAAAGATTCCAAAGGTTTTAATATTTTAAAATTGTGAAAGAAATGCATTTTTTTAGTATTTCTCGGATATATAGTCTCATATTAATGTCAAATTTGAATTCGCATATGGTATATATTTTTTAGAGTGTCCGATTTGAATTGGCATATGTAATTTAAATTTTTTTATTTAAATTTAAATTAATTTGAAAATTTTAAATTTAAATTTAAATTTAAGATAAATCTGTATAAAATTATATTTCTAAAATTCATGTTGTTATATGTATTTAATAAATCAAAATTTAAGATAAATATATAAATAATTATATTTAAATAATTTGATAAATTTAAATTTAAAGTTAATAATTTGATAAATTTAAATTTAAAGTTAATAATTTGATAAATCCAAATTTAAAATCAATATATATTGAATAATTTAAATTCCTCCCTCTAAAGAAAAAAGTTATAAATATTATAACAACATCCATAATAAATTATTAAAATAATGAAAACATATTACAAAATAAATTATTAATATTAAAATAATGAAAACATATTACAAAATAAATTATTAAAATGAATGAGGAAATAAATACTTGGGTGAAAGAGAACTGATAATCTTATACACAATACAATAGTAGTTGAGCTTCCGCGGCATCGCTGGGTAGGTAGTTTAGTTGGGTTGATGAAATAGAAGTGATGACGTCAAACTGAGAATCTATGAGAGAGAGTCCAAAGTGATGACGTCAAACTGTATTGGCAATAGATTCCAAAGTGATGACCTCAAACTGTATTAGCGATAGATTGTTATCCGTCTTTACATCAAAATCATGCTCTCGAGGCAGTTTCACCAGTTGGATCTCTTTGGGATTGGTGTTGTTGAACTCGCCATGCTGCAGCCTGTCCACTGAAAGCCGCATGGAACCCCTAAATAGTGTAATCCTGCCGTTCCGCAGAACAACCGTCTTTCCAGGCGTCATTAGATGCACTGCAAATTAGAGGATATATATAACGTAATCATGAGTGCTTGCTTGGCTCTATCGCAACAAATTAATTTGCAATTATAAATTACTTGAAGTACAATATAAGTATAAATGTTATTTACCTTGCGATATTCCTCTGGCAGTAAATAAAATGGCAGCGCTGTCATCTCCCACGAGACATTCAGCTAGAGGAAGCTGAGTGGCAGTGGAAATGGGAGTAGAGGAGAGAACTTTAACGGTGAGTGTGTGGCCCATGGTTCCTGGGCGAAGCTCATTAACCTTGCAGTTATAAATGGGTTTCTCAATCATAACCTCTTCTGATGGATAAGAAGAAGCTGCACCGATATTTATAAATCAATATTTTAAATCTTACTTATATTGCATTTGTTACGATAGGGATATAAATGTTTGCTGGAATATCATTTATTAATTAATAATAATAATTAAATCACCCTTTGACAATAATAAAAGGTGAATCGATCATCGTATTCTTAATTATTTGTTTATCACATGGGTACCCTATCATCAACATAGCATCCTTGTTATTATAAACAAAGCGCTTGTGAGGGCTTAAACAATTTTATTAATTAATTAGACACTATCATTACCCTATTCACAACAGTTCTTCTATGACAATGTTAACTGACGATACTTGTCTTAGTTTATTATTACAATGTTTTCATATAATTACTAATTCACTTATTTACCCATTGACAACCTAACCATTCATTACCTAAGTTGATTGATGTATCCTTAACTGAGTTATCTATGACATTTATACTACTATTCGAGCATGACAAGTATGTTATACACCAGTAATATTGTACACGTACAAGGTGTGCATGCATGGCCAGTGTATGCACATGTCGGACATGTACTATAAACAAACCCCATTCCGCCTATGCATACTTGCTAACTAACAATAGTATCTACCCCCATGCAGAAGAGCAAGCATAATCTATAGTATAATTACTTTAACATCCTCGGTTATTTAACACTTAACCCTTTACGATTTAACATCATTGTCTTTATGTTTACATTAGTTTAATCAATCAAGTACAGGAAGGGTGCCTACTTCCACTAACTCGGAATCAAGGAATACTAAACCCCCCAACAGTACTAACTAACACATCCTCCCATCATAACCTACGTCCAGCATCCTCCCTATCCTCCCTCTGCTAGTACAACAGTGGGTGTCGGACTTACCGATCTGACCACATAGAACTTGAGAGCGATAGCGTCGGCTGAACAGCGGACCTATCCTCCCCTAGCAGGCATCCGACAATCGTCATCACAACAACATGGGGAGCGTGTCTCAGCACGGCCCTCCCACGACCTCGGGTCTCATGGAAACATAGGGTGGGAAACACATCCATCCCTCTCAACATACTGGGCCTACGCCCTTATCAACTCATACTTGCTGCTATCGGGATTATCAGTTTGTGTTATCGTATCCTCATTTTGGCTGCTAAGGTTTGCTGTATGAACATGTTTTTTCCTTTCCAATGTATATCAGATCAAGTAACTGGCTATCCCATAGCCCTTGTGTCCTGTAGGTTAGTGTTTTGCAAAATACAATTTATAGAAAGCATTTTCCATTGATCGCCAATTGATCCATTTTATCATTTCATTTCATGTAACCTTTTTGCTCATCATAGATACATATAACATTTCAATAATTCATATAAGAAGATGGTATCCACGTACCGAATCATATATTTCACATTTCATTAAGGAAAACATATAAACATATACTGCAATCGTAAAATAAGGAAATCATATGATAATCATGACATCATAACTGCATAACATAGTAACATCATAATCATGGCGAAATCATAAGACAGAGTAACATCATATAATGAGGTCCAATATAGTTTACTCAGTCGAGCTGTGTTCGACAAAATATATAAGAAATAAAGTATGGTGTGTCTAACTAATAAATATGCCGAATCAAAATACGGGCATTACATACACCCACCCTTCGGGAAACTTCGTCCCGAAGTTATGGTCAAAATAGTGAGGGAAAATCTCGACGCATGGTCTCTGCGTCCTCGCAGGTAGCAGACCCGGGGCTATACTTGTCCCATTGGACCTTAACTTGGTCCACATGGCGACTACGGAGTTGTCGAACCCTACGATCAAGTATACGTAATGGTTCGACCCTGAAGGTTCCCTCGTCCGAGACCTGCAATTCCTTCCAATGAATTTTGTGAGTCTCATCAGCTATGTAATGTCGTAATACAGAAACATGAAATACATTATGAGTTTTATGCAAGTGGGGTGGCAGCGCGAGACGATAAGCAACTGGTCCGATTTTCTCAAGAATTTCAAATGGACCTATAAAGCGAGGTGACAACTTGGTACCCTTCCCAAACCGAATGGTACTTTTATTTGGTCTGATGCGAATAAATACACGATCCCCTACTCCATAAGTTCTATCTGATCTGTGTGCATCAGCGTAACTCTTTTGCCTATCCTGTGCTTCCTTCAGCCGCTGCCTAATCTGTATCACCTGCTCCTCCATTTCCTGAATTAATTCAGGCCCAATTAAAACTCGATCCTCTAACCTGTCCCAACTGAGTGGTGTCCTGCACGGCCTCCCATACAATGCCTGATATGGTGGCATACCAATGGAGCTGTGATGACTATTGTTGTATGCAAACTCCACTAAAGGAAGATATTTCTCCCACTGTGTCTGCTGATCCATAACATACATCCTAAGCATATCCTCCATCACTTGATTCACCCTCTCAGTCTGTCCATCTGTCTCGGGGTGATAAGCTGAGCTTAAGTTCAACTGTGTCCCTAATGCTGACTGCATGCTTGTCCAAAATCTGGAGGTGAACTTAGGGTCTCTGTCAGAGATTATCTTTTTAGGAACTCCATGAAGACGTACAATCTCATTTATGAATACCCTTGCCACATCTGTCACATCATAGGTGTCTCTGACTGGAATGAAGTGAGCACTTTTGGTCAGTTTGTCAACTACCACCAAAATAGCATTATGTCTCAGAGATGTGAGTGGTAATCCTACAACGAAGTCCATGGAAATGACTTCCCATTTAGTCATAGGAATATCATGCGGTTGTAGGAGACCGGCCGGATGACGATGATCTGCCTTCACTTGTTGACACTCAAGGCACTTCGAAACAAAATCCACTACATCCATCTTCATACCTGGCCAAAAGAAGAGTTGCTTCATGTCAGCATACATCTTCTTCACTCCTGGGTGGGCACAGTAATGTGATCTATGGGCCTCTCTAAGGATTGTTTTCCTGATATCACCTTCCTTAGGAACATACATCCTTCCCTGATACCGCAACAATCCATCTTCCTCAAGATGGTACCCATCATACTTCAATTCCTGTTCCTTTCCATTCTGAATAGCTGAGGTTACTTTTAGATACCAACTATCGCCCAATAGTTGTCCTAGTACCCTTTCCCTCAAGTCAACCTTCAAGGGAATTAAGGAGAAAAGTCTCGGCCTTCGGCTTAGAGCGTCTGCCACCACATTCTCCTTTCCTTTGATGTAAGAGATACCAAAGTCATACTCACTCATGAACTCACTCCATCGCCTTTGCCTAGCATTCAAATCCCTTTGGGTAAAGATGTATTGCAAGCTCTGATGGTCTGTTTTAAGGGTGAAGCTTCTACCAACTAGGTAGTGCCTCCATAATTTTAGTGCCAACATTACTGCTGCCAATTCTAGATCATGCGTGGCATACTGCTCCTCATGAGGTTTCAACTTTCGAGATGCATAGGCTATTACCCCACCTTCCTGCATCAACACCGCTCCTAATCCTTGCTTCGAGGCATCGGTGCATACCATGAAATCTTTATCCATGTCTGGTACCCGCAAGATCGGTGCACTTGTCAACAATCTTTTTAACTCTGAAAAAGCGGCATCGCATTCGTCGGTCCATTCATACCGGATTCCCTTGCGCTGCAAGGTGGTAATAGGTTTTGCAATTTTAGAAAATCCTTCCACAAACCTCCGGTAATAGCCTGCTAACCCCATGAAGCTGCGCACCTCATGAGCATTCCTTGGAATTGGCCAATCTTCAATGGCCTTTACCTTTTCTGGGTCTACAGAGATCCCTTCACCAGAGATGATGTGCCCCAAGTAGTGAATCTCTTTTTGGAAGAAGGAACACTTTGATAATTTACCATAAAGTTTATGTTCCCTTAGGCATGTCAAGACTAACCGCAAGTGTTCCTCATGCTCCTTCTCATTTTTAGAATAGATAAGAATATCATCTAAGAAGACCTGAACAAAGCGGTCCAAGTATTTTCGGAAGACCCCATTCATGAGGCTCATGAATACAGCTGGAGCATTGGTCAAACCAAATGGTACCACTACAAACTCATAATGCCCAAATCGAGTTCGAAAGGCAGTCTTAGGAATGTCGCCTTCCTTGATCCTCAACTGGTGATACCCTGATCGTAAATCAATTTTTGAGAAGACTGACGCACCTTTCATTTGATCAAAGAGGTCATCGATTCTTGGTATGGGATACCTGTTCTTCACGGTGGCCTTGTTCAAATCTCTGTAATCTATGCACAGTCGGAGAGATCCATCCTTCTTCTTAACGAAGATCACTGGTGCTCCCCACGGTGAGATACTGGGTCTAATCAGTCCCAAATCTAGCAATTCTTTTAACTGGATCTGTAACTCACGGAGCTCTGGAGTTGTCATTCTATAAGGAGTTTTTGAGATAGGTTCTGCACCAGGTTTTAGTTCGATTGTGAAATCGAGCTCTCTTTCTGGAGGTAGTCCTGGTAATTCCTTCGGAAAGACATCCTTGAACTCAGAAAGTACTGGGTAAGAATTCAAGGAAGGTCCTTTACTATCGCTCACGGCCTCCACTACGAACAACTGGCATCCTTGTCTTAGGCACCGCTTAGCTTTCACCATAGAGATGAAACGGAGGGATACCTTCCTCTTCAAGCCTTGGATTTGAATTGTCCTTCCCTCGTCATCGAGGCACAACACCTTCTTTGCATAGCAGTCTATGAAAGCTCTATGGTCTTCTAACCAATCCATGCCAATAATGAGGTCATAAGTCCCCAAATTGGTGACATAAGCATCCAACTTAGTGGTGCAAACTCCTAAGTCAACCTCACAATCTGTCACTTTAAGACCTACTAGTTGCTTAGCTCCTGAGGCCATTTCAACCAGTTTGAAATCATCGTGCTCGTAGGCTGCCAACCCACATTTATCTAATGCAAATGGTGAAATAAAACTATCAGTTGCTCCTGGATCAAACAAAATTTTAAGTTTGACATTGTTTACATTACCAGTGGATTCTACTACGGTAGATTGATGTTCTGCCTGGTGGTTATGCACCGCTGCATGAATCCGATGACTATTACCCGAACTATCCATGGGTGCCTTTCCTTCCCTGTGCCTGCTGCTTGACTGACCCTTGGGACAGTCTCGCTGGAAATGAGGACCTCCGCATCCCCAACAAGAGAGATTGGGAGGGGCTTGCCTGTTGCTCGAAGGAATCCTCTGAGATGAGTTCCTTCCCCTGGTTCCTCTAAAACCCCTTGCCCCTCTATAGGAACTTCCCTGTGTACGTCCCTGGCTTTGGTGGGTTGCGGACGATGCCTGCGAGATTTAGTTAACTGAAGTATTACCCCTCGGTGTGAACCGGTTACCATAAGGAGGAGGTCTAGATTGTCCTCCCCTGAAGTAAGGACGTGATGCCTTCCCTGAAACATACTGATTGGTTCCTGTCAACTTACTGCCCCCTTTTCCATCTGACATATCAGCTGCATAACGAGCATACTCAACTGCCATGGCAACTGAAGTTGGCTTCCACATCCGCACAGCAGCTCTAATCTTGTAGTTAAGTCCATACACAAAACGCTCTACCTGACAATCATCTGCATCAAGGTAAGGAACATATTTTACCAGTTCCATAAACCGAGATTCATACTCCTCCACTGTCTTGTCTCCCTGTACTAAGGCATGGAGTGCACCTGCCTGTTCTTCCTTGTAGTAATTTGGCAAATACTTCATGTGGAACCTCTCCTCGAACAGTTCCCAAGAAGTTGTAAGAGGAGTAAGGTGCAACTGCTTCTCGACATCTGACCACCAATTCAAAGCATCACCTTTAAGCTGAAAGACGGCCATCCTAGCCTTGGAACTAGATGTGTACTCATTCAATGCGAAGCATCTCTTCATGCCTTCCAGCCATGCTTCGGCATGCTTACCGGGTCGTCCTCCTGAAAACTCTGGAACTTTTATCTTTTGTAACTCCCTCGATATGTCCTGAAGCGGTTCCAGTCTTGGGCCATGTGCCCTTTCAGAGTTCTCTCGACTCACTTGAGTGGTTTCCACCTCAGCGGCCCTTTCCGACTGCCTGTTCATCGTGGTCATAATAGCCTCCAATGAACTCATTATGATCTGCATTTCTGGTGTTGAGGTTGGTGGTGGCGGTGTTGGCGGTGGCGGAGGTGGTGGTGACGGTGGTCGACCTTGACCCCGACCTCGACCTCTGCGTGTTGTTACCATGATAGTTCCTGAGTTTATTGAAAATGAAATCATGTCCTTAGTTGTTCAATCAAATACACGCGGAACTAAAATGTAGGTATTCATACACTTATACTTATGCATAAGAAATAACTTGCATCATGAGATAACAGATTGTCAGGATTAGCGCAGTAAAATCTATAGTCGTTTTTATTAAACAATCCTGTCACGGTGTTCAGCTCGTCGTGCTGGTCTTAATGGTGTCTTGTTTTTGAGATTTCGGGTCTCTTTCATCCCTTCGACTAAGAGTTGAAATCTCGTCAAAATTTTTTAATATCTCTATTTTAGTTAACTTTAAATGTTACCCTTTAGTCTAAACAATTTAATTAACATTAATTGTTTAAACCTCAACCAATCATAGTTAAGTTTAATACTAAAAATTAAAATTTCTATAAAACATATTTTTAACACCATATATTATAACAGAAAAGAAAAATTAATTTTTTCTAATATATATATTCTAACAAAATATGAATAAATTAAATTTTTATATAACATATATTCTATGAGGGTATATAATAATAAATTTAAACCTTGATACCACATATTATAACATAAAAAGTAAAATTAATTTTTTTTTGATACATATATTCTTAACAAAATACGAATAAATTTAATTTTATACAACATACATTTTATCACATTATATAACAATAATTTTAAACTTTAATACCACATAAAAAGTAAAATTAATATTTTTTATGATACGTATATTCTTAACAAAATACGAATAAATTTAATTTTTATAAAACATACATTTTATCAGATTATATAGTAATAATTTTAAACTTTAATACAAATAGGACATAGATTTATAAACCGTATACAAAATAGAACATAGATTTACAAACCGTATATTTTTACCACGCGTCCTCTCACCGCCATGCAATGAGCTAGTCTGCATGAAGGACACGCGGTCTCTCCAAGCAGCCCACCGCCCTCGAAAAGTGGGGGAAACCCTAAATAGAGTCAATCCCCAAGGCGCGGCCATTTTCACCCTCTCTCCCGGAGTTTTAGCTCTGCAACTCAAATGCAAGCTCGCTTAGGGTTTCAGAAAGGAAGGAGCTCTCCATTTTTCTACGGCAGAACACTACTGTCAGACCTGCTATTGTAAAGAATGAACGGGATTTACCCTTTCATTTCTGGTGTTTCTTGGCTATTACTGTCCCTGTTATGTTTCCTTTCTGCTAGTATTTCATATCCTCATTGCCTTATTCTATTTCTATTTCTGGCAGTCCACGAAAATCAAACCTGGGTGGTGGATATGGGGATTTTCAGCCTCTTACGCTCTCCACAGTGGCACAGCATGAAACAACGAACGATTCGGTTGAAAACACGAGTATCGAGCAGAGACTGCTATACCACATATCACTTGTGAACCGTCTTCTGGAGTAAGGATGGAACGTAATATTATTCAGTCACCAGCATTAGTTCAGTTGAAGCAGCGCTTTTCCCCAGCTATGATATTGATATGTATACTACCGACGAACCTAAATTCGCCATTAACCCCACTTTTCATTCGAACTACAACATCTTCTCGAGGGTTGATTGAACGTGAAGGCATCCGTGGCTTCCCCGCACCGGAGGCATCATTCGCACAGTCCAATCCTGCTCTGCATTTCTTTCGGTTCCACAACCCCTTTCTCTGCATTCTGAGCGTGGAAACTGTTTAGCGTTGAGCACTGACCTGGTTCTGTTCAACACCCCGCACCCTGTGTCGGCTCCCGGAGGAAAACGAGGACGAGGGGGTGTGGTTACAACTGCCGAAGGATATTCGTGACATTCGCAAGTTGCAATTGCAGGTATGTACCTGGGTTTCAAAACTGTATAAGCTTCATGTTGGATTGTTTTTTTTTCCATGGTTTTCAAAGTGTATGTACATTGTTTTTTTTTTTCAAACTGTATTCGCTACCCGCTGCATTGTTTTTCCCATTTGGATTGTGTTAGGCTTCAAGAATGTCGATATCAAGTGTGCTCATTTTTAAGTCATTCGTGCAATTTGTTCAGTGTTGGGAGTTTGATTTTCCTTGCATCCATGATCCTAGCCGTGTATCATTGCATTGGATTCCCAATATTCACGGTTTTGAAGTGGTGTGATTCCTATGGTGGCAAGGTGGTGACTCTTAAGAGATTAAGATACTGCACTTGTGATTAATAAAATCAATTTAGGTTATGAGTCTGGCATACACTTGTGTTTTTTTTTTTTTATATATATATGGGACTGTCGATTTAGCTGCGGCTTGATTCTATGTTGGTGATATGATCAATCATATGTCCACCCCATACGCTACCTGGCTGCTCCCATGGGATGATCCACTGGGCAGGATTGGATACTCGGCTTGGGCTGCTCTGTTGGTATACTCCCTACTTGGACACTTCGGTTACTGCGCTGGGCTGGGATACCTGAATCGGAGCAGAAAATATGTTTGCTTGCCCTGGCACATATCTTATAAAGCCTACTCACTTAATGAGTTTTATTGAGATAAACGGTCGAGCGGCTCGTACCTCGCCCCTCAGTTTAGCCGGTATAAGGAAAGTTAAGCGCCTTTTGGCTTGCTGGCTTTAGGCGTGACGAAATCACCTGATGAAACTGGGCCAAGAGCTGGCTGGTCAAAATGAATAAGCTTGATTGAACCTGTTGGGCGAGAAGATTGGATGGTTTCCTTGGATGCCCACAGCACAACAAGTGATAGCTTATGGTTTATTTACTCACATTTCACTATCAAACGATCGGCGATCGTACAAGTCGTTACAAGTTAATGATTTTCCCGAATAGCTGGCTCGTCAATAATCTATCATTTACAGGAGTTCTAACTATCATTCCCAGGGTTTGAGATCGCCTCATGATAACTTAACTCTGGAATTTCGTCTGTTTCTTGACTTTTACAATGCCACTAGACTAGCCCTCCTTCTGCTCAAAATTCGCTCCGTGGGAGCGGGTTATAATTTCGATTATGTGGGCTTTGTTTTAGCTCAGTTCTTATAAAAAGCAACCTAGTTCACATTTAATAGAATAGGTAACAGAGATTATATTCTGTTAGACATGGAACAACATGAGAATAATTTTAGTTTATCACTTAGAAATAAATGAACCGGAAATGGTAGGGGAATTCTGTATTTGATAAGATATATAAATTTAAGTCGAATATACATATACATTCAAATAGACTGAGTTCGCATAAGGTTCGCATAAGTACAGTCTATAGCTTGGATATCAAAATAGGGAAATTGTAAGAAGATCATAATTTAAATAATACACTAAAATCTGTAACCCTGAAAATTTGGATATGTTTGGTATATTAGCGTAGAAATCCCTTTGTTTGGAGATCCCCATTTTTTTTTGTTTTCATAATATATACATATATATTTATATGTTTTATTTGCTTTGGCCAAATCATACTAGTTTTTTTTTTTTTTTCATCTGCAGCAATAGTTAAAAAAAGAATGAAAATATAATTATATGTATATATAACCTTTCATTTTCTAATATTATTCCCATTGTCCTTTTGCAGGTGCACCCTGGGAAGCTTACTATGGCTGGAGGTCAAGTAGGTAATTTATCAAGTAGGTTTTCTAGGTGAAGCATGAATAGGCCTGTAGGTTCAAGAGTCCGAACAAAGGCTCTGATACCATCTGTAGTGCTCTGGTTTTTACAGCAGAGCACTGTGTAAAATTTATGGTTTAATTCTCTACGTTTTAACTTTACCAGTTTATGGAAGTAAATTTCTAAGAATTGCAATGTGCCTAAATAATATTTAGTATAATGTCGTGTTTTCTTTTATCACCTTGCATTCGTAATTTAAAATAGACTAACATACTAATATTTTCTTTTCAACAGCATAAGCATAGGTTTCACAACTCAGTAAATCAGTAAATAGCAGTAAACCAGTATATAGCAGTAAATCAGTAAGTAGCAAGCGATGCATGTTTACAGTAAGTTTACGCATAATAGTAAATAACGGAAATTACCTGATGCTGATGCTAACCGTAAGTTGTAGCAGGTTTTATAACCCCTTAGACAACCAAACTAAAGTGTCCACCCTACCGACCAGCTATAATCTTGCTGGCCCTTGGAAATCAAAGGATTTCCAAGCCCCCGAGCCCACAATCTGATAATCCCGAGAGCAGTCTTTCCTTCTGTTCTCAAAATCTTTCTGTTCGCCAAACTTTCTTTTCTTCCCCAATCAAAAAAACCTCCCAACCTTCAACCTTCTCCCCCTCTATATACATGTCCATCCTCGAGAAGACCTTGGGCTTACTCCACCGCCCCAAACTCCCCCTCTCGAGCCCCTCAAAACTTTACTCCTTTCCCTAGTTCATTCATCCACGTCTCATTATAAAAATGTATAATTAATTACTCTTATGGAAAATTCATTTGGTTTTGGATTGACGGCAGTAATTATTTATTACGGTGGGAATTATCACCCCAAGGTTATCTGTTCGGGACAAGTTCCATTAAATACAAGTCTATCCGCCATCCTTGATATTTTAATGTTATTAATGTAATTAATAAAATATTATATAATTAGTTGCCCCTTGTCAACTTGGACATGATGTGTCTTAATGATCCACCTTATCCGTCGAGACTACTTTAGTTGAGGTTTAAATTCCAAGATTAACATTGAATAATTAAATATCCATTTTCCATCACATCACGGTTATTCCAAAAAGGATTATCTTGTTATGGCTAACTTTGAAATGGAATTAATCATGCAACATTAATTTATAAATCAATATTTTAAATCTTACTTATATTGCATTTGTTACGATAGGGATATAAATGTTTGCTGGAATATCATTTATTAATTAATAATAATAATTAAATCACCCTTTGACAATAATAAAAGGTGAATCGATCATCGTATTCTTAATTATTTGTTTATCACATGGGTACCCTATCATCAACATAGCATCCTTGTTATTATAAACAAAGCGCTTGTGAGGGCTTAAACAATTTTATTAATTAATTAGACACTATCATTACCCTATTCACAACAGTTCTTCTATGACAATGTTAACTGACGATACTTGTCTTAGTTTATTATTACAATGTTTTCATATAATTACTAATTCACTTATTTACCCATTGACAACCTAACCATTCATTACCTAAGTTGATTGATGTATCCTTAACTGAGTTATCTATGACATTTATACTACTATTCGAGCATGACAAGTATGTTATACACCAGTAATATTGTACACGTACAAGGTGTGCATGCATGGCCAGTGTATGCACATGTCGGACATGTACTATAAACAAACCCCATTCCGCCTATGCATACTTGCTAACTAACAATAGTATCTACCCCCATGCAGGAGAGCAAGCATAATCTATAGTATAATTACTTTAACATCCTCGGTTATTTAACAGTTAACCCTTTACGATTTAACATCATTGTCTTTATGTTTACATTAGTTTAATCAATCAAGTACAGGAAGGGTGCCTACTTCCACTAACTCGGAATCAAGGAATACTAAACCCCCCAACAGTACTAACTAACACATCCTCCCATCATAACCTACGTCCAGCATCCTCCCTATCCTCCCTCTGCTAGTACAACAGTGGGTGTCGGACTTACCGATCTGACCACATAGAACTTGAGAGCGATAGCGTCGGCTGAACAGCGGACCTATCCTCCCCTAGCAGGCATCCGACAATCGTCATCACAACAACATGGGGAGCGTGTCTCAGCACGGCCCTCCCACGACCTCGGGTCTCATGGAAACATAGGGTGGGAAACACATCCATCCCTCTCAACATACTGGGCCTACGCCCTTATCAACTCATACTTGCTGCTATCGGGATTATCAGTTTGTGTTATCGTATCCTCATTTTGGCTGCTAAGGTTTGCTGTATGAACATGTTTTTTCCTTTCCAATGTATATCAGATCAAGTAACTGGCTATCCCATAGCCCTTGTGTCCTGTAGGTTAGTGTTTTGCAAAATACAATTTATAGAAAGCATTTTCCATTGATCGCCAATTGATCCATTTTATCATTTCATTTCATGTAACCTTTTTGCTCATCATAGATACATATAACATTTCAATAATTCATATAAGAAGATGGTATCCACGTACCGAATCATATATTTCACATTTCATTAAGGAAAACATATAAACATATACTGCAATCGTAAAATAAGGAAATCATATGATAATCATGACATCATAACTGCATAACATAGTAACATCATAATCATGGCGAAATCATAAGACAGAGTAACATCATATAATGAGGTCCAATATAGTTTACTCAGTCGAGCTGTGTTCGACAAAATATATAAGAAATAAAGTATGGTGTGTCTAACTAATAAATATGCCGAATCAAAATACGGGCATTACATGAACTAAATAAGGTCTTGGTTATGAGCCTATCCCCGAGGGTATAGAGCTTCATTTAAACTTGTAAAACGTCTAATCAAACAAAATCCTAAGTGACCTTGTAGAATTTACAAGGAAATCTATCACGACAAAGGTGTTAATTACTATCTATTTTGCAAAAGTTCATCAATAGACAAGGACATCACAACTAGTTTCATTTCCATCATCTAAGAGCTCATGAGGTACAATAGTTTCATTTCCATCATCTAAGAGCTCATGAAGTACAATATCAACATATTTTTAGGTAGCTTCTGGTTGTTTCTCTAACATCCCTTTAGATTGGAATGCCATCATCTAGTTTACCACAAATGAATGCTTAGTTTCAACTTGATTGGGTGAATGACCCATGGTTTTTTTCAGTTAAGAAATGGATTCCAAACCCTCCTTTATCAATAAGGCTTTGAAGAATGCTTTAGTAGGCTGATTGCCCATTTTTATCAAGTGTAATCAAACATTCATCTAAGCACCTCTTTCTTATTGGATATCATCTACTTACTATACATGGCATAAATTTGTAGCTCGATCTTGCTTATCTTGATCATTTGTATCCAATTACAAGTCTCTCAGAAGGCCAACTAGATCATTGCATAGAGAATACATGTAACCCACTAGATTTTGGCTATTTTTGCAATAGTTTCAAAGTTATTATTTTCCCACTAAGTAACCCTATCATAATCCCTACATGGGTAACGAATGCTATTACACATTGTGCCAACATAGACTAGAAAATATGGGATTTGTAGTGAGATACATTTCATAATATAATGAGTTATGGGCATACATAGTATCCATACACCACCCAAAAATAGAGAAAACCAACTCGGTTGGAAATCAAATCAAGTCATAGTTTTATCAGTGTAGATTGATCAATGTCCTATTGAGTTGAAAAAGAAGGAGGTGTTTTACTCTTAGAGAACGGATTTGTGCAACCACTTATAATCCTATGGATTCCTTTGCAAAATTAGTGTGAGTAAATCATATTTCAATTGATATTGTCTCTAGTTATGTGTAAAGTCATAGATCCCATATGTTAGCACTACATTTGTGCTAGGAATTCGGAGGGGTTCAAAACCCGTAGAAATGGCAAAGGAAATCCCACATGGCTCACACATCGAAATTCAAAGCTCTGTTCAGTGGGTTTGGCCCGGGGTGGTTATATTTGAGGAAATCTAAGGTTCTACTGGTGCCGACAGGGTTAAATGCAAAGAAGGAGGCTACATTGCATAGTGGCACCTATGGATGGTGTGGATTGTAAATCGGCAAAGATCAACGGTCATTGGTATCCCTCGCCAATAGAGTTCGAGGTTGTTTAACTGGCGGGCATCTTAAAGATTGATCAATGATAGAGGGCGGGGATCAACGGCTAATAATTGGTTCGCATTTTATACATGCCCAAAGAGGGCTACTTTTCATATTCGCGAACTTTTGTTAACCCCTGCATGTTCTGACAACGTCCATCTAACGGGGCAGAGATCAACAACTCGGAGTGAGTTTGCAGATTTGACTTGCACGTGAAAGCGGATTTGACTTGCATGTGAAAGCTATAGGACAAAAATGTGCGAACATGGTATGGTCCACTCCAGATACAAATAAGGTTGAAATCTACAGTGCTAGTTTGATCATGGGAATGGGAGCTGGAAGGCATCTCCATTACCAGCAAATGATTGCTAATAGGAAGGATGCCACCTCGGTGCTGTCATATATCTCTCCCACCTATCCTGAAAGCTTGGTTAGGCACGTTTTGCACCAGCTATGACCTCAAAAATCATTCATACTCGTTCGGGAGGTCCAGTCATGCAATCATGGAAAGGGTGATTACGAATGGTTGTTGTCATTTTCAAGGTCGTTATGGGAAGAGGTCCATGTGGTCGCTATTCATGATCGTTGCATGAGAAAGGTGGAAAACCCGACAGCTCAGGCGTCTTGCAGTTAGGATCCAATCATGGAGAGAGATCAAGGGGACGAAGTGGTCTTCATGCCTGAGGAGGCGTGGTCTGAGGTGGAGGAAGAGCACATTCCTTTGTACCCTGTAGTCTTCGACCATGTAGAGGAGAGTTGAGCAAGTGAGCTTGAGGAGCAAGAAAGCCGACAGGTGTGCTGGAAGGATCGACGTCGAAAGGATAAGAAAGGGACCCAAGAAGATGAGCAAGAATCCCACAAAGATGTGGAGATTCTCAAAGACTTCATAGTCCCCATTGAGGAAGTGACACCTCCTCCCCGAGCAGAAGAATCACATGTGGACGATTCCTTAAAAATAGAAGATTTTTTTGATTCGCAGGAGGAGATAAAAGCTCAGGACTAAGGTGGCAACGTGTCCACGAGGTTTCTGTTCCCTTCCATGTCAATATGTTTTGGTCTCGACATGTATGTAATGGTTCTCGATTTTTGAGGCTGTTGTGTTCTGCAGCCTTGCGAATTGACACCTACAGGGTTAGTTATAGCTTGTATGTTAGCAGTCTTTTTCATTTTTATGATTTGTTGTCAAAGGTCGCGGATTAGGCCATGTAGGTGGAAGCATAGCTTCATATTTTTTATGTTAGATGATTCGAGCCTAAAGGGCCTATAAATACATATGTAATAGAGATAGAATAGGTTGGAAAATTAATGGGCTGAGGCCTTGGCGAACTAAGCTCTATTTTTGAAGCATAATCATTAATAGAATTACAGTGTATGAAGCTGGTTTGAGATAGAGATTCATGTGTCATTCAACTTACAGTCTATTCCCTTCTTTTCTCATGTGCATGTAATTTCCTGTTATTAGTTCCATTATGTTTGCTTTTTCATATCTGGAACTAGTGTATAATAGTGCAGAATTCTTGTTCACAAGCTCTAGCTATGTTTCAGATATTCATTGATTGTTTCCTCTAAAGTTGACATCGAATTCATCCTTGTTAGATGCTCATGTCAATGGACTGTTCATTTCTTCTTCTTTTATCACTAGACAACAACATTTTGACTGGAAGCAAGTGGCTATCTTTCCTCTGTTTTGATATCCCATGCAGCAGCACTGCTATTTGATTTATGTGTTATGTTTTGACTCCATTTCCCAATGTTTTATCTCCTCACTATCTCACCAAACCCTTAAACAATTGTCCCATCAGAAATCGAAACTTTTGAGTATGTTTTGATTGAATAAATTGAATAAGAAGGCTGTATGTTTCTCATTGATCATTTTGAGTCTTTTATATATTTAAGAAAGATCCCTCTCTGCTTGTATTGGTCAGAATGCAACCTAAAGCGGTTTTGTGGTTACCCTGAGTTGGCCTTCTCCCACAACCTAGAGGGTCGATTTGGGTGTTAACGTAATGGTGCCGCTGCCGGGGAACAAGAGCCATATCATCCCTGGGAGAATGACAAAGTTTCAGATCTGATTTGTTGATGGTGAACAATAGCCAGACATTGAGAAGGTTGTATATCTTTCACCTGGCAACTCCGATCATTAAGTTTTCATTATGAAGGCAGCTCCACCGGGGAGATTGGTGGCTCCATGCTAGAATTAAGATGTTGAAAGACTCATCACAACTCCCCCGGGGATGATCTCATTTGTATTAGACATGGAAGGAGCAAGATCTAGGTATCCCGGTATGAATTCTCTTAAAGAGTTCTTGTTATTTTGCTTTCGTTTCCTTTTACCTTTATGTATTTATATCAGGATATTTCTGCTTCGCAGAAGATCTCTAAGTCATGAGAGAGTTTCCTTTGTAAATCCTTCACTAGACATTGCATATGTACATTCTCCTTTCATTCCTAGATCTAATCCTATTCCTTCTTTCGAACCGTGTAAGGCCCCTGATCAGTCCTACAAACCCCATGAGGGAAAGGCTCAAGACATTCTTCTTGTACATACTCCTCTACCTTCTAGACCCCAGCATAGATATAGCCCTTTCAAGCTGCTCCCTGTCCTTCATGAATATCCTCCCAAATACCATAGATAGCTCCCAGTTTTTTATTGAGAAGATGGCAGTACCACAGCTGAAAGACATCTTTGGAGTTTTGAGCATTTCCTGGACCTTTTCGAAATAGAGCATGATGATTTTTGTACAAGGGGTTTTGTCCAATCATTCCAAGGATATGTGAATAAATGGTTCAAGCACCTGCAACCTGAATCCATTCATGGCCAATGCATTAGCAATGGGTTGTTTCAGCCCTCAAAATTTCGTTTCGACTTTCAAACATGCCTTGAAAGGTTCCAAACCACAAATTTGCAAAATGTGGCATGCCCTTAAAATGGGCCATACAAGCGAGTTCATATAATCTGTTGACCCAAAAATATCTACATAGATAACAAATTATATATTGATCCATTTAAGATCAATCCTTATATTGGAGCATTGTAGTTATTTATATTACATCTTTAGATAGTTATATTGAAACATTGCAATATTCATCCTCTGCATCCTTGGATCATTATTTTGAAACATTACAATTATTTAGTTTCCATTACTATAGTAGAATAAAAAAATCACCAAGTTCAACTAGTGATATCTGTAACTATGTTGGCTATGCAGCAATAGCATCCTCCAACCCCATTCTTGTAAATCAAAACATCAAGAAAGGATTTAATTATTTTACATAAATAACATTTTTCACTTATTCGTATGTCAACTTATTTGTTGATATTTGAGATAGGGTCTCAATGTGCTATCAACCCATGTTCAAATTTTCACAAAAATAGATTCATCCTATAAAATGTGTGGTTTTTCAATAGAGAGTCCCTCAATAGAAGTCGACATAAAAAATACAGTGTTTTGTCTATAGCTTCCTATGTATGAAAATAATGGTGTGACTTTACCACATTAATAAAATTTTATGATTGTTTAGTTTGTTGATATCGATGGATTCAAAATTCAAAGGAATCCATAGGTAATGTGTCTCATAACTTACGATTTATTACCCCACTATGAACATTGGAAAGGTTGGGTTGTAGATTTGGTTACCCCTTATCTTAAGGACCAAATAACGGATGTTGTTTTGCACCATATTTTTTCTTAGCGGTAAATTGTTTTCTAGTGATCTAGTATATGCATTTTCACAATAAAACTCTACCATTACATTACATGATAACTGAGGTATATGTTAGTATGTCAAAATGTTGACATAGTTCAAATCTTAAAAGATGGAAAAGGACTCAAAATAAAAGTATAATTTTGTTGTCACTTACCAGTCATTTTAGAATTATATGACCCAAATAGAATGAACTAGCCATATGAGCAATGTTTTACTTTATCTAATTTTAAACAAAAAAACATAACCAAGTAGTTGAAAGAACTTTGGATCATGTAATTTTTATTAATACAAAGTAAGTATGAATTTGATTACATAAGTTGCCATGTAATAGTGATAAGAGACCAATCTATTATTTTATAATCTAATCTTATATAAGATTTTTTAAAAATAAAATATTATATCATTTTAAAAAAGTAACCTATAAATAAAATTCTTTAGATATTAATAACCCAACATATATAACAATAAAAAACCATAAAATAAATAAAATAATAAAAGAACCAAATAAAGTAAAATAATTCTTAGATCTTAAGGCACGGTATAAAACAAATATGAAAGATATCTCTCTTGAAACAATATTTCTATGAAAATTACAAAGCATGAAAAAATATCAATTCTTTATTTTAAATTTTTATGCGATTACTTTACTATATTAATTTGTTTACACTAAAAGGAATAAAATCTCTTATTAGATATTATAAAGAATTATTAGATATTATAAAGAACTATTAGTATTTATTTTATAGTCATATTTAATTTATTCATTATACAACCATACTATTAGTGTGTACAAGACCCACCAATTTAGACATTTTAAAGGATACAAGTGTACTCTCAAGTTTAGACAAATATTTATTTTGGTAGTGAACTAAATTTAAATTTGTATTGTGTGTTTTATCATAGGTTAATAATAAACTTTCAATTTCTAAATATATACTTATATAAGACATAATAATGTAGATTTTGTTTTCTTTCTTCATTCTTAAATGGTTATATTCAAACATGGTAATATGCATCATCTCCATTATTCAATCAATATATTAAAACATTATAATTATTTATATTATATTCTTGGATTATTATGTTGAAATATTGTAATATTCAACCTCTTCATATATATAGGTCATTATATTAAAACATTGTAGATATTGAAATTATATTACATTGATAGAATTGAATAAAAACATCATTATGTTTGACTTTATCTTATACTAAATCTCTTAGGAATGATTGAAGTCGATGCTTGCAGATAAATATGTTTTTTAGTAATAAATTAGGAAACCAAATTTTTAAGTTGTGTTTTATTATAGGTTAATGATAATGTTTCATTTTCTAAATATGTAATTATATAAGGAACAAAAATTTAGATCTTTATATCCTCCTAATCCTTGGATTATTATATTGAAACATTGTAATATGCATCATATTGATGCCTTGATCATTATATTGAAACATTGTAATTATTTATATTTGATTTTTGGATCATTATATTGAATCTTGTAATATTTATTCTCTTCATAGGTGGGTCATTATATTAAAACATTGTAATTGTTTACATTATATTGCTAGATTAGAATTAAACATTTGTCTCCATCTAGATCTTCTACTCACCTTCTACTCCAATTGTATTGGACATAAATAATAATATACTCTAACTCTCATTTATTGAACAAAATTTGCAAATCCAAATATATCATCAACTTTGAAGGATTGACTGTAGTTTTTGGATTGTCTGAATGGTTTGATTACTAATGTGAGGGGTTACATAGCCTTTTTGTTGATGTACTCTAGTGTAATTGTATGGATTTCGTCAAGGACAAAATTGAGGTGATTCCATATTCCCCCTAATGTGTGAGGTTAGGAGGATCTTGTGGACTAGTAAAAATTTTAATGATGGGTTCGATACTACACATTGAGAAGGATTTCAATGAATCCAAAAATCAATTCGGTAGTAAACTACAATGATTTGACACAACTAAATTTAATGATCCTCCAAGTGGTCTATTCTTATAGATAGAAACATCACCAAAGGATTTTTTTTTAACGAGAAATAAGACTTTTCACTTGCAAGGGGATTGGGTTGTGTGTTAATAGTTGAGGTAGGGTGTCACTATGCTATTGACCCATGTTCAAATTTTGAAAAGCATAGATTTTTCCTAGAACAATGTGTATTTCATTCATTTTAGTGAATCATCATATTGAATTGGCATATAATAATACATTGTTGGCTTTATATCTATGTAGTCATCCAAGAAAATGATTTTTTTATCCAAATCAATAGCATATTATGTTTGTTTAAGTGATTATTATTGATGGATTCAAAATTCAAATTATATCATAGGTTTTGTGTCTTTTAACTTGAAATTTATACTCTTAATATAAAGAACAAAATGATTGGAATATAGATTTGGTGACACAATATCACAATAAAAAAGTTATATTGGGTTATAGATTTGGTGACACAATATCACAATAATTTTTTTTTGTCTTGGCATTGTATGAAAATGAGGCAAGGTTAGTATGTCAAAATGTAGAGCCTAAAAGATGGGAAGGATTCACAAAATGAAATTATAAATTTTGATGTCACCTCCAAGTCACTCTAGGAATGTGTGATCCCAAATGCCAAAGAATAAACTAGTAATATGAACAATGATTCACTTTGAACATTCATGTTTAAAGAATAATACAACTACATATTTTAAAGAACTTAAATATTCATGCAATTCTCTCAATCCAAAATTTTAATTTTGACTACATTATTTCTTGATAGTAAGTTGTAGGAGAGACCACTTTATTAACATATGATCTAATTTTGTTTGAGGTTTTTGCAAGAAAATATTCTGTGACCACACAAATGTCATCTATAAACAAAATCCCTTAGTGTAAATAACATAACTTTTCTTAATAATGATAGCATATTTTTCCAAATTCATGAACGAATTGCACTTAACCCTATCCACACAAGAGCATGATATTTGAGAGACTTGAAGAGAGATGGGGGGCAATAAAAACACTTTTTTTCACCAGACCTATAACCATTATTTACCCAATAAAAATTTGACAATATGCTAGAATACAAATTAAAAATAAATGAAGGTAATAAGGTCTCATTCAAGATCAAATTTTATAGATTAAATCTATAAAAGAAGTTGATACGAAAAATCCATAAATTTCAAAATTATTTCAACAAACTATGCAGGAAAAATAGTATCATTCTAAATAATTGACTAACTTTAAACAATGTAAACTAACATTTATAGTATGTAAAAAAATATAGAATTTATAAATTAAATAATACCACCCAAACTATTAGAATCATTAAAAACTCAATTCTACTAATTTTTTTTATGTAAGAACTTAATTTTCTTGATTCACTTAAAATTAAAATCTATTTTCAAATACATGACATAGTTCAGATCTTCGAAGATGGAAAAGGACTCAAAAAATAAAAATATAATTTTGTTGTCACCTCCAAATCATTTTAGAGATATATGATCCAAATAAAATGAACTAGCAACATGAGCAATTCTTTACTTTATCTAATTTTAATTAAAAATCATGACCAAGTAGTTAAAAGAACTTTGGGTCATGTAATTTTCCTTGATACAAAGTAAGTATGAATTTGATTACATAAGTGACTACGTAATAGTGATAAGAGGGCACTCTATTATTTTATTATCTAATTTTATACGAGATTTTAGAAAAATAAAATATAAGACAATTTATAACTAAAGTGCTTTAGATATTAATAACTCAACATATCTAAACAATAAAAAAAACCATAAAATAATAAGAAACCATAAAATAAATAGATAAAATAAAATAAAATCATTTATAGATATTAAAGCATAGTATAAAACAAATATGAAATACATTTCTTTTGAAACAATATTTCTATGAAAATTACAAAGAGAGAAAAATCTCAATTCTTTATTTTAAATTATCATTCGATTACTTTACTCGATTAATTTCTTGAATAAAATATCTTATTAGATCTTATAAAGAACTATTATAATTTTTTATAGCCATATTCAATTTATTCATTCTATAACCATACTATTAATGTGTACAAGACGCACCAATTTAGACGGTACTCTCAAGTTTAGACGAATATTATTTTGGGTAGTGAACTAAATTTGTATTGTGTGTTTTATCAGAGGCTAATAATAATGTTTTAATTTTTAAATATATATTTATATAAGCCACAACAATGTAGATTTTGTTTGTTTTTTTCATCCTACTAAATTTGTATTGTGTGTTTTATTATAGACTGATAATAAAGTTTTTCATTTTTTAAATATATACTTATATAAGTCATAACAATGCAATTTTGTTTGTCTTCTTCATCCTTAGATTGTTATATTCAAACATGATAACATGCATCATCTTCATGTTTCAATCAAAATATTGAAACATTACAATTATTTATATTATATTGTTAGATAAATATATTGAAATATTGTAATATTCAACCTCTCCATATATAAGTCATTATATTAAAACATTGTAGATATTTACATTATATTAATAGAGTTGAATAAAAAAATCATTAAGTTTGACCTTATCTCATACTATTTTTCTTAGAAATGATTGTAGTTAACGCTTGCAGATAAATATGTTTTTTTAATAATGAACTAGGAAACCAAACCAAATTTTTAAGAGTTGTGTTTTATTATAGGTTAATGGTAATGTTTCATTTTCTAAATGTGTAATTATATAAGGAACAAAAATTTAGTTGTTTATATCTTCTTAATCCTTGGGATTAATATATTGAAACATTGTAGTATGCATCATATTAATGCTTGGATCATTATATTGAAGCATTGTAATTATTTATATTTCATTGTTGGATCATTATATTGAATCTTGTAATATTTATTCACTTTATATGTGGGTCATTATATTAAAACATTCTTATTATTTACATTATATTGCTAGAGTACAATTAAACATTTCTCTCCAATTAGATATTCTACTCGCCTTCTATTGGAATTGTATTGGCCATAAATAATAGTATCATTTAACTCTCATTTATTGAAGGAAATTTGTGGATCCAAATATATCATCAACTTTGAAGGATTGTCAAAATGGTTTGTTTACTAATGTGAGGGGTTGCATAGCCTTTTTGGTGATCTACTCTAGTGTAATTTTATGGATTTCAGCAAGGAAGAAACTGAGGTGATTACATATGCCCCCTTATATGTGACATTACGCGGATCGTGTGGACTAGTAAAACTTGTAATGATGGGTTCAATACCACACACTGAAAAGGATTTCAAGCATAGTAAACTACGACGATTTGACACAGAACTAAATTTAATGAACCTCCAAGTGGTCTTTTCTTATTGATAGAAACATCACCAAATGATTTAATTTTTTAACGAGAAATAAAACTTTTCACTTGTAAGGGGATTAGTTTGTGTGTTAATAGTTGAGATAGGGTGTCACTATGCTATTGACCCATGTTCAACTTTTGAAAATAATATATTTTTCCTAGAACAATGTGTTTCATTCATTTTAGTGAATCCTCATATTGAATTGGCATATAACAAGCATAGATCCAAATCCTAGGCTCTATCAAATGCTGAGAGGGATCAAATCTCCCCAGGTGCAAACCTCATACAGGAGCCACATAATCCTAAGCTCTAAAATCTCTAGTTTAATCTCATATTTACTTTTTACTTTGTATTATTCTTTTTTGTGTATGTCCAACATAATATTTATTACTTTTTAATTTGTATTATTCTTTTTTGTTTACTTTGTATTATTTTGTTACTCAACAAACACTCTAAAATCCCATATTTACATTTTACTTTGTATTAAAAGTAAAAAGTAAAGTCTCTAGTTTAAGTCTCATATTTACTTTTTACTTTGAATTTTTTTTTGCTTATGACCGACATAATATTTATCACCTAATCCTAAGCTCTAAACTCTCTAGTTTAAGTCTCATATTTACTTTTTACTTTGTATTATTCTTTTTTGTTTAAGACCTGACATAATATTTATTACTTTTTACTTTGTATTATTCCTTTTTGTTTACTTTGTATTACTTTGTTACTAGGCAAACACTGGACAAACACTCACTTGTTACAAGATCTCCCTCATACTGTGTTGGGTTTATCTCTCACTATGCATCCAAGAAAATGATTTTTTTAATCCAAATCAATAACATATTTTTTTTTAAGTGATTATTATTGATGGATTCAAAATTCAAATTACATCATAGGTTATGTGTCTTTTAACTTGCAATTTATACTCTTAATATAAAGAACAAAATGATTGGGTTATAGATTTGCTATCACAATATCAACAAATTTTTTTTTTCTCATGGTATTGTATGAAAAATGAGGCAATGGTTAGTATGTCAAAATGGAGAGCCTAAAAGTAGGGAAAGATTCACAAAATGAAATTATAAATTTTGATGTCACCTCTAAGTCACTCTAGGATTGTGTGATCCCAAATTCCAAAGAATAAACTAGTAATATGAACAATGATTCACTTTGAACATTCAAGTTTAAACAAAGTTTAAACAAAAATACGACTAAATATTTTAAAGAACTTAAATACACATGTAATTCTATCAGTCCAAAATTTCAATTTTGACTACATTATTTCTTTCTTGCAAGTTGTAGGAGAGACCACTTCATTAACATAGTATCTAATTTTGTTTGAGGTTTTTGCAAGAAAATATTCTCCCACCACAGAAAGGTCATCTCTACACAAAATGCCTGAGTGTAAATAACATAACTTTTCTTAATAATGATATCATATTTTTCCAAATTCATGAAGGAATTGCACTTAACCGTATCCACACAAGAGCATGTTATTTGATAGACTTGAAGAGAGATGGGGGGCAAAAAAAATAATTTTTTTTCACTAGCCCTATAACCATGATTTACCCAATAAAAATTTCACAATTGACTAGAATATAAATTAAAAATAAATGAAGGTAATAAGGTCTCATTCAAGATCAACTTTTATAGATTAAATCTATAAAAGAAGTTGATAGGAAAAATCGATAACTTTGGAAATGATTTCAACAAACTATGTAGGAAAAATAATATCATTCTAAATAATTGACTAACTTTGAACAATGTAAGCTAACACTTGCAGTATGTAAAAAAAATACAATTTGTAAAATAAATAATACCACTCAAACTATTAGAATCATTAAAAACTCAATTCTACTAACTTTTTAATGTAAGAACTTAATTTCATTGATTCACTTAAAATTAAAAGCTATTTTCAAATAAATTACATAGTTATTAAAAAAAAAGTATATAGATTCCATAAATATTAATGGTGCCTAGAAAACTTTTCCAATGATAATAAATGATAGAAATTTAAAAAAAAATCCACCACTTATAATAAATGATCATTTTTTTAATAATAAATTTCTCTAATCATAATAAATGATTTAAAAAAAAACTTAAACGACTTACTAAGAAGTGACAAATCACACATCCTTTCTGATACCATTCGTTGATACCATTGATTGATTTACCAGCATAGATCCATCTTAAACCCATTTCTATCAAGCACGGAGAGGGATCCAATCTCTTGATATGTATTTCTTTTTTAAAATTTAAACTCAAGAAATTTAATGTCTCTTGATTTATAGATCCGGGTTTAAGTTTGAAGTTTTTATTTTATAAACGAACATCTTTTTTTTCTTTACTTTTCATAATATTTTATTTTATGAAACAACATGGATTTTTTTTAAATACTTTCCATAATTTGTTATTTTATGAGCTGACATGAATTTTTTAATTATTTTTTAATTAAAAAAATTACTTTTTACGTTTTATTAGATTAATACTACATCATACACATTACAATATCTCCCCCACACTGAGTTGTAGAGCACCTCAATTAGTAAATATTAATTTATCCATCATTATGCACTTTACTAAATTATTAAATAAATTAGTACATGTTTTTCACAAATAAATAAATAATTTTGACAATTATGATTAAAATCTTTTATTTCAAATTGCGACATAGTGGGTAACCTTATAACTTTCTTAAAAAAAGCTGGAAAACAGTGACTATATGCAATGTTCCCATGATTAAAATAACGGTTGAAAGATGCTTTTTAAACCACCATGAAATATCCCTTGGATGGTACTTTTTAAATCACCTTGAAAATGGCCGTTCCATGGTGCTTTTTAAACAACCATGATAATAGCCATTGGATGGTGGCGTTGGAGGTTGCTTTTTAAACCGGCATGAAAATAGCCGTTGGATGGTGTCGTTGGAGGATGCTTTTTAAACCGCCATGAAAATAGCCGTTGGATGGTGCTGTTGGAGGGTGCTCTTTAAACTATTAAAATAGCCGTTTTCCTTTTTAAACCACCATGAAAATAGCCGTTTTGCTATTTATTTATTTTTCCATTCGCTGATGCGTAAGCCAAGCGTGGCTATTTATTTTTCCATTTCCTCTTGCCCGAATTCGCTCCTGCCAGCTCTGCCCACTCCCTTCCTCTCTATCATTTGTGTCATGGTTTTCTGTTATTGAGGGAGGTAGAGTTTTGGTGCGTTGAAATACTTAGCGTTATAACTCGTAGCCAAGACTGTGTTGAACATTGCCTTTCAAGAAAATACGGCCTCTCTCAACAAAATCAGCCAAGTCTGGATTCTGATGCAGGGGCTACTATTGCTACTGGTGATATGTTCGAAGAGAATCGAGACCCTCAGATTATACGACCTCAGATGTCTGTTGGCTCTTAAATCTATATTTGCAAATGCCGAGGCAGCTCTCCAAAAGAAAATCATACCCTAAACAAGCTTGGACACAGGGTTAATTGCTAACTTGCACATCCCAGAGTTAGTTGCTAACTTGCACATCCCAGAGTGGATTTTAAAGAGATTTTATGTGAGAGTTGTTAACTTGCACATCCACGATCGAGAGGGCGAGAGGGCTTAGCTTAACTGGATGGATCTTAAAACATAGAAGCTGAAATAAAACTATCGAGCGACAGCAAAACTGAATATAAAACGCAGGGGCTGAAATAATCAATTACCGAGCAAACACCCGATGAAAAACGCAGACTGCAGAACCCCGACTTTGTATTTCTGGTCACAGACAAGGCCCCTTTCGGAGACCGTGGAAACTCCGCTTTCTGCGTCCCAGTTCCAGGAAGCCCGATCCAGGGAGCATATAGATCCCGTCGGGCTGCACGATTCGAACCCTCCCCTCATGGAATGAGATCGTCAAGGGGTTTCTCTGTGTTGCAGTGCCATTGGGGTTCATAGTCAGCGAAAATCATAACCATCGTATGGAAGGGCTCCAGAGTCCATGCGAGACTGGACAGAACAAAATGCTTGAGCTGCCATCGTCCGAATTTTCCCGTCCATCTCTGTAGCATGTCGTCGATACTGATTCTCTCTGTTGCGTACATCGTTTAGTCATCTTTGGACAGGACTTCATCGTTTGCAGACCAAAAGACGAAGCAAGGTCTACCGCAAAAATTAAAATAAAGAATCTTCAGACAGCCATTAAAATAAAGAATCTTCGAAACCCGGAACAAATTAATCGGAGAAGTTACTTTAAATGAAAATGAAAATGCGTTGGCACATTACTTTAAATGAAAATGCTGTTGGTACAGATCTTTCCATAGTATGTTCTTCTACGAGGTACGTAGATACTATGGTTCCGGATCCAACAGAGTCGACTCGACAACATTCGGGCGTGGCATATGGCAGCTCATATTCTAAACAAACTTGGACAGCCCAGAGTGGATTTTATAGAGAACTTTCTTGGAGTGAGCTGGAAACGAGCGAGAGGGCGAAAGTCAAGTGGGACAAAACGCAACTGGATGTGGATGGCATCCTCCTCACTTCGATTCGATAGTAAGTTCATTTGCTATCTTCTTGTTTTTATTAATATCTGGTCATATCAATCCCGTTCTCTGTTTTAATTAATCATCCTGGTTGCTCCAATAGATTAATCTGTGCATTTTCTTAATAGATTCTAAAAATCCCTTTCCAAAACTGAGAAAGAGCCATTCTGTTTTTGTTTTTGGTATAGTCATCTTCATTTTTTTATAACCATTTATTTTCTGCAGATCCAAGAATACAGAGAGAGAAGAAGCTTGCAGAAGAGCTCCCAGTTTGATGGCTGGAGAGGATAGGCAGGTGCCCGCTAATTTAGCGAATGCAGAGGATAAGAGGGTACCCACCAGTTTAGACGGAGAAATTTTCGGGTATTGAGCTAGATATTTGGATTATTGTAGTTTAAGATTATATGTGAAAAAGATGATGGCATATTAATTTTGAGCTTGTTTATTTATAATCTGGCATAAATACACTCAGATTAAAAAAAGAAGTCCACCGTAAACATGTATTGATAGTGTTAGAATAATAGGTACTTAGAAGACGGATAGAAAATTCTTTTTGAAATAATACAATAAACCTACAAAGAATTTTACTTTCATATTATTAATTTTATTTTGTTAGCGTTGAATGATGAATCTTCTTGGGCCACTCATATTTTAAGGTAACCCATCTTTGTTGTTGTCGGATAAAAGAACATGCTATATAAAATTAGGTGTTTATGTATTATTAATAATAAATGTTACCATTTAGAAAAATCCAAGTACAAATTGATGAGTAGATTCTGAACAGATGTGCATAAAACCTGAACAAAGAGTAATACGGAGAAAAAGTTATATTTATTTTATGAAATGGGTTTTCTAGAATATTACTCTTTTTCAAACATATCAACTACAACTAGTTTTTAGAACAATAGATTATGAGTCAGGTTCTCAGATTTTATGAAATGGGTTTTCTAGAATTTTACTCTTTTTCAAACATATCAACTCCAACTAGTTTTTAGAACAATAGATTATGAGTCAGGTTTTCGAATTTTCATTTCTAATGTTTTAAATGGGTTGAGGAAAATATTATCCATTAAATTTAAATACGATTTATCAATAACATTTAAATTTACCATACTTTTTTATGATATTGAAATTAAAACTCAATTAAATAGTTATTTTGATGAGTTGACCGCTACATCTCAACCCTCGTGAATAAAGATAAATTCGGGTTTTTATATAGTTAAATTGCAACCCTCGTGAATAAAGATAAATTCGGGTTTTTATATAGTTAAATTGCAACCCTCGGGAATAAAGATAAATTCGGGTTTTTATATAGTTAAATTGTAATATAGTTATTTATTATAAAAACCTACCGTTATATGAAGTTAGTTAATTATAATTTTATTTTAAATTATTAAAAATATATTTAATATAAAATTTCTTAGATTACATTTAGTCAAAAGTTGTCATACACACAAAAAAAAATCATTGGTCATTGATAGGTGGTTTATTTGTATAAAAATTTAGCAAATGTAATGTTTTTAACAAAAAATTATATTTATAAATTTGGATTTAATCCTAAAATACATATATTATATTTTTTATGTTTTTTTTAAGTATGTGATAATTACTTTAAAATATATTACATTATATTGTGAAAAAATGTATTAAAATTTTTTCTCATTAAAAATGATATTTTTTTCTTTTATTCATCTTTATTGTCATTAAATTTAGTTTAGTGATATTTTTTTTAATAAATTTATTTCAAAGTATGTGCTACTTTTTATTATAAACTTAGTCATAAGGAAATGAATCGCATATGAGTGGGAGGGAGAGGGGCAAAGGTGTAGGGGCAAGGGAAAGGTGGGAGTAGAAGTGAGAGGGGAGAAGAGGGAGAGGGGTGGATGGGGATGGAGATGGAGATGGAGAGGGAGAGGGAGGAGGGAAGGGGTGGAAGAGGGGGGGAGTGGGGGGACGGGTGTAGGGGGGTGAAGGGAGAGGGAGGGAGGGGTCGATGGGAAAGGAAAGGGGGGGGGGTCTATGTGGGAGTGGAATAGGGTTGCGGAGGAAGAGGGGGAGGCAGAGAGGGGCGAATGGGGATGGAGTGGGAGAGGGGGGGAGGGGCAAAGGGGGACGGAGAGGGAGAGGATGGGCGAGGGGGGTAGGGTGGTATGGGGATGAACGAAGAGGGGGGGGGAGTTGGAGGGAGAGGGGGCGGATGGGAATGAAGGAGGGATAAGGGATAAGAGGGGAGGGGGAAGGAGTGTGAAAGGGGTGGGGGGGAGCATGAGGGAGAGGCGGGGAGTGGGAACAAGTGTGTGGGGGAGTGGGATAGGGAGGGGGAGAGAGGTGAATGAGGAGGGAGAGGGAGAGGATTGGAGGGGGTGGAGTATAGGGATAGGAGGGGAAGGGAGAGGGGGAGGCGGAAGAAGGAGGAGTAGAAGGAAGAGGGACAGAGGGGAGTAGAGGGGAGGTGGAGGGGGAGGGGGAGGGGGACGGCGAGGGAGTGGGTGGGAGGGAGGGGGGGTGTTGAGGGAAAGGGAAAGGGAGAGGGATGAGGGAGAGGGGGGAGGGGGAGTGGGATGAATTGGGATAGGGGGGAGGGGGAGAAAGAGGGAGAGGGGTGGATGGGGATTGAGAGGCAGAGGAGTTAGGGAGAGGGTGGAGGAGGGGGGGAGTGAGAGGGAGAGGGGGGTGGGGGGGAGTGAGAGGGAGGGGGAGGAGGGGGGGGAGTGTAGACGGGTGAATGGGGAGGGGGAGGGAGTGGATGAGAGAGGGGAGTAGGGGAAGAAGGGAGAGGGCGGGAGGGGGGAGATGGATAGGAGTGGAGGGAGTGGAGAAATGCATAGGAGGGGAGGGGGAGGGAGTGTGCAAGGGGTGCCAGGGGAAGGGGGGTGCACCAGAGAGAGGTGGGAGAGTGGGGTAGTTGGAGCTGGTGTTTGAGGGAGTGGGATAGGGAGGGGTAGAGGGATGAATGGGGAGGAAGAGGGAGAGGTGTGGAGGGGCAGAGCGGGATGGAGAGGGAAGGGATTGGAGGGGGGTGAAGTATAGGGATAGGAGGGGAGGGGGGGGGAGTCTGAAAGGGGGAAGTGGGACGAAGATGAGGGGGAGGGGCTACAGGGATGAAGGTAGAGGGAGGAAGGGGTGGATGGCGAGGGAGTGGAATACGAGGGAGGGGGAGGGAGTGTGAAAGGCGTGGAAGGGGGTGTGTGAGGGAATGGGATAGGGAGGGGGAGGGAGTGGGAGTGGTAGTGATAGGGATGGAGGGAGGAGGGAGTGGGATGGTGATGAAAGAGGGATAGGGGATAAGAGGGGAGGGGGAGGGAGAGTGAAAGGGGTGGGGGGGGAGCACGGAGAGGCGGGAGTGGGAACAAGTGTGTGGAGGAGGGGGATAGGGAGGGGGAGAGAGGTGAATGAGGAGGGAGAGGGAGAGGATTGGAGGGGGTGGAGTATATGGACATGAGGGGAAGGGAGAGGGGTGGATGGGGAGTTCGAGGGGAGGGGGAGTTCGAGGGGAAGAAGGAGGAGTAGAATGAAGAGGGACAAGGGGGAGTAGAGGGGAACTGGAGGGGGAGGGAGCGGGGGTGTTGGGTGTTGAGGGAAAGGGAAAGGGAGAGGGATGAGGGAGAGGGGGGTGGGGGGGAGTGAGAGGGAGGGGGAGGAAGAGGGGGAGTGTAGACGGGTGAATGGGGAGGGGGAGGGAGTGGATGAGAGAGGGGAGTAGGGGAAGAAGGGAGAGCGAGGGAGGGGGGAGATGGATAGGAGTGGAGGGAGTGGGGAAATGGATAGGAGAGGAGGGGGAGGGACTGTGCAAGGGGTGGGAGGGGAAGGGGGTGCACTAGAGAGAGGTGGGAGAGTGGGGTAGTTGGCGGGAGTGTGTGAGGGAGTGGGAGAGGGAGGGGGTAGAGGGGCGAATGGGGAGGAAGAGGGAGAGGTGTGGAGGGGAAGAGCGGGATGGAGAGGGAAAGGATGGGAGGGGGTTAAGTATAGGGATAGGAGGGGAGGGGGGGGATTGTGAAAGGGGGAAGTGGGAGGGAGACGAGGGGGAGGGGTTACAGGGATGAAGGTAGAGGGAGGAAGGGGTGGATGGGGAGGGAGTGGAATAGGAGGGAGGGGTAGGGAGTGTGAGGGAATGGGATAGGGAGGGGGAGGGAGTGGGAGTGGGAGTGGGAGTGATGGGGATGGAGGGAGGATGGAGTGGGGGGTGTGGAGGGATAGGCGGAGGGGGAGGGAGAAGAAGGGGGAGTAGGGGGAGGGGAAGAAAGAGGGAGAGGGGTGGATGGGGATGGAGAGAGAAAAGGGGGAAGGAGAGGGTGGAGGAGCGGGGGGATCTTGAGGGAGAGGGGAGGAGGGGGGTAGGGGGATGAAGGGAGAGGGATGGAAGGGTGGATTGGTAGGGAGGGGGAGTGTTAAAGGGGGGGGGTGGGATAGGGAAGGGGAGGAAGAGGGGGAGTGGGATAGGGAGGGGGAGGAAGAGGGGGAGTTAGGTGGGGGTAGGGGCAGTGGTGGAAGGAGAGGGAGAGGATGAGAGAGGGGTTAGGGGGTAGGGGGTTGGGGGAAGAAGGGAGATTGAGGGGGGGGTAGTTGGTGTGTGATGGGAGGGAGGGGGGAGATGGATATGGGGGGAGGGGGAAGGAGTGTACAAGGGGGGAGGGAGGGGAAAGACAAATAGGAGGGGAGGGGGAGGGAGTGTGTAATGGGGGAGGAGAGGGGCGAATGGGGAGGGAGAGGTAAATGGGGGGAGGGGCAATGGTGGATGGAGAGGGAGAGGATGGGAGAGGGGGTAGGGAGCAGGGGTTTGGGGGAAGAAGGGAGATGGAGGGGGGGGGTAGTTTGTGGGAGAGGGGAGGGAGGGGGGAGACTGATAGGAGGGGAGTGGGAGGGTGTAACATACCCCTTTATTGAAAACATTTTATGTTTGAAGAAGACATTATCTTAACTTTTATTGTAAAGTTTTATATTTGGACAAGTGTCCAAGGATGACTGTAATGGCACAATATTATTATTTAAATAAATAAAATAGGAGACAGTCACCCAAGGAGAACTGTTAGAAGAGTGTTTACTGACCCACTAGGTGGAATGGAATCTGGGGTAGAAGGCAATGGACAAATTGCAGCATCATGAGGCAAGTAACTAGTTGTTGGTATGGGACAACTCCCTTGAATTGTGGTCATAGTGTCCTGAAAGATGGGACTGGAGCTTGAGGCTCATTTATTGAAAACTGACCACTAAATACCTAGGAAATCTTTTTAAGAGCCATCAAATTTGGATTGCAGTTCAACACTTTGCTGATGAGGAAATTTACCTTATGGTTCTGCTGTATGCACACAAGAGATTCGAGAAGGGGAAGTCTATGTTTTTTATCATGGTGTAAGTTTGCCTTTTTACTTCCGAGTGCATAGTTTTTACTTATGAATGCAGAGCTATTACTACTGAGTGCAGAGATTGAGGTTTTGGCAAGTCTCCATTGATTGCTGGTTATACAAGTTGAGTGCCTTGCTTCTACACAGAGTCTTCTACCTAGTGGTTCAGTAAACATGCTCGGGTGTCCAACGGAGGCAAGTAGTTTGGATGGTTCTTCTGGAGAAGGTTGGGAGGAATAGGCATCCTTGGGTGTTTGTCAACCATATCTATAGTTACAGGTTCTACTTGATATTTCATCTATAAGTAGTTAATTTACTTTTTGTAATTGTTGATTTAGTACTCTTTAGCTAACAGATGATAGTACAGAAATATAAGTTTGGTTTTCTAATCTGTTTGGAATTTTGTAGACTGTTGAATATAGTTATGAATTGATAGAATAAATGTCCTCTCTATATTTTTCTGCATACTGTTTTCTGTATCGTACTTTAGTACAGTGAAGGAAAAATTAAATTAGATGAATGATATACAAGGATTGAATAGACTAATGCTGATTGAATAAACCAATGTAGATGTATCTTCCCTGAAATTTTGCTTATCAGTTATTATCTGTAATTTAAATTATATATGTCTAGACTTAGAAAAACATAATAGCATTTCATATTACAAACATTTTAATATTTTTTTTATAACAATAGAAGTAAACATTTCATCTTTGTGCAAAAGCTAGGGTTTCATTTTTAGGTCAATTAGTTCCATACAAAAGACATATGCTTTGCACTCTCTTATCTTTTCTTTTCAAAACAATATAGTATTACAATTTCACTTTATTTCCTTCATCAACATTCATGAAATTCAACAACTTCAAAATAATATAACTTTAATTCAGACAATTGTCCTAAACAGTATATAATTTTAGAGCGAACATTATATCAAACAAACAAATCTTTAAAATAAAGTTTGAGTACACAAAGACCTTCCCTTTTCTATATGCAATATTTTGTTATGGGTTCAAAACCCTTATCATGGATAAGCACATTTATTAACACTAATAGCTGACACCCTAGACAACACTAGATAGAGTCTCAAACTAAGGCATTATGCCTTATTATTTTTTTTTCTTTTTAGAATATAGATACATCCTTTACATTGTTACCTTATCACAGAAGAATTCCGTTGATGAAAGTGCTTGAACTTTAAACATTAAAAACAACCATTCCTTACACAATGAGCTTAGCGTAATGACCCAACTTTAAACAAAATAAAGTTGAACATGTTTCAATAGCAAAATCAATTGTCCATCTATCTTATTCATCTATACAAACAAACTAAATTTACAGTTCGAGGAACCAAGCCATTCGGCTTTCAAACACTTTAAACATAGCAACATCACAGTCATGTGCTTAACCAAGGGATCGAGGTTGTAAACAACCCCTTAAATCGAAATGAAGTAGAAATTAGGGTTTGAGGTCTCAAAATGAAGCATAAAACCTTGGCTCTTGGCCAGTAACAACACCGAACAATTCATAAGCTAAACATTAAATATATTAACATAGGTCCTGGAGCAGTGTTCTCAAACAGAATGAATACGACCGTATGAAGATACAGTTACCAAAACCTTCTCTTTATTTAAATAACCGAGGGTAAAAACCCTTTGAGAAAAATTTACATTCCAACATTTAGTTTTACAGTGAAACGTTGCAAGGCAATATCAAATAGGCCGAGGATCCCATCTTTCTACTTTCATCTTTTGGCTGACTAAACAGTACAACAAACGGCCAAATCCTTAGCTAGAGACCAAACCCAACCATCAGTTAACAACAAACAACAACCAACAGTGGCCAAAAATAACCTACAGGAGAAAAGCCACCGAGGCTTACCGATGGGGTGAACCGCATCTTCCCTCTTAAGCTTCAAACCAAGCAGCCTGTCGATGAAAAGTACCTTCCATTAACATATGCGATGGTTAAAGGACACATTACATTGTTGAAAACATATTTGCAGAAAAACAATAATTTGTTTTAACTATGACTTTACCTTCAAAGAGAAACTGGAATCGAAACTGAGCACTCCCATGAATGACTTGTTTCCTAAGTCAATTAAAAATGCATAAACAATGTGGTAGGGTCTCACTTTAGATCTCGACTCTTATCATGTAGTAAGTAACAGTACTATATCCATCAAGTCGCAGTTCGAATCCTACGAGGAGGCCTAACAGAACAAGAAAATGAAACTCTATAGACTCGTAGGCCGGTCGACCTCTCGAGCGAGCCACTCACTAACACAAATGAATGCTAAAGAAACCACTTCAACAAAGCATAGTGGAAGACTAGGGTTTAGTCGCAAAAGCCAAGGGCATCACAAGAACAATGGTGGATAGCCTGCCATCATAGCACATCGAAATTCCAAGCAGCCACTACTTTTAAGACCACATTAATGACCATTTCCACCATGGAATCCAACTCAGAAAACCTCCAGGTTAAACCATGCACAGCTCAACCATTTTGATTGTATTCTCACAATGTCTCCACGTGATAAACACCATGACAGCAGCCACCGAGACATTCCACCAAGGTAGCAGATGGGAGTGTTAAATACTAAATTTGGATACGAATGCCTGTCAACACATAACCACTACACCATTAAATACTTTGTCCTTATCATACATTGGCACAACGGTTATGGTTGCAAACCTGTCACATTATATATTAATGTAAGTAATAGTTTACAACTTGGTATTGTATCAACTAGGCATCAAGTATAAGTTTAAAGGTTTCGCATTGATGCCCACATTTTCATATTGTTTCATATTTCAGACCAATGCATATAGTTTACATGTTATAGGCACTGTATGGAAATAGCATATAGTTATATACTATACAGAATGCATGACACTTTACATATAGTCTATATTTCACAAATGCACCCTTTTTACAATACAATTATTTTCACAAATCCTTATGTGAAGACTAAAGACTATTTCAACACTAATGTATAGTGATTATATACTCTAATCATTATAAATCTATTACATAAGTAAGCATGAAGTCAAAATAATTCACGCCCTTAGACTTAGTCAAGTTATTATTTTAATACTATTCTCTAGGTTATGCATATAATGTATAGGAACATAAGAAATTCATAGGATTACAATAATATTATTAGAGTTTAGGATAGGATCTAATTTTCCATAGCTCTTTGTTTAACACGTTGATATTTCTAAGGTAGGATTTTAACTTCCTAATATCGAAGTTAACATTTCCATACTTTCAAAATCATACAAATACTCCAGTTTTACAAATAGCATAAAGCATGAATGAAGATTAAACTGAAAGATCTCACCCACAAAATATTCTAAGGTTAACTCTAAAGACATCGAAGACTAACTGAAGTGAAATAGGAGTTCTTCTTTCACTCTTTAAAAACATTAGTACTCTTACCTGCGATCTGCGAAAAAGAGGTGCAATGCTTTAGAAAAATAGCTAAGTAAGCCTCAGCGTACCCATAGGACCCCTTCACCATCAAAAAGAAGAACAAACAGTTAGCATAGATAAACAATGGAAAGTAATTATATAAATCATCGATATCAACCCATAAGTAAACTAGGTTGTACAACTGAGGTAAGCAACATCCAATAGCATCATAACATAGATGTAATTATTTTCCTTACGCATCGTAAAACAAAAAAAATGCATGCATGCTTTTGATAACATTTTATTTCAGTATGTCTTAAATTGAATAAACTAGCATTTTATATATTTCCGCACAGATAGTATAATAATAAATGTCATGTAGAAATTTTTTTAAATTTTGTGAATTTTCAGGGTGTTACATGTGTTATTAGAGCGTGGGGTTCAAACTCTAGGCCTGGATTAGTCTCACGCACGCAAAACAGAAAATGAAAACAAAAAAATTAGTTACTGACTTTTATTTAATTTTGATTCTATACAGATCAGTTTGACATTTAATTTGCAGGTATGGATATACCGGAAGAATCAGTAGAGGATAGATCTCCTCATCATCATGAACATAATAACAACGCACATAATAATGATAATGAAGGAATTTACATAGTGTTAAATAGTCAATCTTTTGAAATACTACATACTGTAAAAGATTTAAAATCTAAAATAAGAACTATTAAGGAAGAGAATCAACGAAGTTTGAAGGCACAAGAAGAGTCAAATCATATTTTAATGGCAAACTACTAGAATGAGGAAAGAGGAAGGAAATCAGAAGTAAATTCTAATTTTGGTACAATGTCCCACAAACATAAGGACAATAAAGAAAAGAATGGTAAAAGTAATAGTTACTCTTCATCTGAATCTTATCAAAGTAACTGTAAGTATGATCAAGACAGCAGTGATAGTGATTGTTGTTCTAAGAAGAGGAAGCATAAGCATCATGAACAAATTACTAGAGAATTTAAAAAGATAAAGCCACCAACTTTTAATGGCGAAAATGAAAAGGGAGAGGCAGATAAACCATGGCTGTCTGGAATGAAGAAGTACTTTCAGATTTATGACTACTCATCGCAATTAAAAGCTAAGATGCCCATATACAATCTGATAGGAAGTGTTGACATTTGGTGGCAAGATGTTAAAAGAGTTAAAAGTCTTAAGGATAAAGACATAAAATGGAGAACATTTAAGAATATGTTTAAGAAAAAGTTTTTATCCAAACAGTACTACGGAGATAAGTCAAAAGAATTTTATGATTTAAAGATGGGTTCAATGACCATGATGGAGTTATGCAGCAAGTTTCTTAGTTTGTTAAGGTATGTACATTACCTACCTGAAGAAAAACCTAAGATACAAAGGTTTCTAAGCAGAGTCCACTCTTATTGTTGTTAAACTTGTATCTCTTTCCACTTCTCAAACTATGTGTTTCTTCATGAGAGTCACTATATATGCTATTGACCATTACAGATTCGAAAATTTCTGTAAACTTTACTGCATTCTTAAAATGCCTTTCTGATCTAAAAGCATTTTAATATATAAACTCAAATTGTTAAGGTACTTACCTCTGAAACCTTTGAAAAACTCTGCCTTAGCTGCGTTGTAGGACTTCAGGGTGTCCATAGCGAACTATGTCATGAAGCCTTCTAGTATGTTGTCAACCCCAAAAGTCGACTGCTCTCGAAAGTGGACTATATATTGCTTTGAGCCTCGTAATGAGCTCTGGAGTCCACTCGGTAGGTACTTCTGGCTGGAAATAGTTCTTTGACTCTGCATGCCTTGATAACCACTCGTGCAACTCGTTTCTAAAGGATGCCCAAAAAATTTCATGAATATCTTTCCATAGGTATTTGTTTAACCAATCTATATCAGAGAGATGTGGATGTCTATTTTCCTTCCTTGCGAAGTCTCTTTCTATCTTGTCACACCAGGCCCAAATCTCTTTCTTGTCTAGGTGCCAATTTTCTGCAATCAATAAAACCTTTTCTTCCAAGCACATCACTAGTTCAAGCGCAACAACTCATCACAGATTCTTTGCGTAGCAATGGAACCATTTGTTGGCTTACATAACTGTCTTGAGGTTTTCTACAAATACCCAGGTTCTTCGCGGTTCAACGAACCAACAAAACCCCTTTTCACCAGCCCTTTCAGAAATGCAAACAGATTGAGGTCTCACCCAAGGCAAAGTTATAAGGGAGCTACGGAATCAGGTTTCCACAGCTTAGTGATGAGTGTTCAAATAGATCTGGAAAATAGCGCACTGCAGGACTCACGCTATGAACTAAGGGCTGTGCAAAGCTTAACCCCTTTGTGGTCAACACTTAGACTATTGTGCCTCCAAGGATTGTGCGATGTCAGATGGTCTTTCGATGACGGTATAGCATAACTAATAACTACACTTCTTGTTCGGACTTAACCAACTTCGGTGACTTTACTTAGAATTTCCTATCCATTCATCAATTGCCTTAGATTATTTATCTTATGACTTATGCAATATGACAGAACACATTGTACTGCGCACTTCCAGTGCTGCGCTCGAGGGAATTGCATGGCATGAACTCCATTGATTCTGGTGTTTATTCATTCAACTTATGCATTCATTCTGACTTAGAAATACTTATGCATCTAACATTCATCCACATATGCGATACTTAACATATTATTCCCATCTTCAATCTTAATGGAGAACACATATAAAAGCAAGCACATATAAACTCATAAACAAGATCTTAAGCATTCATTCCAACAAATATACAGACTCAAACACATAAACAGTCACACAACATAGAATTTAACATGGTTCACCCCCAGGATGGGAGCTATGTCTACATGAACTATTGTTATATTATCTTGGGAAGGGTACAACAGCTTCAGTCTGTGCACTCAACTGCACACTCTCTTCTCTCTCTGTAGGTCTCTGTGCACACAGCTGCAGATCCTTTACAATCTTCTCTCAATAGTGATCATTGTTCAACAACAAAGACTAACAACTCATAAACATAAGATTCAACACTACAAATATTCAATGAAGATTAACCCTTTGCCTTACAAAATGATCCTTTTTATAGATCATTCCCATAGGTCGTTTCTTTACAATGCATAGTAAAGAACCCTCTGGTTTCCCAAAATTGTCACAGTTTTCCCTTAACTAGACTGTTAGGATCTAATAACGAGTCCTCCGTCATGGCCACCCTCTGCACGTGGTCACATCGCTTTCATCCTTCCCTGTCAACTGCATGCCGACTATCGCTTTAACCCTACCGTTCCTTCTTTAAAAGCCTTGTGCGGTTGGTTCACATCGTGCTTCCCATGCTCGTGTGACCGGTCACTTTCCTTCTGTGATACTCCTTACTCATCTGCTTGGTAATCATGGAGTATATTAACCAAAAATACACCACTGATGGTCTTTCCTGAATATGTACCACTTTCCTTCCAGCATTCTACCTTGTCAGATCCCTACGGATCAGGCTCTTCGCAGCACTGTCTCTTCGCGGCGCTGTCTTCCTTACTCTGTTGATGCTACGCTGTGCTCAACTTTGCAGCTCCCAAAAATGTCTTTTCCAAAAAGTCTTCAACTGAACTACACTCAATTTCATAGTTCCAAAACTGTTTTGTCAAAATTTCCTTACTTGGGCTAGTCCCAACAAGAGGAAGAGGGGGGGAGGGGTAGGAGGTGGGTGTAGTGGGAGGTAGAGGAGGAAGGGGGGAGGGATGAGGATGGATACATGCAGGTAGTAGGGTTAGGGGAAAGAGGGGGCGAGGGAGAGTAAGTGCAAGGGAGGTAGGGGGTGGGGGGAGTGCGAGCGAAGAGGGTGATGGAGAGAGGGTTAGTGGGAGTGAGAGGGGAGAGATTAGGGGAGGGAGAGGAATGTAGAGGGAGGGAAGGAGGGGAGTGTGACAGGGGGGGTGGGAAGTGGGAGGGAGGTGGGAGGGGGAAGGAGAGCGAGGAAGAGGAAGGGAGGGGGAAGACTGAGGGAAAGGTAGAGGGAGATGGATAGGGGAGACAAGGGAGGGGCAGGGAGAGGGGGGTGAGGGGTGGAGGGAAAGGAGGGAGAGGGTGGGGCGAAGGAGATGGAGATTTAGGGAGTGGGAGGGAGAGGGGGGATAGAGTGGGGGGAAGGAAGGGAGAGGTTGGTAACACTGAGACTACACAACTAGTTAACATTCAAGATCTCCTAGATAATATAAGCGACCATCTAATTTGCAAAATAAGTTATGGATTATGTTCATTAAGATGTCAATTGACATTAGGAGCTGAGAGGATCTAAATTTAGTAATCAAAAGATTTCAAACTCAAGCGATACTGAAAACTATTTGAAATCTGTGGGAGGGAGAGGATGAGGTTTTGGATGTCAGGGCATGCTGGAGGGAGAGGGGGAGTAGGAGGGAGTTGGGAGGGTGGTGGTATAGGGAAAGGTGAGGGATAGCGATATGGAGAGGGGGAGGGAGAGGGTGAGAGGGAGGAAGAGGGAGAGGGGCATATGGGGAGGGGGAGGGATAGGGGGGAGGGTGTTGGATACAAGTGGAGTGGGAGGGAGAGGGTGAAGAGGGGGGACAGGTTTTAAGAAAGGGGTTGGTAACACCGAGACTGCACAACTAGTTAACATTCAAGACATTCCAAACAAAATAAGGGACCATCTAATTTGAAAAATAAGGTATGGATTGTGTCCATTAATATCTTAATTAAAATTAGGAACTGACAATATCTAAATTCATTGAGAAGAAGATGGTAAACTCAAGTGATACTGAAAACTAGTTAAAACCTAATCAAATCTAGAAGGGTTGTAGAAAACTCAAAATAATTTAGACTTCTGCATTATTAAAGTTTATAATTGATATCACAGTTTCAAATTTTATAATTGATATCAAAGGTTCAACATAACAGTAAATACATCAGATGTGAGCCAAGAGGCTTCTCAGAAATAATCTGAAGACTTCACCTTTTTCAATACAATCAACCAACACTAGAAAACACTTGAATGATTGGGGGTGGGGGAGTAGGAGGGAGGATGATGGCAATATGCATAGTGGGAGGTAGAGGGGAGAGAGTGAGGGAGGGGGAGGAAGTGATAAGGGAGAGAGTAGGGGAGGGGTAGGAAGGGAGAGTGAGGGGAGTTTGACAGGTGGGATGGGGAGTAGGAAAGAGGGGGGAGGGGGAGGGAGAGGGAGAAAGAGGGGAGGAGGGGGAAGGGGAGGGAGAGGGAGTTGGATAGGGGGAGGGTGAGGGGGAGGGGGAGGGTGAGGGGGAGTGTAATATGGGGAGGGGGAGGGAGATGGGGGAGCGATGGAGGGCGAAGGAGAGTCAGGGGGGGAGGGGTGATGGGGGAGGGTTAGAGGGGAAGGGATTGGAGTTGGGAATAGGTGGGAGGAATAGGAGGAACAAGAGGTAGTGGGGTGAGGTTTGGGTTTGGGGTGAGTGGGAGGGAGAGCGTGAGAAGGAGGGAGTGGGGAGGGTATGGTTAGATGAAGAGGGGAGGGAGAGGTAGATGGAGAGGGAAGTGGGGTGGAGGGGGAGTGAGATGAGGAGGGATAGGTGCATATGGAAAGGGGGAGGGAAAGGGGGGATGGGAAGAGGGGGAGGGAGAGAGAGGTGTGAGGGTTCAAGGTGGGGGGGAGTGGGAGGGAGATGGGGGGGATGGAATATAGTGTGAAGGGGAGTGGGAGTGAGGGAGCTGGATGGGTAGGGAGGGATTGTGAGGGGGAGAGTGGGATGGGGAGGGGGGAGAGGGAGAGGGAGAGGGAGGGGGGAGGTGGAGGGGGAGGGGGGGAGGGGAAGGAGGGGAGCGGAGAAGATGGAGGCAGAGATGGGGAGGGGAAGTGGGGTAGGAGGATTTGGAACTGGATGGGTGGAATGAGTGGAGGAGTGGGAGAATAGGAGGAGGAGTGGGAGAGGGAGAGATAGGGGGAGAGGGGAGGGGGAGGGGGAGGGGGAGGGGGAGGGGGAGGGGGAGGGGAATAATTAGGAGGAGAGAGGGAGGTTGATTTGGAGGGGGAATAGAGAGAAGGAGGGGTTGTGTGATAGAGGAAGAGGTAGAGGGAGGGCAAGGGTGAAAGAGTTAGGGGGGAGGCAAGGTAGATGAAAAGGTGAAGGAGAGGAGGGATGGAGGGGGATGTAGATATGGAGAGGGGGGGAGAGGGTGGTAAAGGGGGAGGGGAAGGGATATGGAGGTGGGGTGATTTAGAGGGAAATTTGGTGAGACATATAGGGAGGTAGCGTTATAGAGAGGGTCAGGGGGGGATCATGAGTTTAAGGGGGAGGAAAAGTAGAGGGTGGGGCATGGAAATGGGATAAAGGGGAGAGGGAGAGGAAAGAGGGAGAGGGAGCTGGAGGGGGAGGGGGGAGGGGGGGGAGTGGGAGGAGTGGAGGGGTTGAGCAAGAGAGTGGAGGGTTGGAAGGAGGAGGAGGGAAGAGTGAGGGGATGATGGAAAGGCAGGAGCAGAAGGAGGAGGTAGAGCACGGGGGGGAGAGAGGGAGGGAGAAGGAGGGGGAGAGGGAGTTGGGGGAGGGTAGAGTGAGAGAATGGTGTGGAAGGTGAGGGGGAGGGGGAGGGAGAGGGGGAGTGGGAGGGAGAGTCTAGAGTATTGGGGTATTTGAGAGAGAGAGAGAGAGAGGGGGGGGGGTGTTAGTTCAAGGATAACGGGAATTAGGAGGGATATAGTGAGAGGGGGATTAGTGGTAGGGAGAGGGGGATGAGCAGAGATAGAGAGATAGTGAAGTTAGGAGTAGGAGGAGTAGGAGAGAGGGGGAGGGGAATATTGAGAGGAAGGTGAAGCAAGAGGAGGAAGGGGATGTGGGGTTTCAGAGAGAGAGAGAGAGAGGCAGGGGTGGGGGATTGTGGTTAGGGTGGGAAGTATGGGTGAGAGAGAAACAAAGGGGGGTTATGGGTAGGGTGGGGAGTAGGGGTAGAGAGAGAGAGGGAGAGAGGTGGGGGATGGTTAGTTGTAATGTCCCTCAAAATACGCCCTAATTTTTTTTTCTTAAGGGTCTTCGTATTGTTGCAAAACACATGCTTACGAAAATTAACTTCAACACTCACGACGTATCGATTTTTTTTCCTTATAATTAATTAAATTAACTTCAACACTGAGAAATTGTTTGGCATTCTTCATGTTTACATTTATCTCACCTTAAGTAATATAATAACAATCCCCATCACTCAATACTTTCTTTTACTTAACATAGCCATCTACCGTTAACAGTCGAGCATAGGGAGTGTTGGTTTCTCTTATGAAGTAATTAGTGATTTATAGATTGATACATATTTTCATGCAACACTTAAGCAACATGTTTTACAACTAGCTTGGTTTATATTTTATAACAATTCTTAATTCAGTATTTATGTAGAACTCTCAACCAAGTATTAAGGACCAGTACACCAGTAAATCATTGGTTCCATTTACGCTAACTATTAGAGTAAAATTCATTACTTCAACCTAGAGCATTCTTAAACCAAATATTTTATACATCATGCATAACATAATATAACAAATCAAATCATACCTTTCAAAGTAACCTTTGCAATCTACTTGGTTGAACTTACCAATTTGCATTCCTTTAACATGTCATATCATATAGAGCACATGGAATTCCCAGAGTCATTTGTTCGCATAATCATACTCCTACAAAATATAACAACTATTCCTTTTATAATAAATATCCCTTCATGCATCATATAATTAACAATCAATTATATTAACATCATTCTATCCAAAGTTCCTTAATGTAAATATGCCTCACATACTTCCATATACTTCTACACACACACACACACACACACACACACATCATGCATCATATGATTAACAATAAATTCTATTAACAAAATTTTATGCAAAGTTCCCTAATGTAAATATGCTTCACATATTTCCATATACTTCCACACATACACACACACACATATATATTTCAATACCTATATAAACTATGTTGTTATTTCTATTCAATATAAATAATAGATATGAACTAAAGTTCTTATATGTATGCAATACCATTTAGTATACATTATTGTCCAACAAGAGTAAATATGCAAAAATATCTATGTATCCAAATCGACCATATATATATATATATATATATATAACATCTATTTATTTCTAAATTACCACCAACATCCCTATCATTTAATTCTAAAGATATTATTCCAAAAGATGAGTTCTATCCTTAATTAATTTCCATTCCACAACTTTGACCTTTAATATATCTAAAAGGATAAAACCCATTTAAAGATAGAAACTGGAATATGAGTATTGTTTAGAATCTATGTTTAGCATTGAATTGCTTATTAACAACATCATAAAAAAATAATACAATGAAGAGCTTCATAGTGACTGCATATTAACATGAAGCTAGCAAGTCTATTAACACATAGTCAAAAGGTATGTTGTCACGTAGTCAGAGGGTATGTTGGCATGCATTCAGAGGGTATATTGACATGCAGTCTACATAAGTAACACACAAATCATGTTTAAGGGGCCAACCACTATAAGGAAGAAAAAATTGTGGCTTACCTACCACTATCGCATGACTAGAAGCAAATTAGTAGAGCAGTGTTTAACTATCCGTGAGGAGGGTGGTTTAGATAAATGGATCGAGATTGGAGAGTGAAGAGGTGTTAAACATGGACACATTGATCACAAGGCATTCACGACAAGTTGATTGACATAGTAAACCATCAAACACAACTTAATTGTTGATCCATCTCACATTAGAGTTATTTGTAGAAAAAAGCATGATCATATGAAAAACAATCGGCTTCAAAATAAAAACACACAATGAAATTACGTCTCTAACAAATATTCAATTCTCTGTGTTAAATACAAGACAGCTAAAATCTTAAAAATACTAAATATATCAATTCCAGTAATGGATTAATTTTGCGATTAACATTCAACAATGTCTGACAGAGTTCGGTTTACCCTTCAAGAATATTCTATTTAACATCAGATAGGATATTTAACAGATTTTATTATTTAAACATAAATATCATTTCTCTGTAATCATTTCATTTTATGAATGCATTCATTAACATCGTTAGTATCCATTTGATAGTCCTTTTAAATCACAATTTCTATCATGCAATGTTTATACTCAATAGAAAAAGAGATTTGATTTCATAATCCTACATGATTCATTTTCCTTGCAGGACTGGTTTCATAAAATATACCACTTTACTTCTCATGTAATAGTGGAAGGAAAATCCCTATTGTTAAGTCTGTTCGATGAATTGAAACAAAACATAGATCCATTTTTTTAGCTATCTATTTTTCACACTCTATAAAGTTACGAAAGATAGATTACTGATCCATTAATAAAGATACAATAAAATTATTAAAAAAATCAACAGGGATATTAATTCAAAACTAAGCCAATACTACATGGCTCACTGCTTAGGAAAAGAACAACAAACAATTTAACCACATACTTTCTACGATTGAAAATATTATTCAAAATACACGAAATAAAATTATTTTCTTGAAAACCAATGGGAAAAGACACTTATCTTAGTAATTAGAATGGGCAACTGAAAACTTGACTACACCATTCCACCCATCCGACTCGTCTTTGTCTAGCATAGGTTTTTCCATTAAGAGACCACCCCCAAACTAGGAATGAATCCACTAGGTCGCAAGAGTATTCCTCCATTTTCTCAAATCAACCTTATTCATCTTTCCTTGGATTCCTTTCCTCCAAAATACCCCTTTTATGAACACCTTAGTTCCCTCTTTATAGTCAAAGTTACTTTCTATACTTTGACTTCCCAAGATAAGTTCTTGCTTGATCTTATCTTTAACTTAAATAAGTTTAACTTAGTTAGATTTATTTAACCTTAGCTTAGTATCTCATTATATTAACATTTAGCTAACTTTAAATACATAACTTAAGATAAATATCTTATCTTAATTATCACTCAACCAATTAACTCGTTAATTTCTAGCTCATGTAGTTTAAGAGAATAGGTTCCATTGATAGTTGAGAATTATCCATGCATTAGCTTCCAATTTCATATGTATCTCCATGCATCAGTTACTCATTTAATATTGTATTCTTTTTTATATAAGCTTCTATAACTCTTTAAGACTTTAAAGCATTTATTTTTAATAAAATACAATCAATACTTCTTTTACGATAATAATCTAACTCACCTCATTTAACTTAATTACAATAACTATTAAATAGTTATTTATAAATACCAATATGTTTTCTTAGTGTAATACGTCATTTTATCTTTATTCCTAATTTATAATTAGGAAAATATTAACCCTTTTCCACTTAGGCGTTTAACAAAATCCTTTGTCAAGGCTAGGATATCAATGTTATTTAAGATAAATCCTTAGTTTTACTTAATAGCACTTAATATTGATTAGTGTCATGCTAATGGTTAGGTCATAGGAACTTGTTATTGCCTTGCGACAATTAGAATTTTCTTCAACGTCCTTGGCAAGGAATATTTATTAACACTACTTGTAAGCTTAAGTGTTTGCTCAGTGAACATAATAGTTCACTTCAGGTGCTCACGAAAATAGGATGATCACTATCATCAAGCTCATATCCACAAAGCCATTCACCCTCTCTCCCTAGTTGATTTCGTGCCCCTTTCATCTCGTTGCGTCAAATATTTCAATTTCCTAAGTCTACAAATTCACTTTACAACTTAGCAAAACATAATCATACTTACAAAGCTTTACCTACAGAGCTTCTTCCCTGATCTTCTTGATAGCGACAAGTACACAATTACTCTTTATGTTATAAGAAACCTAGGGAAAGAAGAGGGATATTACATCCTCCCCCCCTTAAGAATAACACTGTCCTCGGTGTTCATACCTTTCAAACTTTAACTTCAACCTTTAGTTTCCTTTGTAAGCATAAATTTCAGCTATCTTTGCTTTTTTTTATATCCCTTTTGGTATATTTGATGTTCTTTATTTTCATACCTATACTTTTCACAAACAACACAATTTGTTTCTAGCATTTCATCATAAAACATATGCATACATATGATTTTTAAATATAAATTAGCTAATAAGTAATAACGTCTCCCTTGCAATATCATGTTGTTGCCTTTTCGTGGCAATTCTTTTAGAGTTCAATCTAATTTCAAAGATTTACTTTGTAATTCCTCTAACCTGCACATATTTCAATCATACATTATATATATATATATATATAAATCATGATCTAAGATAATATTTTCAAAATTCTTGTCATGCCACATCTTTCCAAGCACCTTTAGTCATTCTCTACTTGCTTTTCCTCAAAAGAAATGGTGTTAAAACAAAGAAGATATGGAGAATTTTTTTTTTCCACAATGGAATTGAAACGACTTTTGGAATGGATCTAAAATGAATCGGAATGGATATGAAATGGCTTTCGAAATGTATCAGAAATGGCGGGATCTAAAACGGCTCGGAATGGATCTAAAACGGTTGGATCTGAAACGACTTTCGGAATGGATCTTGAACAACTTGGAATTGATCTGCAACAGCTCTGGACAGATGTAATCTGTGATTTATCAGCTGGAAATAGATACGGACCCTAGGTATGTTCAGCTTCCTAACAGGTCAGGGGATTCACTTGGCCACCATTGCTGTCTGACGACTTGTGTATCGGGGCAGTACCCCTCATTCCATGGCTCAAGTAAAATTGATAACCGCTTTGCCACAAACGACGGTTCTTGGTATACCTCACGGATGGGAACTAGTCAATTAGGTATGGGTCGTTTCCATTTTTGCTGGCATGTCCTCTCAATGGGCCATCTACTTCGGGGTTCTTGTGGTACTCCTCACAATGAGTTTTAGGGCTTATTCCCTAGTACTTCCCAGAGTTAAGTGGATAGGGGTTATTCCCAGATCTGAACCTGCAAGAGATGCGAAGTTTGTTTTTGGCAGAAATTTCACCCAACGAGCCCAAGAAAGTGCTCTGATACCAGATGTGAGGAACCTGCAACAATTAATTGATAAAATGCATGATATGTTAGATCACAGAATATTTTTACTAGTCATGGGACACTTCGAGGGGGCAACCTCCTTTGAGAAAGCTCAATACAAATAACTTCATGGTGCCTTCATTGGCCTCAACACAAACTTATACACTAAGTCTAGGCACCAATACTATGGATCAATACCATGGAACATATAATACTACGGAACAACTTACAAAACATATGTGTCCAATACTATGGATCAATACTATGGGCTAATACAAACTATGGTGATACATATAATACTATGGGACGACTTACAAGGCATATGCGTCCAACAACAATATACTAACAAAGTAAAGAGAAGGGTTGACACAGGTTCCAAACAACTTTGAGTTGTCATGCTAACATGTTATTTGTAGCTACAAGTAGTAGTTACAAAACAAATTTAAAGTTTAAAATACAAACATCAATAAGAAATGATGAAGAATATCACAAAATAAAAGTTAAAACAACAGAAAATGAAGAAAGGCAAGTAAAACGGATTTTAAAATTATCATAAATACATTATCGATGTATAAGGACAGATTGTATGTACCGAATTATGTATAATTAAAGCTATTAAATATGAATGAAATGCACCAGACACCTTATTTAGGACACCCTGGATATCAAAAAATGATTACTATGTTAAAGAAAGAATTTTATTGGCCTAATATGAAAAATGATGTTGCTGAATATATAGCTAAGTGTATGCAATGTCGGCAAGTGAAAACTGAACACCAACATCCAACAGGTTTATTGCAGCCTTTACCTATTCCAAAATGGAAATGGGAAATCATTAGTATGGACTTCATAACAGGTTTACCTAGAAATAATAAAGAAAATGATTCTATAATGGTTGTGGTGAACAAGTTAAGTAAGGAAACACATTTTATTCCTGTTAAATCTACTTATAAAGCTATTCATATTGCTGATATATTTATGAGAGCAATTTTCATATTGCATGTTGTGCCTAAAATAATTGTTTCTAACATAGATACAAAGTTTACAGGAAATTTATGGAGGGCTTTGTTTAATGGGTTAGACACTGAACTGAATTTTAGTACATCTTTTCACCCTCAAACTAATGGACAAACAAAAAGAGTTAATCAAATTTTAGAAAACATGCTTAGAATGTATGTTATGGATAAAATGGGAAAATGAGAAGACTATTTACATTTAGTTGAGTTTGCTTATAATAATCATTTTCAAACTTCCGCTAAGATGAGTACATTTGAAATACTTTATGGACGAAAGTGTAACACTCCAGTCTCTTGGAGTAGTCTAGTTGATAGATTGATGTTAGGTCCTGAATTCTTAAAGGATATGGAACTAATCGTGAAACAGGTGCAACAAAATTTGAAGGTAGCTCAAGATAGACAAATGAGCTATGCTGATTTAAAAATAACTAAAAAAGAGTTTCAGGTAGGAGACCATGTTTATGTAAAGGTAAAACCAATAAAGAGTTTCTTAATATTGGGAAAGTGTGTTAAACTAGCATCCAGGTATTGTGGTCCTTTTGAAATATTAGACTGGATTCGAGCGGTAGCATATCGGTTGGCATTACCACCTACGTTAGAAGTACATAATGTTTTTCATGTTTATTTGTTAAAGAAATACATACATGATGCTACTCATGTTGTGGATTGGAATGTTATTCAGGTGGAACCAGAAAGAGAATTCCTAGTGGAACCAAAATGCATCCTCAACAGGGGGGAGCTTATCCTTCGGAACCTCATTATTGGGAAAGTAAAAGTGTAGTGGATGCACCTTCGCCCAGAAGAGGCTACTTGGGAATTGGAAAGTAAAATGATGGAGGCATATCCAATTCGATTTCAATATGAAACAATGGGATATTGAATAACATCGAGGATGGTGTTATCTTTAAGGGGGGTGTATGTAATACCCCTAGAGCCTTAATTAAAAGTTTAAATACTTTGTAATAATGTTTTTATTTGTTGTTGAAAAATTATTTAACCAAGGGTGGTCAAAGACACTTGTTTGACGATATTGTATTATTATTATTATTTAATAAAATAAAACAAGAGAATCCAATCTGAAGTAGCCATTGAAAGAGTGTTTGCTGGCCCACAAGGAGAAATGACAAGTGTTGGGAAGTCTACCCATAGTGGTGAAAATTGTTAATTAATACGTTAATAGGTGTAGGAGGAATCATCCCTATTTTTAAGGTCAAAAATCCAGATGGAGATTCTAGAGCAGGAGGCTCATGATAGACCTCAGTCCTACGAAAATATTTATTAAGCAATACCCATCAAACAAGAACGAGGCTTGGTAGGAAGAGGGGAATTTTTTGTTGAGTTGAGAAGTGGGACTGGGTGATAGTTATGGGTTGCTTCAGTAGTCTTTTTCCTTTTGGTCCAACAAGTAGGCACGGGGGTTTCAGAACAAGTAAGCTTGGTTGTTCTCGAAGATTGGTTGGGAGGAATGACAAACTTGAAATTGGATTTGGTTTGTTCTTTCAGTCAGGTTCTATTATTGTTTTAGTATTATTCTGTACATTTTCTTATTATCTATTTAGTATTTACTGTGTAGAATGATTAGCAAATGATGAACTGTTCTTTATTTTTTTGATGCTCTATTAATGATTTATTTCCGAGAAATGTTTTAGTTAAGTTTTCTATTCTGCATACTATATTTGTTGTCCATGATAATTGTATTATTGATCTCTGGTTATTCTGGGACAAAGCCATTTTAAGACTTTTTATAATATTATTATTGATGATTGTTATTCAGTAAACAATTTATAAACCTAGGGTTTGTATAATAGAAATATTATTGTATTCATTAAACATAGTTACAATTTCCATTAATACGTAATATCATTTGTGTTGGTTGTGGAGCCTCATCTCTAGTTTCAGAGATATTATTATTGAGCTGTGTCCGTACCCCTGGTTTGGTTATGATTCCTTATAAAAGAAAGTCATTCTAACATGGCTAGGGTTGATGGATTTAGATTTTATGCATTGTAAAGATCTCTAAGATTAGAAGAGAGATTGTGAGACAGTGAAGAGGAAGTGCAGCAGTTGTGCTACAGGTTGTATCCCTTCACTTTGCTGGACAGAATAATAATAAGGACTGGCAACTTCAGTGTGGACATAGCCCATCTTGGTGTGAACCATGATACATCTGTGTCTCTCGTGTAATGTTTATGTGTGATTATATTTGCATTTCTGTATATTGTTATTTCTCTGTGATCCTGTTTTTCTAACAATTTGACTATATAATAAGCACATAATAATAGAGTTATTATATAAATGACTATAATATCTTACATAGATATTAGTATAGAGAATTCAAACAATTTTAATATACTTAATCACCAAATATGATTTCAGTACAGATTCACAAGCATTCATATTCAAGGCTTTAACACATTGCTAAGCAAACACGATTTTCATACAAGAGTTTTATATTCAAGCTAATAATATTACAGAGCCGCAAGGATCACATGCACTATAGTGTCATGCTAAACATTCAAATAATATTACAGAGCTATGAGGCTCGTAGGCATTGTAATGTTAAGACATTTTAATAATCTACCAATGTTATCACAGAGATGTAAGGCTTAAAACGCATCAATACTGAGCATACAAGGAAGAGTCGTGAGGCTCAAACCCTTTCATTTCTAGGTTAGATAATAACAATACAGATGTCTTAACTAAGCCATGAGGCCACAATAAGATAACATTGAAACACTTAGAAGTAATGTTACAAATACGAAATTCATCTGTGTAGATAATCAAATGGTTAAACAGAGTCATATGGCTCATAGCGTTTATTTAGGAAACACATAGCATATAATATAGATGTAAGATTATCTCATTTACAGATTAAATATGTGACTGAATACATAGTCGTAAGGCCATAAAAAGGACCCATTGAAGTATTAACAATATCGTTACACTACATTTGTTAAATAAACATTTTAAATGCATGCATTAATAAGCAAGTTAAACTTGAAGCTATGGAAAATAGTTGACATGCTTCTGCTTCTCATTAATGAAACAGAGTATAGGGCTTCATACATAGTTATTAAATATTTAAAGACTTCTTAAATAAATTCATATGGTTGTCTCAGCCTATGTAAGCTCAGTTTTCATAAACGTATGTAATGTACCCATTACAAAGTTCAAAGAAATGCTACTGGCTTAAACGCCTTGGAATCGGACACTTCCTTCTCATTCCACAAACAGTGTCGTGTGTCCCCACGACCACCTGCAGCACGTTCACAATGAAGTTTAGTTAGGGTTAATATCTACAATGTATAATAATTGAATATTTAACAAGAATTTACAGCTTTCTTACTAGGGTTAGGGAAGACCACCTTGCTTCCCAAGCGTCGGCATAACCCAATGGTTAACCTGCAAGCACCCATTAATACAAGTTAAATATAAACAAGGTCTGTGTAAATGTATTTCCATACAGAGGTGACTATATAGGAACCCTGCATACTATAGAAATCATAAATCTTTTAAACAAGAAACATCAAACTTACCCTTCGAATCCAATAGACAACTGGGAATACTAAGGATTCGAGCATTACGCTTTGGTATGCCAAAGTGAGTAATGGTTCTAGCATCTCGAAACCCTGCATAGTAGTAAAAACATGTTATAAACCAAGTATATGTTTAACATATAAACTAGAAAACTAATGTTCAAACGTTCATCAACTTGCATTGAGAAGAGCATAGGTAAATCCTTACCTTAACACAAGAAAACACATATAGTGTATCTTTGAAGACCAAGTTACAAAGATTCACCTACTAACAAGATTGTTACATAGTTGAGGTTATCATCATTATCCAGATAGAAGAGAGAAAACCCTCAGGGAAGATCTACGAGCACTCCAAAGGGAGGCCGTAGAACTTTTCCCTGCTAATAACCAAACTTAAGCAATAAGTTAAATCACTATGTAACCATCTTAAAAACTGAATGCATCATGGAGAATCTCTATACAAAAGTGAATCTCATCGCAGCATCATAACGCATGTCAAGGAGTAACAATGGACAATGAACCCTCCAAACGCTTGACATAACCTTGCAAGAATTGGTTACGATCTCGAAATGGTATGGATCAATGATCTTGGAGATGACACGCAAAGGCTTGGTTGTATCAGCCTTCCTACATTTAAAGCCATTAGATGGGCTTTCACCAACTTAGTTAACGTGGGCATCCACAATGGCCCTGTGTTAAACATCACAAAACCCAAAATGTTAATACATGAATCAAATCGGATTTCCGTAGATCATTTTTAATGTCAAGTTTAAATGCGAATCATTATTACAGAGCTCGCATAGGATCATAGTTAATACTACGATTCTAGATCAAATCTCATAGCATATAATACGATGGAATTGGGATTTTTATTTATGACCTTCATTATTGTTTCAAACCACAAACATAAATATAATCGATTTTGCTGATATGGCATGGGATAATAGATAATACTATGATCCCGGCTTCGATTTCATTGCACAAAATATGACTTCACCAGGTTGTTAATGCAACATTTAATATGGTTTTACTCTATAAGTATAGACCACACGTGGGATGTATATAATGCATTATATTCATTGCATAAGATTTATATCAAGCAAATACGTTTTTCATAGTATTCAAGCTTAGGCTACAAGCCAAGCTTAGGTTAACGCCTAACATTTGATCACAGAATAGTTATCCAACATTTAACTATAAAGAATTCAGATCATAAGTAATAATTGTTATGCATAGGGTGAATGAATAGATATATTATTGTTATAGGTTGATAATATAACATATGCATAGTTACATAGGGTTCAAACTTTTACTTATGCATAATGTGTTTTCATAGTAATACAAGCACTAAGAACATACTTTTGGACATATGCATTGTTGTCTTGCTACATGGTTATAAGTGTTAAACATTCTGGATTATAATCTTTGGATATAGTCAACTTATGGTAGCAATACCATAAGTCAGACCTTCCAATGAATCTCTTGAGGATTAATAAAAATATCAAACATATATATATATAAATCATTTAATACCGTAATGGAATTGGTAATAGATCGACAACTTATAATGAATTATGGCTGGGTCGTTAAGTTAGGAACAACATTAATAATTACAAGATAAGACATATAAAATATAAATAGTAATCATAAGGGATTACAACAGCTGCAATAATAACATGTAGACGTCAAACTAATGATGACTCTTATTCCGCAAATGAGCATAGAAAACTATGATGCATACATTGGTTATAGAAATGAAAATTTATACCCGATAGATGGGTGATGCCAAGTCACACAACATCCTCTTTGTATTGCATACCTGTGACACAAGAATTAATGTTGTTATTATACTCATATATATATATTTTTAAATTGAATAATTTTGGGGTTGTGACATGAGAGCTCATAATGTTTTCCATGTTTCTTTGCTTAAGAAGTATGTAAGTGATCCTAATAACATAATTGATTGGAATGTGATACAGGTGGAACATGAGTGAGAGTTCCAAGTGGAGCCTATGTGTATTCTCGACAAGAAGGTCACATTGCTATGGAACCGAGCCATCAGACAGTTAAAGGTGCAATGGAAGCACCTTGTCCCGATGAGGCTACATGGGAGCTGGACGATGCCATGAGAGAGGCATTCCCATTTTTGTTCAGTTTTGAGAACACCAAGGATGGTGGTATTCTTAGGGGAAGCGTAATGTAATACGTCCATTTTGACCCTTAGGAAATATTGGATTTTAATGTAAATATTGTATACACGCGATGTATGTTTTCCTAGCGTCGAGCTGAAGGAAAAGTTCAACTAGTTCAACTAGTGATATCTGCAACTATGTTGGCTATGCAACAATAGCATCCTCCAACCCCATTCTTGTAAATAAAAACATCAAGAAAGGATTTAATTATTTTACATAAATAACATTTTTCACTTATTCGTATGTAAACTTATTTGTTGATATTTGAGATAGGGTCTCAATGTGCTATCAACCCATGTTCAAATTTTCACAAAAATAGATTCATCCTATTAAAATGTGTGGTTTGTCAATAGAGAGTCCCTCAATAGAAGTCGACATAAAAAATACAGTGTTTTGTCTATAGCTTCCTATGTATCAAAATAATGGTGTGACTTTACCACATTAATAAAATTTTATGATTGTTTAGCTTGTTGATATCGATGGATTCAAAATTCAAAGGAATCCATAGGTAATGTGTCTTGTAACTTATGATTTATTACCCCACTATGAACATTGGAAAGGTTGGGTTGTAGATTTGGTTACCCCTTATCTTAAGGACCAAATAACAGATGTTGTTTTGCACCGTATTTTTTCTTAGTGGTAAATTGTTTTCTAGTGATCTAGTATATGCATTTTCACAATAAAACAACTCTACCATTACATTACATGATAACTCAGGTATATATTAGTATGTCAAAATGTTGACATAGTTCAAATCTTAAAAGATGGGAAAGAGCTCAGAAAATAAAAATATAATTTTGTTGTCACCTACCAGTCATTTTAGAATTATATGATGTAAATAGAATGAACTAGCCATATAAACAATGCTTTAGTTTATCTAATTTTAAACAAAAAAACATAACCAAATAATTGAAAGAACTTTGAGTCATGTAATTTTTCTTGATACAAAGTAAGTATAAATTTGATTACATAAGTTGCTATGTAATAGTCATAAGAGACCAATCTATTATTTTATTATCAAACCTTGTATGAGATTTTTTAAAAATAAAATATTATATCATTTAAAAAGATAATCTATAAATAAAATGCTTTAGATATTAATAACCCAACATATATAAACAATAAAAAACCATAAAATAATAAAATAACCAAATACATAAAATAAAGTAAAATAATTCTTAAATGTTAAGGCACAGTATAAAACAAATATGAAAGACATCTCTCTCGAAACAATATTTCTATGAAAATTACAAAACATGAGAAAAATATCAATTCTTTATTTTAAATTTTTATGCCATTACTTTACTATATTAATTTGTTTACATTAAAAGGAATAAAATCTTTTGTTAGATATTATAAACAACTATTATAATTTTTTTTATAGTTATATTCAATTTATTTATTATATAACTATACTATTAGTGTGTACAAGACTCGCTAATTTAGACATTGTAAAGGATACGAGTGTACTCTCAAGTTTAGACAAATACTTTTTTTGGTAGTGAATTAAATTTGTATTGGGTGTTTTATCATATGTTAATAATAAAGTTTCATTTTCTAAATATATACTTATATAAGACACAATAATGTAGATTTTTTTTTCTTTCTTCATTCTTAAATGATTATATTCAAACATAATAATATGCATCATCTCCATAGTTCAATCAATATATTAAAATATTGTAATTATTTATATTATATTGTTAGATTATTATATTGAAATATTGTAATATTCAACCTCTTCATATATAGGTCATTATATTAAAACATTATAGATATTTAAATTACATTACATTGATAGAATTGAATTAAAAAATCATTAAGTTTGACTTTGTCTTATCCTAGATCTCTTAGGAATGATTGAAGTCAACACTTGCAAATAAATATGTTTTTTATAATAAACTAGGAAACCAAATTTCTAAAAGTTATGTTTTATTATAGGTTAATGATAATGTTTCATTTTCTAAATATGTAATTATATAAGGAACACAAATTTAGATATTTATATTCTCCTAATCCTTGAATTACTATATTGAAACATTGTAATTATTTATATTTGATTGTTGGATCATTATATTGAATCTTGTAATATTTATTCTCTTCATGTGTGGGTCATTATATTAAAACATTGTAATTGTTTACATTATATTGATAGATTAGAATTAAACATTTGCTCCAACTAGATCTTCTACTCACCTTCTACTGCAATTGTATTGGACATAAATAATAATATCCTCTAACTCTCATTTATTGAACAAAATTTGCAAATCCAAATATATCATCAACTTTGAAGGATTGACTGTAGTTGTTGGATTGTCCGAATGGTTTGATTACTAATGTGAGAGGTTACATAGCCTTTTTGGTGATGTACTCTAGTGTAATTGTCTGGATTTCGTCAAGGATGAAACTGAGGTGATTCCATATTCCCCCTTATGTGTGAGGTTAGGAGGATCTTGTGGACTAGTAAAACTTTTAATGATGGGTTCAATACTACACATTGAAAAGGATTTCAATGAATCCAAAAATCAATTCGGTAGTAAACTACAATGATTTGACACACAACTAAATTTAATGATCCTCCAAGTGGTCTATTCTTATAGATAGAAACATCACCGAAGGATTTATTTCTTTAACGAGAAATAAGACTTTTCACTTGCAAGGGGATTGGGTTGTGTGTTAATAGTTGAGGTAGGGTGTCACTATGCTATTGACCCATGTTCAACTTTTGAAAAGCATAGATTTTTCCTAGAACAATGTGTATTTTAATCATTTTAGTGAATCATCATATTGAATTGGCATATAATAGTACATTGTTGGGTTTATATCTCTGTATGCATCCAAGAAAATGATTTTTTTATCCAAATCAATAGCATATCATGTTTGTTTAAGTGATTATTATTGATGGATTCAAAATTCAAATTATATCATAGGTTTTGTGTCTTTTAACTTGCAATTTATACTCTTAATATAAAGAACATAATGATTGGATTATAGATTTGGTGACACAATATCACAATAAAAAAATTATGTTTTGGCATTGTATGAAAACGAGGCAATGGTTAGTATGTCAAAATGTAGAGCCTAAAAGATGGGAAGGATTCACAAAATGAAATTATAAATTTTGATGTCACCTCCAAGTCACTCTAGGAATGTGTGATCCCAAATGCCAAAGAATAAACTAGTAATATGAACAATGATTCACTTTGAACATTCAAGTTTAAAGAATAATACAGCTAAATATTTTAAAGAACTTAAATATTCATGCAATTCTCTCAGTCCAAAATTTTAATTTTGACTACATTATTTCTTACTTGTAAGTTGTAGGAGAGACCACTTTATTAACCTATGATCTAATTTTGTTTGAGATTTTTGCAAGAAAATATTCTCCCACCACACAAATGTCATCTCTAAACAAAATCCCTTAGTGTAAATAACATAACTTTTCTTAATAATGATAGCATATTTTTCCAAATTTATGAAGGAATTGCACTTAACCCTATCCACATAAGAGCACGATATTTGAGAGACTTGAAGAGAGATGGGGGGCAATAAAAACACTTTTTTTCACTAGACCTATAACCATTATTTACCCAATAAAAATTTGACAATATGTTAGAATACAAATTAAAAAGAAATGGAGGTAATAAGGTCTCATTCAAGATCAACTTTTGTAGATTAAATCTAGAAAAGAAGTTGATAGGAAAAATCCATAATTTTGAAAATTATTTCAACAAACTACGCAGGAAAAATAGTATCATTCTAAATAATTGACTAACTTTAATCAATGTAAACTAACATGTGTAGTATGTAAAAAAATATACAATTTAGACAATAAATCATACCACCCAAACTATTACAATCATTAAAAACTCAATTCTACTAATTTTTTTTACGTAAGAACTTAATTTTCTTCATTCACTTAAAATTAAAATGTATTTTCAAATACATCACATAGTTAAGATCTTCAAAGATGGAAAAAGACTCAAAAAATAAAAATATAATTTTGTTGTCACCACCAAATCATTTTAGAATTATATGATCCAAATAAAATGAACTAGTCACAAAAGCAATTCTTTACTTTATTTAATTTTAATTAAAAATCATGACCAAATAGTTAAAAGAACTTTAGTTCATGTAATTTTTCTTGATACAAAATAAGTATGAATTTGATTACATAAGTAGCTACGTAATAGTGATAAGAGGCCACTCTATTATTTTATTATCTAATTTTATATGAAATTTTTAAAAAATAAAATATTATTATTTTTTAAAAAACATTTTATAAATAAAGTGCTTTACATATTAATAACCCAACATATCTAAACAATTAAAAAAAACTATAAAAAAATAAAAAACCATAAAATAAATAAATAAAATAAAATCATTTATAAATATTAAGACATAGTATGAAACAAATATAAAATTAAAAAACAATATTTTTAAGAAAATTACAGACTGAAAAAAATCTCAATTCTTTATTTTAAATTATCATGCAACTACTTGAGTAGATTAATTTCTTGAATAAAATATCTTATTAGATTTTATAAACAACTATTATAATTTTTTTTATAATCATATTCAATTTATTCATTATATAACCATACTATTAATGTGTACAAGATCCACCAATTTAGACGGTACTCTCAAGTTTAGACGAATATTTTTTTTGGGTAGTGAATTAAATTTGTATTGTGTGTTTAGGCTAATAATAGTGTTTCAATTTTTAAATATATATTTATATAAGCCACAACAATGTAGATTTTGTTTGTCTTCTTCATTTTACTAAATTTGTATTGTGTGTTTTATTATAAGGTGATAATAAAGTTTTTCATTTCTTAAATATATACTTATATAAACCACAACAATGCTGATTTTGTTTGTCTTCTTCATCCTTATATTGTTATATTTAAATATGATAACATGCATCATCTTCATGCTTCAATCAAAGTATTAAAACATTACAATTGTTTATATTACATTGTTGAATAAATATATTGAAATATTGTAATATTTAACCTCTCTATATATAGGTCATTATATTAAAACATTGTAGATATTTACATTACATTACATTGATAGAGTTGAATAAAAAAATCATTAAGTTTGACTTTGTCTCATAACATTTCTCTTAGGAATGATTGAAGTTAATTTGCAGATATATATGTTTTTTTAGTAATGAACTAGGAAACCAAACCAAATTTTTAAGAGTTGTGTTTTATTATAGGTTAATGATAATGTTTCATTTTCTAAATGTGTAATTATAAAAGGAACAAAAATTTAGTTGTTTATATCTTCTTAATCCTTGGATTAATATATTGAAACATTGTAATTATTTATATTTCATTGTTGGATCAGTATATTGAATCTTGTAATATTTATTCACTTTATATGTGGGTCATTATATTGAAACATTGTAATTATTTACATTATATTACTAGAGTAGAATTAAACATTTGTCTCCAACTAGATATTCTACTCACCTTTTATTGGAATTGTATTGGCCATAGATAATAGTATCATTTAACTCTCATTTATTGAAGGAAATTTGTGGATCCAAATACATCATCAACTTTGAAGGATTCACTGTAGTTTTTGGATTGTCAAAATGGTTTGTTTACTAATGTGAGGGGTTGCATAGCCTTTTTGGTGATGTACTCTAGTGTAATTGTATGGATTCCATCAAGGACGAAACAGAGGTGATTACATATGCCCCCTTATATGTGAATTTACGAGGATCGTGTGGACTAGTAAAACTTGTAATGATGGGTTCAGTACCACACACTTAAAAGGATTTCAAGCGTAGTAAACTACAACGATTTGACACACAACTAAATTTAATAGACCACCAAGTGGTCTATTCTTATTGATAGAAACATCACCAAAGGATTTAATTTTTTAACGAGAAATAAGACTTTTCACTTGTAAGGGGATTGGTTTGTGTGTTAATAGATAAGATAGGGTGTCACTATGCTATTGACCCATGTTCAACTTTTGAAAATAATATATTTTTCCAAGAACAATGTGTTTCATTCAGTTTAGTTAATCCTCATATTGAATTGGCATATAACAAGCATAGATCCAAATCCTAGGCTCTATCAAGCGCCAAGAGGGATCAAATCTCCCCAAGTGCAAACCTCTCCTTCAATAGCTCCTTGAGTGCAATACGTGAGCCACATAATCCTAAGCTCTAAAGTCTCTAATTTAAGTCTCATATTTACTTTTTACTTTGTATTATTCTTTTTTGTTTACTTTGTATTATTTTGTTACTCAACAAACACTCTAAAATCTCATATTTACATTTTACTTTGTATTAAAAGTAAAAAGTAAAGTCTCTAGTTTAAATCTCATATTTACTTTTTACTTTGAATTATTATTTTTTGCTTATGGCCGACATAATACTTATCACCTAATCCTAAGCTCTAAAATCTCTAGTTTAAATCTCATATTTACTTTTTACTTTGTATTATTTTGTTACTAGGCAAACACTCGACAAACACTCACTAGTTACAAGATCTCCTTCATACTGGGTTGTATGTTAGATTTTGAGCATTAATTCAATATGCTATAGGATCTTTACTGAGAGAATAACATGTACAGTATATCAATGCATATCAATCATATCAAGCATGTCAATCATTACAAGAAGCAAAAGCATAAGAGACAATAGACACACAGCGTTTCCGTGGGGAAAACCCTAAGGTGAAAAACCCCACAACTTCCTCAGAGATAGATAGAGAAATAGTACAACTAAAGTACAACCAAAGTAGAAGAGATAGACTTCTTGTATGTGTCGATCCTCCTCCTCACATGTGCGCCACTTTTCGAGTGAAGGATGAGTGAGTTTTTGAGTGATCCAAATAGAGATCTCCCGATCTCTATTTATACTTGTTTTGTTTGCCCAATAACCTTATGGGGCCGACTTGTCTAGCTAGGTACAATAACCACATATTACATAAATCTAGGCTGACTCCTTACAAGGTGGTCTAATAACCCATCAGCAAGTTAACACACTTGTGACACTTGTCAATACAAATGGCGACACTTCCTTATAGAGCAATAATACATCTCTATAAGGGTACAATAAATATATATAAGAAATACATTCCGAAGTTACATATACATCAACACTCCCTCTTAACTAGGAAGGTATTTCTCGACACAGATCTGCTAGCACAAGTCTTCTTCCTTGGATCATCATCATCGATGCATCGTCATAGCTACTGCTATCTCATCCAATCTCTGAATCTACTCGTCATAGGAAGTTCTACAGAGCCAGTCCTTTTTCATACTGGATGTAGGCCCACCACCCTATAGGTCTTCATCATCACTGGTCATACTGTGGAATCCTCAGGACTCATCACGTGCATCTGCAAAACCTCGTAAGAGCATCCCAAGCCTTTTACAAGCACACATCTCAACCTATCAAATCTCCCAGGATCTTTTACATGCCACTGGACAACCTGTCCATGACCACAGAGTATCACCCTGATACTCACCATGCATCTACCTGATGTATATCATCACATGATCATCCTGATCATCATCATCTCTGCGAGCTAGCCAACAAGTAGGTACTCCTCAAGACTGATTACACTGCCTCTGCAAAAACTACAAGATCTCTCAGGACTGATTACACTACCACTGGAAAACCTGCAAGAGCATCTCACGACTGATTATATGCCTCTGCAAAACTTGTGTACCAAAATGTCACATCAATGTCTTCGGATCACCACATAGTCCACGGAGCACATCCCAGATGCACACACACAGCACTTACACTCGCCATGGGAGGACTAACCTACCACCATGTGAAAGGCTCACAACACTTACATCAATGACCATGGGAGGACTAACCTGCCACCATGTCGGAATAGCCCCAGCACTTACATCAATGACCATGGGAGGACTAACCTGCCACCATGTCGGAACGGCCCCAGCACTTACATCAACGACCATGGGAGGACTAACCTGCCACCATGTTGGAATGGCCCCAACACTTACATCAACGACCATGGGAGGAATAACCTACCACCATGTCGGAACGGCCCTAGCACTTACATCAACGACCATGGGAGGACTAACTTGCCACCATGTTGGAATGGCCCATGTGCATTTGTGTCTCCGGACTCATCACTTCCCCTTGGAAGGAATCTCGATCTGAAGTACACCAAGTCTCCCTCGGAAGTATTCAAACTTCACTCTGGCAAGCGGCTTGGTCAACACATCGGCTATCTGCTCATTTATCGCAACATACAGGAGCTTCACTGCTCCTCTCTGCACCATATCCCTGATATAGTGGAACTTGACCTCAATGTGCTTCGACTTGTCATGGAACACTGGGTTCTTTAACAACTTCACTCAACTCTGGTTATCGCAATATATACAAGTAGCACTCAACTGGAGATCAAACAAATCAGACAGTAGCTTCCTAAGCCATACTACCTCACAACTAGCTGAACAAGCTGCGACATACTCTGCTTCAACTGTACTCAGTGCCACACAAGACTGCTTCCTGCTAAACCAAGAGATCACACCTAATCCCATACTAAAGCAGCACCCCAAAGTGCTCTTCCGATCAATGGCACTGCCTGCCCAATTCGAATCAACATAACCCTCCAGGTTAAACTTTTGATTCGCCTCATACTTGAGCCCATAATCCACTGTACCCTTCAGGTACCTCAGAACATGCTTTGCAGCTATTAGGTGAACATGTCTTGGATCTGTCAGATACTCGCTCAAGGTGTTCACCGCAAAGCAAATGTCTGGCCTCGTATTCGTCACGTACATCAAGGGCCCAATCATTTGATGATACATCGTAGCATCAACCAGCTCAAATGAAGCATCACACAGAAGCTTCAGGTTCGATGCCATAGGTGTGGCCATGGCCTTGCAGTCCATCATCCCGAACCTCTTCAGGATATCTACTGCATACTTTCCTTGTCCAAGGAAGATTCCATCTGCACTCTGCCACACCTCCATACAAAGAAAGTAGTGCATCATACCCAAGTCCGTCATCTTGAACTCAGTAGCAAGCTTCCTCTTCGTATCGGCAATCAACCTATCCTCACCTGTTACAAACAGGTCATCCACATATAATAGTAGAATCACAGGATTGCCTTCCTCAACCTTGTAGTAAAGGTTGGAATCCGCTTTACTCTTAGTAAAGCCCAAACCAGATAGGAAGCTATCTATCCTTCCATACCAGGTCCTAGGTGCAGGAAGCTATCTATCCTTCCTTTACGAGGTCCTAGGTAAAGGTTGGAATCCACTTTACTCTTAGTAAAGCCCAAACTGGATAGGAACCTATCTATCCTTCCATACAGGAATTCTGAGATATGTTGCACGCACAATTGGATATGGACTTTTGTACACTCATTCACCAGAAAGTACTCTTACAGAGTACACTGACATGATTATGTAGGCGGTATCGATGATAGGAAAAGCACATCTGGTTATGCTTTCCTTTTTGGCACCAATATGATTTCATGGGCATCTCAGAAATAGCCCATTTTAGTATGTCTTCTGCAAAAGCCGAGGATGTGGCAGCAACTAAAACAACATGCCACGTAGTTTGGCTAAGAAAACTTTTGAAGGATATGGGACACGCAGAAACAGAACTAGCAACTATTTATCATTACAATAGTTCATCCATACAATTGTCCAAACATAATGTGTTTCATAGAAAAACTAAACGCATTGACACTCGCTGTCACTTTATACATGAGTTAGTCAATAATGGAGAGATTACTTTGATGTTTTGTGGCTTTAAAGAGCAATTGGCTTATATGTTCACCAAACCTTTGGGAACATCTGCATTTGAGTGTCAGAGGAAGCACTTATGGATTGATAGTCTTGAGAATACAATACCATTTGAGATTAAGAGAGTGTGTTAAGAATTGTAATCTCAATTGTCCTATGTTGGTTAATTAGTTGAGTTATTAGTTAATTCTAGTTTGACTAGGACACTTGGTTGTCCCATAGTATTTCATGTCCCATAGTATTACACGGTGGTATTGATGTGATGTAATCCTATATAAGTTCATGGTTAATAATCAGAAGGCAATGAATATGCCCACTTCTATTTTATCTTTTATTTACTTCTATCTTCTATATTTTAACAATGCTTATTCTCCCTTTGCCTCTCGAGATTTGGGCTCAAACATACGCTGGTACTGTCTATAAGAGGCTAAGAGCAATTAGGAGAGACTCGTGGTATGTGGATAGCACACCAAAGCCTACTAATCGAGCATGTGCCATCAAAGATTCCAAAGGTTTTAATATTTTAAAATTGTGAAAGAAATGCATTTTTTTTTAGTATTACTCGGATATATAGTCTCATATTAGTGTCAAATTTGAATTCGCATATGGTATACATTTTTTTTAGAGTGTCCGATTTGAATTGGCATATGTAATTTAAAATTTGTTATATTTAAATTTAAATTAATTTGATAAATTTAAAATTGAATTTAAGACAAATATGTATAAAATTATATTTTTAAAATTCATGTTGTTATATGTATTTAATAAATCAAAATTTAAGATAAATATATAAATAATTATATTTAAATAATTTGATAAATTTGAATTTAAATTTAATAATTTGATAAATCCAAATTTAAAATCAATATATATTGAATAATTTAAATTCCTCCCGCTAAAGAAAAAAGTTATAAATATTATAACAACATACATAATAAATTATTAAAATAATGAAAACATATTACAAAATAAATTATTAAAATGAATGAGGAAATAAATACTTGGGTGAAACTATCGGCTGAAAAAAATACTTGGGTGAAATAGAACTGATAATCTTATACAGAATACAATAGCAGTTGAGCTTCCGCGGCATCGCTGGGTAGGTAGTTTAGTAGGCTTGATGAAATAGATGTGATGACGTCAAACTGAGAATCTATTAGAGAGAGTCCAAAGTGATGACGTCAAGCTGTATTGGCGATAGATTCCAGAGTGATGACCTCAAACTGTATTAGCGATAGATTGTTATCCGTCTTTACATCAAAATCATGCTCTCGAGGCAGTTTCACCAGTTGGATCTCTTTGGGATTGGTGTTGTTGAACTCGCCATGCTGCAGCCTGTCCACCGAAAGCCGCATGGAGCCCCTAAATAGTGTAATCCTGGCGTTCCGCAGAACCACTGTCTTTCCAGGCGTCATTAGATGCACTGCAAATTAGAGGATATATATAACGTAATCATGAGTGCTTGCTTGGCTCTAAACAAATTAATTTGCAATTATAAATTACATGAAGTACAATATAAGTATAAATGTTATTTACCTTGGAATATTCCTCTGGCAGTAAATAAAATGGCAGCGCTGTCATCTCCCACGAGACATTCAGCTAGAGGAAGCTGAGTGGCAGTGGAAATGGCAGTAGAGGAGAGAACTTTAACGGTCAGTGTGTGGCCCATGGTTCCTGGGCGAAGCTCATTAACCTTGCAATTATAAATGGGTTTCTCAATCATAACATCTTCTGATAGATAAGAAGAAGTTGCACCGATATTGCCTCTTTCCATCCCCCTGCCACTGTCAATACCTCTGCCCCTACCTCTTTCCATCCCCCTGCCCCTACCACCACGTTGATTGCCTTCTTCAACAGACGGCCGACAGGACGACGACGCCTTTGACTCCATTGTATTCTACTCTCTCTCTCTCTGAATCCTTCGTCCTTCCTTTTTCTCTTCTGTTCTTCCGCTTCAGATAATTCTATTAGCCCTCTTCTGTGAGTCCCACTAAAAAGGCACTGACAAGGTTCCGCTTTGACAATTTGTTTTGAAGTTTAAATATCCAATTCAACTGTTTCGACGCTTATATGTATGCGTCCTTAAGATTACGCGGACTACGTGTATTAGTCATTCTAATGGAAAATTTAACCGCGTGTACTAAAGTTAAGCCAGTATTAGTTATTCTAATGGAGAAAACAAGTTAAGCCAAAACAAGAATTCTGAGGCACAGTCATGAAATTAAGAAAACAAGTGAAGCCAAAATTTAGGAAAGGAATTCGTCATACCTCATGATTTTCCATTGTCGCCTTTAGTTGCAAGGTGTTGTAGTCCAACTTTCAACATCAAATCATTAGGGATTCCCTTTTTAACAATGTCATTTGCTCTAGGCTTGAACTAAATAAGGTCTTGGTTATGAGCCTATCCCCGATTGTATAGAGCTTCATTTAAACTTGTAAAAGGTCTAATCAAACAAAATCCTAAGTGACCTTGTAGAATTTACAAGGAAATCTATCATGACCAAGGTGTTAATTACTATCCATTTTGCAAAAGTTCATCAATAAACAAGGACATCACAGCTAGTTTCATTTCCATCATCTAAGAGCTCATGAGGTACAATATCAACATATTTTTAGGTAGCTTCTTCTTGTTTCTCTAACATCCCTTTAGATTGGAATGCCATCATCTAGTTTACCACAAATGCATGCTTAGTTTCAACTTGATTGGGTGAATGACCCGTGGTTTTTTTCAGTTAAGAAATGGATTTCAAACCCTCCTTTGTCAATAAGGCTTTGAAGAATGCTTTAGTAGGCTGATTGCCCATTTTTATCAAGTGTAATCAAACATGCATCTAAGCACCTCTTTCTTATTGGATATCATCTACTTACTATACATGGCATAAATTTGTAGCTCGATCTTGCTTATCTTGATCATTTGTATCCCATTACAAGTCTCGCAAAAGGCCAACTAGATCATTGCAAAGAGAATACATGTAACCCACTAGATTTTGGCTATTTTTGCAATAGTTTCAAAGGTATTATTTTCCCACTAAGTAACCCTATCATAATCCCTACATGGGTAACGAATGCTATTACACATTGTGCCAACATAGACTAGAAAATATGGGATTTGTAGTGAGATAAATTTCATAATATAATGATATATGGGCATACATAGTATCCATACACCACCCAAAAATAGAGAAAACCAACTCGGTTGGAAATCAAATGAAGTCATAGTGTTATCAATGTAGATTGATCAATGTCCTATTGAGTTGAAAAAGAAGGAGGTGTTTTACTCTTAAAGAACGGATTTGTCCAACCAGTTATAATTCTCTCGATTCCTTTGCAAAATTAGTCCGAGTAAATCATAGTTCAATTGATCTTGTCTCTAGTTATGTGTAAAGTCATAGATCCCATATGTTGGCACTATATTTGTGCTAGGAATTCGGAGGGGTTCAAAACCCATAGAAATGGCAAAGGAAAGCCCACGTGGGTGACACATCGAAATTCAAAGCTCTGTGCAGTGGGTTTGGCCCGGGGTGGTGATATTTGAGGAAATATAAGTTTCTACTGGTGCCGAGGGGGTTAAATGCAAAGAAGGCGGCTACATTGCATAGTGGCACCTATGGATGGTGTGGATTGCAAATCGGCAAAGATCGACAGTCATTGGTAGCTTTCGCCAATAGAGTTCGAGGTTGTTTAACTTGCGGGCATCTTAAAGATTGATCAATGATAGAGGGTGGGGATTAATGGTTGATAATTGGTTCGCATTTTGGACATGCCCAAAAAGGGATACTTTTCATATTCGCGAACTTTTGTTAACCCCCCGGATGTTCTGACGACATCCATCTAACAGGGCAAAGATCCACGACTCAGAGTGAGTTCGCGGATTTGACTTGCACATGAAAGCGGATTTGACTTGCATGTGAAAGCTACAGGACAAAAATGTGCGAACATGGTATGGTCCACTCCAGATACACATAAGGTTGAAATCTACAGTGTTGGTTCGATCATGGGAATGGGAGCTGGAAGGCATCTCCACTACTAGCAAATGATTGCTAGTAGAAAGGATGCCACCTCAGCGCCATCATATATCTCTCCCACCTATCCTGAAAGCTTGGTTAGGCACATTTTGCACTAGCTATGACCTCAAAAATCATTCATACTCATTCACGAGGTCCAGTCATGCAATCATGGAAAGGGTGATTACGCATGGTTGTTGTCATTTTCAAGGTCGTTATAGGAAGGGGTCTGTGCAGTCGCTATTCATGATCGTTGCATGAGAAAGGTGGAAAACCCAACAGCTCAGGCGTCTTGTAGTTAGGATCCAATCATGGAGAGAGATCAAGGGGACGAAGTGGTCTTCATGCCTGAGGAGGCGTGGTCTGAGGTGGAGGAAGAGCACATTCCTTTGTACCCTGTAGTCTTCGACCATGTAGAGGAGAGTTGAGCAAGTGAGCCTGAGGAGTAAGAAAGCCGACAGGTGTGCTCGAAGGATCGACGTCGAAAGGATAAGAAAGGGACCCAAGAAGATGAGAAAGAATCCCACAAAGATGTGGAGATTCTCAAAGACTTCATAGTCCCCATTAAAGAAGTGACACCTCCTCCTCGAGCAGAAGAATCACATGTGGACGATTCCTTAAAAATAGAAGATTTTTTTGATTCACAGGGCCAGATAAAAGCTCAGGACTAAGGTGGCAACATGTCCACAAGGTTTCTGTTCCCTTCCATGTCAATATGTTTTGGTCTTGACATGTATGTAATGGTTCTCGATTTTTGAGGTTGTTGTGGTCTGCAGCCTTGCGAATTGACACCTGCAGGGTTAGTTATAGCTTGTATGTTAGCAGTCTTTTTCATTTTTATGATTTGTTGTCAAAGGTCGTGGATTAGGCCATGTAGGTGGAAGCATAGCTTCATATTTTTTATGTTAGATGATTCGAGCCTAAAGGGCCTATAAATACATATGTAATAGAGATAGAATAGGTTGGAAAATCAATGGGCTCAGGCCTTGGAGAACTAAGCTCTATTTTTGAAGCATAATCATTAATAGAATTACAGTGTATGAAGCTGGTTTGAGACAGAGATTCATGTGTCATTCAGCTTATAGTCTATTCCCTTCTTTTCTCATGTGCATGTAATTTCCTATTATTAGTTCCATTATGTTTGCTTTTTCATATATGGAACTAGTGTATAATAGTGCAGAATTCTTGTTCACAAGCTCTAGCTATGTTTCAGATATTCATTTATTGTTTCCTCTAAAGTTGACATCGAATTCATCCTTGTTAGATGCTCATGTCAATGGACTGTTCATTTCTTCTTCTTTTATCCCTAGACAACAACATTTTGACTGGAAGCAAGTGGCTATCTTTCCTCTGTTTTGATATCCCATGCAGCAGCACTGCTATTTGATTTATGTGTTATGTTTTGACTCCATTTCCCAATGTTTTATCTCCTGACTATCTCACCAAACCCTTAAACAATTGTCCCATCAGTAATCGAAACTTTTGAGTATGTTTTGATTGAATAAATTGAATAAGAACGCTGTATGTTTCTCATTGATCATTTTCAGTCTTTTATATATTTAAGAAAGATCCCTCTCTGCTTGTATTGGTCAGCAACCTAAAGCGGTTTTGTGGTTACCCTGAGTTGGCCTTCTCCCACAACCTAGAGGATTGATTTGGGTGTTAACGTAATGGTGCCACTGCCGGGGAATGAGAGCCATATCATGCCTGGGAGAATGACAAAGTTTCAGATCTGATTTGTTGATGGTGAACAACAGCCGGACATTGAGAAGGTTGTATATCTTTCACCTGGCAACTCCGCTCATTAAGTTTTCATTATGAAGGCAGCTCCACCGGGGAGATTGGTGGCTCCATGCTAGAATTAATATGTTGAAAGACTCATCGCGACTCCCCTGAGGATGATCTCATTTGTATTAGACATGGAAGGAGCAAGATCTAGGTATCTCGGTATGAATTCTCTTAAAGAGTTCTTGTTATTTTGCTTTGGTTTCCTTTTACCTTTATGTATTTATATCAGGATATTTCTGCTTTGCAGAAGTTCTCTAAGTCATGAGAGAGTTTCCTTTGTATATCCTTCACTAGACATTGCATATGTACATTCTCCTTTCATTCTTAGATCTAATCCTATTCCTTCTTCCGAACCCTGTAAGGCCCCTGATCAGTCCTACAAACCCTATGAGGGCAAGGCTCAAGACATTCTTCTTGTACATACTCCTCTACCTTCTAGACCCCAGTATAGATATAGCCCTTTGAAGCTGCTCCCTATCCTTCATGAATATCCTCCCAAATACCATAGATACCTCCTAGTTTTTTATTGAGAAGATGGCAGTACCACAGCTGAAAGACATCTTTGGAGTTTTGAGCATTTCCTGGACCTTTTCGAAATAGAGCATGATGATTTTTGTACGAGGGGTTTTGTCTAATCATTCCAAGGATATGTGAATAAATGGTTCAAGCACCTGCATCCTGAATCCATTCATGGCCAATGCATTAGCAATGGGTTGTTTCAGCCCTCAAAATTTCGTTTCGACTTTCAAACATGCCTTGAAAGGTTCCAAACCACAAATTTGCAAAATGTGACATTCCCTTAATATGGGCCATACAAGCGAGTTCATATAATCTGTTGACCCAAAAATATCTAAATAGATAACAAATTATATATTGATCCATTTAAGATCAATCCTTATATTGGAACATTGTAGTTATTTATATTACAACTTTAGATAGTTATATTGAAACATTGCAATATTCATCCTCTGCATCCTTGGATCATTATTTTGAAACATTACAATTATTTAGCTTACATTACTATAGTAGAATAAAAAGATCACCAAGTTCAACTAGTGATATCTGCAACTATGTTGGCTATGCAGCAATAGCATCCTCCAACCCAATTCTTGTAAATCAAAACATCAAGAAAGGATTTAATTATTTCACATAAATAACATTTTTCACTTATTCGTATGTCAACTTATTTGTTCATATTTGAAATAGGGTCTCAATGTGCTATCAACCCATGTTCAAATTTTCACAAAAATAGATTCATCCTATAAAATGTGTGGTTTGTCAATAGAATGCTAAAGAAACCACTTCGATAAAGCATAGTGGAAGACTAGGGTTTAGTCGCAAAACCCAAGGGCATCACAAGATCGATGGTGGATAGCCTGCCATCACAGCACATCGAAATTCCAAGCAGCCACTACTTTTAAGACCACATTAATGACCATTTCCACCATGGAATCCAACTTTGAAAACCTCCAGGTTAAACCATGCGCAGCTCAACCATGTTGATTGTATTCTCACAATGTCTCCATGCGATAAACACCATGACAGCAACCACCGAGACATTCCACCAAGGTAGTAGATAGGAGTGTTAAATGCTAAAACCGGATATGAATGCCTGCCAACACATAACCACCACACCATTAAATACTTTGTCCTTATCATATGTTGGCATGACAGGTATGGTTGCAAACCTGTCACATTATATATTAATGTAAGTAATAGTTTATGACTTGGTATTGTATCAACTAGGCATCAAGTATAAGTTTAAAGGTTTCGCATTGATGCCCACATTTTCATATTGTTTCATATTTCAGACCAATGCATATAGTTTACATGTTATAGGCATTGTGTGGAAATAGCGTATAGTTATATACTATAGAGAATGGATGACACTTTACATATTGTCTAGATTTCACAAATGCACCCTTTTTACAATACAATTATTTTCACAAATCCTTATGTGAAGACTAAAGACTATTTCAACACTAATGTATAGTGATTATATACTCTAATCATTATAAATCTATTACATAAGTAAGCATGAAGTCAAAATAATTCACGACCTTAGACTTAGTCAAGTTATTATTTTAATACTATTCTCTAGGTTATGCATTTAATGTATAGGAACATACTAAATTCATAGGATTACAATAATAGTATTAGAGTTTAGGATAGGATCTAATTTTCCATAGCTCTTTGTTTTACATGTTGATATTTCTAAGGTAGGATTTTAACTTCCTAATATCAAAGTTAACATTTCCATACTTTCAAAATCATACAAACACTCCAGTTTTACAAATAGCATAAAGTATGAATGAAGATTAAACTAAAAGATCTCACCCGGAAAATATTCCAAGGTTAACTATAAAGACATCGAAGACTTACTAAAGTGAAATAGGAGTTCTTCTTTCACACTTTAAAAACATTATTACTCTTATCTACGATCTGTGAAAAAGAGGTGCAATGCTTTAGAAAAATAGCTAAGTAAGCCTCAGCGTACCCATAGGATCCCTTCACCATCAAAAAGAAGAACAAACAGTTAGCATAGTTAAACAATATAAAGTAATTATATAAATCATCGATGTCAACCCATAAGTAAACTAGGTTGTACAACTGAGGTAAGAAACATCCAATAGCATCATAACATATATGTAATTATTTTCCTTACGCATCGTAAAACAAAAAAGATGCATGCATGCTTTTGATAACATTTTATTTCAGTATGTCTTAAATTGAATAAACTAGCATTTTATATATTTCCGCACAGCTAGTATAATAATAAATGTCACGTAGAATTTTTTTTAAATTTTGTGAATTTTCAGGGTGTTACATGTGTTATCAGAGCGCAAGTTCAAACTCTAGGCCTGAATTAGGCTCACGCATGCAAAACAGAAAATGAAAACAAAAAAATTAGTTACTGACTTTTATTTAATTTTGATTCTGTACAGATCAGTTTGATGTTTAATTTGCAGGTATGGATATATCAAAAGAATCAACAGAGGATAGATCTCCTCATCATCATGAACATAATAACAATGCACATAATAATGGTAATGAAGGAATTTACATAGAGTTAAATAATCAATCTCCTGAAATACTACGTACTGTAAAAGATTTAAAATCTAAAATAAGAACTGTTAAGGAAGAGAATCAACGAATTTTGAAGGCGCAAGAAGAGTTAAATCAGATTTTAATGGCAAACTACCAGAATGAGGAAAGAGGAAGGAAATCAGAAGTAAATTCTAATTTTGGTACAATGTCCCACAAACATAAGGACAATAAATAAAAGAATGGTAAAAGTAATAGTTACTCTTCATCTGAATCTTATCAAAGTAACAGTAAGTATGATCAAGATAGCAGTGATAGTGATTGTTGTTCTGAGAAGAGGAAGCATAAGCATCATGAACAAATTACTAGAGAATTTAAAAAGATAAAGCCACCAACTTTTAATGGCGAAAATGAAAAGGGAGAGGCAGCTAAAGCATGGTTGTCTGGAATGAAGAAGTACTTTCAGATTTATGACTACTCATCGCAATTAAAAGCTAAGATGCCCATATACAATCTAACCGGAAGGGCAGACATTTGGTGGCAAGATGTTAAAAGAGTTAAAAATCTTAATGATAAAGACATAAAATGGAGAACATTTAAGAATATGTTTAAGAAAAAGTTTTTATCCGAATAGTACTACGGAGATAAGTCAAAAGAATTTTATGATTTAAAGATGGGTTCAATGACCATGAAGGATTTATGCAGCAAGTTTCTTAGTTTGTTAAGGTATGTACATTACCTACCTGAAGAAAAACCTAAGATACAAAGGTTTCTAAGCGGAGTCCACTCTTATTGGTGTTAAACTTGTATCTCTTTCCACTTCTCAAACTATGTGTTTCTTCATCAGAGTCACTATATATGCTATTGACCATTACATATTTGAAAATTTCTGTAAAATTTACTACATTCTTAAAATGCCTTTCTGATCTAAAAGCATTTTAATATATAAACTCAAATTGTTAAGGTACTTACCTCTGAAACCTTTGAAAAACTCTGCCTTTGCTGTGTTGTAGGACTTCAGGGTGTCCACAGCGAACTCTGTCATGAAGCCTTCTAGTATGTTGTCAACCCAAAAGTCTACTACTCTCGAAAGTGGACTATATATTGCTTTGAGCCTCACAATGAGCTCCGAAGTCCACTCGGTAGGTACTTCTGGCTGGAAACAGTTCTTTCACTCTGTGAGCCTCGATAACCACTCATGCAACTCATTTCCAAAGGATGCCCAGAAAATTTCATGAATATCTTTCCACAAGTATTTGTTTAACCAATCTATGTCAGAGAGATGTGGATGTCTATTTTCCTTCCTTGTAAAGTCTCTTTCTATATTGTCACACCAGGCCCAAATCTCTTTCTTGTCTGGGTGCCAATTTTTTGCAATCAACAGAACCTTTTCTTCCGAGCACATCACTAGTTCAAGCGCGACAACTCATCACAGATTCTTTGTGCAACAATGGAACCATTTGTTGGCTTACATAATTGTCTTGAGGTTTTCTATAAAGACCCAGGTTCTTCGTGGTTCAACAAACCAATGAAACCCCATTTCACCGGCCCTTTCAAAAATGTGAAGAGATTGAGGTCTCACCCAAGGCAAAGTTATAGGGGAGCTGCGGAATCAGGTTTCCACAGCTTAGTGATGAGTGTTTAAATAGATCTGGAAAATAGCGCACTACAGGACTTGCACTACGAACTAAGGGTTGTGCGAAGCTTAACCCCTTTGTGGTCAACACTTAGACTATCGCGCCTCCAAGGATTGCGCAATGTCAGATGGTATTTTGACGACGGTATAGCATAACTGATAACTACACTTCCTATTTGGACTTAACCAACTTCGATGACTTTACTTAGAATTTCCTATCCATTCATCAATTGTCTTAGATTATTTATCTTATGACTTATGCAATATGATAGAACACATTGTACTGCGCACTTCCAGTGCTACGCTCGAGGGAATCGCATGGTGTGACCTCCACTGATTCTGGTGTTTATTCATTCAACTTATGCATTCATTCTAACTTAGAAATACTTATGCATATAACATTCATCCACATATCCGATACTTAACATATTATTCCCATCTTCAATCTTCATGGAGAACACATATAAAAGCAAGCACATATAAACTCATAAACGAGATCTTAAGCATTCATTCCAGCAAATACACAGATTCAAACACATAAACAGTCACACAACATAGAATTCAACATGGTTCACCCCCAGGATGGGAGCTACGTCCACATGAACTGTTGTTATATTAGCTTGGGAAGGGTACAACAGTTCCAGTCTACGCACTTAGTTGCAGACTCTCTTCTCTCTCTATAGGTCTCTGCCCACACAGCTGCAGATCCTTTACAATCTTCTCTCAATAGTGATCATTGTTCAACAACAAAGACTAAAATCTCATAAGCAAAAGATTCAACACTACAGATATTCAATGAAGATTAACCCTTTCCCTTACAAAATGAGCCTTTTTATAGATCATGCCCGTAGGTCGTTTCTTTACAATGCATAGTAAAAAACCCTAATGTTTCCCAAAATTGTCGGAGTTTTCCCTTAACTGGATTGTTAGGCTCTAATAACGAGTCCTCTGTCGTGGCCATCCTCTGCACGTGGTCACGTCACTTTCATCCTTCCCTGTCGACTGCATGCTGACTATCGCTTTAACCCTACCGTTCCTTCTCTAAAAGCCTTGTGCGGTTGGTTCAAATCGTGCTTCCCATGCTAGTGTGACCAGTCACTTTCCTTCTGCGATACTCCTTACCCATCTACTTGGTAATCATGGAGTATATTAACCAAAAATAGACCACTGATGGTCTTGCCTAAATATGTACCACTTTCCTTCCAACATTCTACCTTGTCAGATCCCTGTGGATCAGGCTCTTCACAGCGTTGTCTCTTCGCGGAGCTGGCTTTCTTACTCTGTTGATGTTACGCTGTGCTCAACTTCGCAGCTCCCAAAAATATCTTTGCCAAAAAGTCTTCAACTGAACTGCGATCAATTTCGTAGTTCCAAAACTGTTTTGTCAAAATTTCCTTACTTGGGCTAGGCCCAACAAGAGGAAGAGGGGGGGAGGGGTAGGAGGTGGATGTAGTGGGAGGAAAAGGGAAAAGGGGGGGAGGGATGAGGATGGATACATGCGGGTAGTAGGGTTAGGGGAAAGAGGGGCAGAGGGAGAGTAATCGCGAGGGAGGTAGGGGGTGGGGGAGTGCAAGGGAGGAGGGTGATGGAGAGAGGGGTAGTGGGAGTGAGAGGGGAGAGATTGGGGGAGGGGGAGGAATGTAGAGGGAGGGAAGGAGAGGAGTGTGATAGGGGGGATGGGAAGTGGGAGGGAGGGGGAAGGGGGGAGGAGGAGGGGGAAGGGGGAAGGAGGGAGGGGAAGAGGAGGGGAGGGGGAAGACAGAGGGAAAGGTAGAGGGAGATGGATAGGGGAGACAAGGGAGGGGCAGGGAGAGGGGGTGAGGGGTGGAGGGAAAGGGGGGAGAGGGTGGGGGGAAGGAGATGGAGATTTAGGGAGTGGGAGGGAAAGGGGGGATAGAGGGGGCGGGAGGAACGTAGAGGTTGGTAACACTGAGACTACACAACTAGTTAACATTCAAGATCTCCTAGATAATATAAGGGAACATCTAATTTGCAAAATAAGTTATGGATTATGTTCATTAAGATGTCAATTGACATTAGAAATTGAGGATCTAAGAAGATTGTAAACTCAAGCGATACTGAAAACTATTTGAAATTTGTGGGAGGGAGAGGATGAGGTTTTGGATGTCAGGGTGGGCTAGAGGGAGAGGGGGAGTAGGAGGGAGTTGGGAGGGTGGTGGTATAGGGAAAGGTGAGGGATAGGGATATGGATATGGGGAGGGGGAGGGTGAGGGGGAGGAAGAGGGAGAGGGGCATATGGGGAGGGGGAGGGAGAGGGGGGAGAGGGAGGGGGGAAGGTGTTGGATACAAGGGGAGTGGGAGGGAGAGGGTGAAGAGGGGGGACGGGTAGTAAGAAAGGGGTTGGTAACACCAATACTGCACAACTAATTAACATTCAAGATCTTCCAAACAAAATAAGGGACCATCTAATTTGAAAAATAAGATATGGATTGTGTTCATTAAGATCTTAATTAAAATTAGGAACTAGCAGGATCTAAATTCATTGAGAAGAAGATGGTAAACTCAAGTGATACTGAAAACTAGTTAAAACCTAATCAAATCTAGAAGGGTTGTAGAAAACTCAAAATAATTCAGACTTCTGCATTATTAATGTTTATAATTGATATCACAGTTTCAAATTTTATAATTGATATCAAAGGTTCAACATAACAGTAAATACAACAGATGTGAGCCAAGAGGCTTCTCAGGAATAATCTGAATACTTCACCTTTTTCAATACAATCAACCAACACTAGAAAACACTCTCATGCTTGGGGGTGGGGGAGTAGGAGGGAGGATGATGGCGATATGCAAAGTGGGAGGTAGAGGGGAGAGAGTGGGGGAGGGGGAGGAAGTGATAATGGAGAGAGTAGGGGAGGGGTAGGAAGGGAGAGTGAGGGGAGTTTGACAGGTGGGAAGGGGAGTAGGAAAGAGGGGGGAGGGGGAGGGAGACGGAGAAAGAGGGGCAGAGGGGGAAGGGGAGGGAGAGGGAGATGGATAGGGGGAGGGTGAGGGGGAGGGGGAGGGTGAGGGGGAGTATAAGATGGGGAGGGGGGGGAGATGTGGGAGCGGTGGAGGGTGAAGGAGAGGAAGGGGGGACGGTTAGAGGGGAAAGGATTGGAGTTGGGGACATGTGGGAGGGAGAGGTGGAACAAGAGTTAGTGGGGTGAGGTTTGGGTTTGGGGTGAGTGGGAGGGAGGGGGTGAGCAGGAGGGAGTGGGGAGGGTATGGTTAGATGAAGAGGGGAGGGAGAGGTAGATGGAGAGGGAATATTGGGGGAGGGGGAGTGAGATGAAGAGGGATAGGTGCATATGGAAAGGGGGAGGGAGAGGGGGGATGCGAAGAGGGTGAGGGAGAGAGAGGGGTGAGGGTTCAAGGTGGGGGGGAGTGAGAGGGAGATTGGGGGAGAGGGAATATAGTGGGAAGGGGAGTGGGAGTGAGGGAGCTGGTTGGTTAGGGAAGGGGAGGGGGAGGGGGAGGGGGGAGGGGAAGGAGGGGAGTGGAGGAGGTGGAGGCAGAGAGGGGGAGGGGAAGTGGGGTAGGAGGATTTGGAACTGGATGGGTTGAATGAGTGGAGGGGTGGGCGAGTAGGAGGAGGAGTGGGAGAGGGAGAGATAAGGGGAGATGGGAGGGGGAGGGGGAGGGGGAGGGGAATAATTAGGAGGAGAGAGGGAGGTTGATTGGGAGGGGTAATAGAGGGAAGGATGGGTTGTGTGATAGAGGAAGAGGTAGAGGGAGGGGAAGGGTGAAATATTTAGGGATGAGGTGAGGTAGATGAAAAGGTGAAGGAGAGGAGGGATGGATGGGAAGGTAGATATGGAGAGGGGGGAGAGGGTGGTAAAGTGGGAGGGGAAGGTATATGGAGGTAGGGTGAGTAAGAGGGAAATTTGGTGAGACATATATGGAGGTAGCGTTATAGATAGGGTGAGGGGGGGATCATGAGTTGAAGGGGGAGGCAAAGTAGAGGGTGGGGAATGGGGAGGGGATAAAGGGGAGAGGGAGAGGAAAGAGGGAGAGGGAGTTGGAGGGTGGGGGCGAGAGGGGGGGAGGGGGAAGGGGGAAGCGGGGGAGTGGGATTAGAGGAGGGGTTGAGCGAGAGAGTGGAGGGTCAAAAGGAGGAGGGAAGAGTGAGGGGATGAGGGAAAGGGGGGAGCAGAAGGAGGAGGTAGAGCACAGGGGGTAGAGAGGGAGGGAGAGGGAGGGGAAGAGGGAGGTGGGGAAGGGTAGAGCAAGAGAATGGTGTGGAAGGTGAGGGGGAGGGGGAGTGGGAGGGAGAGACCAGAGGAGTAGGGTATTTTTGAGAGAGAGAGAGAGAGAGAGAGAGAGGGGGGGTGGGTTAGTTCAAGGATAAGGGGAATTAGGAGGGATATAGTGAGAGGAGGATTAGTTGTAGGGAGAGGGGGATGAGGAGAGATAGAGAGATAATGCAGTTAGGAGTAGGAGGAGTAGGAGAGAGGGGGAGGGGAATATTGAGAGGAAGGTGAAGCAAGAGGAGGAAGGGGATGCGGGGTTTCAAAGAGATAGAGAGAGAGAGGGAGGGGTGGGGAATTGTGGGTAGGGTGGGGAGTATGGGTGAGAGAGAAACAAATGGGGGTTATGGGTAGGGTGGGGAGTAGGGGGAGAGAGAGAGAGAGAGAGAGAGAGAGAGAGAGAGAGAGAAAGAGAGAGAGAGAGGTGGGGGAAGGTTAGTTGTTATGTCCCTCAAAATACGCCCTAATTTTTTTTTCTTAAGGGTCTTCGTATTGTCGCAAAACACATGCTTATGAATTAACTTCAACACTCACGACTTATCGATTTTTTTTCCTTATAATTAGTTAAATTAACTTCAACACTGAGATATTGTTTGGCATTCTTCATGTTTACATTTATCTCGCCTTAAGTAATATAATAACAATCCCCATCACTCAATACTTTCTTTTACTTAACATAGCCATCTACCGTTAACAGTCGAGCATAGGGAGTGTTGGTTTCTCTTATGAAGTAATTAGTGATTCATAGATTGATACATATTTTCATGCAACACTTAAGCAACATGTTTTACAACTAGCTTGGTTTATATTTTATAACAATTCTTAATTCAGTATTTATGTAGAACTCTCAACCAAGTATTAAGGACCCGTACACCAGTAAATCATTGGTTCCATTTACGCTAACTAATAGAGTAAAAATCATTACTTCAACCTAGAGCATTCTTAAACCAAATATTTTATACATTATGCATAGCATAATATAACAAATCAAATCGTACCTTTCAAAGTAACCTTTGCAATCTACTTGGTTGAACTTACCAATTTGCATTCCTTTAACATGTCATATCATATGGAGCACATGGAATTCCCATAATCATTTGTTCGCATAATCATACTCCTGCAAAATATAACAACTGTTCCTTTTATAATAAATATCCCTTCATGCATCATATAATTAACAATCAATTATATTAACGTCATTCTATCCAAAGTTCCTTAATGTAAATATGCCTCACATATTTCCATATACTTCTGCACACACACACACACACACACACACACATATCATGCATCATATGATTAACAATAAATTCTATTAACAACATTTTATGCAAAGTTCCGTAATGTAAATATGCCTCACATATTTCCATATACTTCCACACATACACACACACACACATATATTTCAATACCTATATAAACTATGTTGTTATTTCTATTCAATATAAATAATAGATATGAACTAAAGTTCTTATATGTATGCAATACCATTTAGTATACATTATTTTCCAACAACAGTAAATATGCAAAAATATCTATGTATCCAAATCGACCATATATATATATATAACATCTATTTATTTCTAAATTACCACCAACATCCCTATCATTTAATTCTAAAGATATTATTCCAAAAGATAAGTGCTATCCTTAATTCATTTCCATTCCACAACTTTGACCTTCAATATATCTAAAATGATAAAAACCCATTTAAAGATAGAAACTGGAATATGAGTATTGTTTAGAATCTATGTTTAGCATTCAATTGCTTATTAACAACATCATAAAAAAAAATACAATAAAGAGATTCATAGTGACTGCATATTATCGTGAAGCTAGCAAGTCTATTAACACACAGTCAAAACGTATGTTGTCACGTAGTCAGAGGGTATGTTGGCATGCATTCAGAGGGTATATTGACATGCATTCTACATAAGTAACACACAAAGCATGTTTAAGGGGCCAACCACTATAAGGAAGAAAAAATTGGGGCTTACCTACCACTATCGCATGACTAGAAGCGAATTAGTAGAGCAGTGTTTAACTATCCGTGAGGAGGGTGGTTTAGATAAATGGATCAAGATTGGAGAGTGAAGAGGTGTTAAGCATGGACACATTGATCACAAGGCATTCATGACAAGTTGATTGACATAGTAAACCATCAAACACAACTCAATTGTTGATCCATCTCACATCAAAGGTATTTGTAGAAAAAAGCGTGAACATATGAAAAATGATCGGCTTCAAAATAAAAACACACAGTGAAATTACGTCTCTGACAAATATTCAATTCTCTGTGTTAAATACAAGACAACTAAAATCTTAAAAATACTAAATATATCAATTCCAGTAATGGATTAGTTTTGCGATTAACATTCAACAATGTCTGACAAAGATCGGTTTACCCTTCAAGAATATTCTATTTAACATCAAATAGGACATTTAACAGATTTTTGTTATTTAAACATAAATATCATTTCTCTATAATCATTTCATTTTATGAACGCATTCATTAACATCGTTAGTATCCATTTGATATTCCTTTTAAATCACGATTTCTATCATGCAATGTTTATACTCAATAGAAAAAGAGATTTGATTTCATAATCCTACATGATTCATTTTCCTTGCAGGACTGGTTTCATAAAATATACCACTTTACTTCTCATGTAATAGTGGAAGGAAAATCCCTATTGTTAAGTCTGTTCAATGAATTGAAACAAAACATAGATCCATTTTTTTAGCTATCTATTTTTCACACTCTATAAAGTTACAAAAGATAGATTACTGACCCATTGATAAAAATACAATAAAATTATTAAAAAAATCAATAGGATATTAATTCAAAACTAAGCCAATACTACATGGCTCACCGCTTAAGAAAAGAACAACAAACAATTTAACCACATACTTTCTACGATTGAAAATATTATTCAAAATACATGAAATAAAATTACTTTCTTGAAAACCAATGGGAAAAGACACTTATCTTAGTAATTAGAATGGGCGACTAAAAACTTGACTACACCATTCCACCCATCCGACTAGTCTTTGTCTAGCATATGTTTTTCCATTGAGAGACCACCCCCAAACTAGGAATGAATCCACTAGGTCGCAAGAGTATTCCTCCATTTTCTCAAATCAACCTTATTCATCTTTCCTTGGATTCCTTTCCTCCAAGATACCCCTTTTACAAACACCTTAGTTCCCTCTTGATAGTCAAAGTTACTTTCTATACTTTGACTTCCCAAGATAAGTTCTTGCTTGATCTTATCTTTAACTTAAATAACTTTAACTTAGTTAGATTTATTTAACCTTAGCTTATTATCTCATTATATTAACATTTAGCTAACTTTAAATACATAACTTAAGATAAATATCTTATCTTAATTGTCACTCAACCAATTAACTCATTAATTTCTAGCTCATGTAGTTTAAGAGAATAGGTTCCATTGATAGTTGAGAATTATCCATGCATTAGCTTCCATTTTCCTATGCATCTCCATGCATTAGTTACTCGTTTAATCTTGTATTCTTTTGTATATAAGCTTCTATAACTCTTTAAGACTTTAAAGCATTTATTTTTAATAAAATACAATCAATCCTTCTTTTATGATAATAATCTAACTCACCTCATTTAACTTAATTACAATAACTATTAAATAGTTATTTATAAATACCAATATGTTTTCTTAGTGTAATACATCATTTTATCTTTATTCCTAATTTATAATTAGGAAAATATTAACCCTTTTCCACTTAGGAGTTTAACAAAATCCTTTGTCGAGGATAGGATATCAATGTTATTTAAGATAACTCCTTAGTTTTACTTAATAGCACTTAATATTGATTAGTGTCATGCTAATGGTTAGGTCATATGAACTTGTTATTGCCTTGCGACAATTAGAATTTTCTTTAGCGTCCTTGTCAAGGAATATTTATTAACACTACTTGTAAGCTTAAGTGTTTGCTCAGTGAACATAATAGTTCACTTCAAGTGCTCACAAAAATAGGATGATCACTATCATCAAGCTCATATCTACAAAGCCATTCACCCTCTCTCCCTAGTTGATTTCGTGCCCCTTTCATCTCGTTGCGTCAAATATTTCAGTTTCCTAAGTCTACAAATTCACTTTACAACTTAGGAAAACATAATCATACTTATAAAGCTTTACCTATAGAGCTTCTTCCCTGATCTTCTTGACAGCGACAGGTACACAATTACTCTTTATGTTACAAGAAACCTAGGGAAAGAAGAGGGATATTACATCCTCCCCCCCTTAAGAATAACACCGTCCTCGGTGTTTGTACTTTTCAAACTTTAACTTCAACCTTTAGTTTCCTTTGTAAGCATAAATTTCAGCTATCTTTGCTTGTTTTTATATCCCTTTTGGTATATTTGATGTTCTTTATTTTCATACCTATACTTTTCACAAACAACACAAATTGTTTCTAGCATTTGATCATAAAACATATGCATACATACGATTTTTAAATATAAATTAGATAATAACTAATGACATCTCCCTTGCAATATCATGTTGCCTTTTCGTGGCAATTCTTTTAGAGTTCGATCTAATTTCAAAGATTTACTTTGTAATTCCTCTTACCTGCACATATTTCAATCATACATTATATATATATATATATATATATATATATATATATATATATAAATCATGATCTAAGATAATATTTTCAAAATTCTTGTCATGGCACATCTTTCCAAGCACCTCTAGTCATTCTCTACTTGCTTTTCCTCAAAAGAAACAGTGTTAAAACAAGGAAGATATGGAGAATTTTTTTTTCCACAATGGATCTGAAACGACTTTTGGAATGGATCTAAAATGGTTGGATCTAAAACAACTTTCGGAATGGATCTTGAACAACTTTGAATTGATCTGCAATAGCTCTAGACAGATGTAATATGTGATTTATTAGCTGGAAATAGATATAAACCCCAGGTATGTTCAGCTTCCTAACGGTTCATGGGATTCACTTGGCCACCAATGCTGTCTGACGACTTGTGTATTGGGGCAGTACCGCTCACTCCATGGCTCAGTTAAAATTGATAACTGCTTTGCCACAAACGACGGTTGTTGGTATACCTCACGGGTGGGAACTAGTCAATCAGGTATGGGTCGTTTCCATTTTCATTGGCAGGTCCTCTCAATGGTCCAGCTACTTCGGGGTTCTGTGGTACTCCTCACAATGAGTATTAGGGATTATGCCCTAGTAATCCCCATAGTTAAGCGAATAGGGATTATTCCCAGATCTGAACCTGCAACAGATGCAAAGTTTTTTTTTGGCAGAAATTTCACCCAACGAGCCCAAGAAAGTGCTATGATACCAGATGTGAGGAACCTGCAACAATTAATTGATAAAATGCCCGATATGTTAGGTCACAGAATATTTTTCTTGATCATGGAACGCTTCGAGGGGGCAACCTCCTTTGATAAAGCTCAATACAAATAACTTCATGGTGCCTTCATTGGTCTCAACACAAACTTATATACTAAGTCTAGGCGCCAATACTATGGATCAATACCATGGAACATATAATACTACGGGACAACTTACAAAACATATGTGTCCAATACTATGGATCAATATTATGGGCTAATACAAACTATGGTGATACATATGATACTATGGGATGACTTATAAGGCATATGCGTCCAACAACAATATACTAACAAAGTAAAGAGAAGGGTTGACACGGGTTCCAAACAACTTTGAGTTGTCATGCTAACATGTTATTTGTAGCTGCAAGTAGTAGTTACAAAACAAATTTAGAGGTTAAAATACAAACATCAATAAGAAATGATGAAGAATATCAGAAAATAAAATTTAAAACAACAGAAAATGAAGAAAGGCAAGTAAAAATGGATTTTAAAATTATCAGAAATACATTATCGATGTATAAGGACAGATTGTATGTACCTAATTATGTGGAATTAAAGCTATTAAATATGAATGAAATGCACAAGACACCTTATTTAGGAAACCCTGGATATCAAAAATGATTACTATGTTAAAGAAAGAATTTTATTGGCCTAATATGAAAAATGAAGTTGCTGAATATATAGTTAAGTGTATGCAATGTCGGCAAGTGAAAACTGAACACCAACATCCATCAGGTTTATTGCAGCCTTTACCTATTCCAGAATGGAAATGGGAAGTCATTAGTATGGACTTCATAAAGGTTTACCTAGAAATAATAAAGAAAATGATTCTATAATGGTTGTGGTGAACAAGTTAAGTAAGGAAACACATTTTATTCCTGTTAAATCTACTTATAAAGCTATTCATATTGCTGATATATTTATGAGAGCAATTTTCATATTGCATGTTGTGCCTAAAATAATTGTTTCTAACATAGATACAATGTTTACAGGAAATTTCTGGAGGGCTTTGTTTAATGGGTTAGATACTAAACTGAATTTTAGTACATCTTTTCACCCTCAAACTAATGGACAAACAAAAAGAGCTAATCAGATTTTAGAAAACATGCTTAGAATGTATGTTATGGATAAAATGAGAAAATGAGAAGACTATTTACATTTAGTTGAGTTTGCTTATAATAATCATTTTCAAACTTCCGCTCAGATGAGTCCATTTGAAATACTTTATGGACGAAAGTGTAACACTCCAGTCTCTTGGAGTAGTCTAGTTGGTAAATTGATGTTAGGTCCTGAATTCTTAAAGGATATGGAACTAACTGTGAAATAGGTGCAACAAAATTTGAAGGTAGCTCAAGATAGACAAATGAGCTATGTTGATTTAAAAAGAACTAAAAAAGAGTTTCAGGTAGGAGACCATGTTTATGTAAAGGTAAAACCAATAAAGAGTTTCTTAATATTGGGAAAGTGTGTTAAAATAGCATCCAGGTATTGTGGTCCTTTTGAAATATGAGACTGGATTCGACCGGTAGCATATCGGTTGGCATTACCACCTACGGTAGAAGTACATAATGTTTTTCATGTTTATTTGTTAAAAAAATACATACGTGATGCTACTCATGTTGTGCATTGGAATGTTATTCAGGTGGAACCGGAAAGAGAATTCCTAGTGGAACCAAAATGCATCCTCGACAGGGGGGATCTTATCCTTCGGAACCTCATTATTGGGAAAGTAAAAGTGTAGTGGATGCACCTTCGCCCAAAAGAGGCTACTTGGGAATTGGAAAGTAAAATGCTGGAGGCATATCCAATTCGGTTTCAATATGAAACAATGGAATATTGAATAACACCGAGGATGGTGTTATCTTTAGGGGGGGGGTGTATGTAATACCCCTAGAGCCTTAATTAAAAGTTTAAATACTTTGTAATAATGTTTTTATTTGTTGTTGAAAAATTATTTAACCAAGTGTGGTCAAAGACACTTGTTTGAGGATATTGTATTATTATTATTATTTAATAAAATAAAACAAGAGAATCCAATCTAAAGTAGCCATTGAAAGAGTGTTTGCTGGCCCACAAGGATAAATGACAAGTGTTGGGAAGACTACCCATAGTGGTGAAAACTACTAATTAATACGTTAATAGGTGTAGGAGGAATCATCCCTATTTTTAAGGTCAAAAATCCAGATGGAGGTTCTAGAGCACGAGGCTCATGATAGACCTAAGTCCTACGAAAATATTTATTAAGCAATACCCATCAGACAAGCAGGAGGCTTGGCAGGAAGAGGGATAATATTTTCTTGAGTTGATAAGTGGAACTGGGTGATAGTTATGGGTTGCTTCAGTAGTCTTTTTCCTTGTGGTCCAACAAATAGGCATGGGGGTTTCAGAAAAAGTAAGCTTGGTTGTTCTTGAAGATTGGTTGGGAGGAACGACGAACTTGAGATTGGATTCGGTTTGTTCTTTCAGTCAGGTTCTATTATTGTTTTACTATTATTCTATACATTTTCTTATTATCTATTTAGTATTTACTGTGTAGAATGATTAGCAAATGATGAATTGTACTTTATTTTTTCGATGCTCTGTTAATGATTTATTTTCGAGAAATGTTTTAGTTAAGTTTTCTATTCTGCATACTATATTTGTTTTCCATGATAATTGTATTATTGATCTCTGGTTATTCTAGGACAAAGCCATTTTAAGACTGTTTATAGTATTATTATTGATGATTGTTATTTAGTAAACAATTTATAAACCTAGGGTTTGTATAATAGAAATATTATTGTATTCATTAAACATAGTTACAATTTCCATTAATACATAATATCATTTGTGTTGGTTGTGGAGCCTGATCTCCAGTTTCAGAGATATTATTATTGAGCCATGTCCGTACCCCTGGTTTGGTTATGATCCCTTATAAAAAAAAGTCATTCTAACATGGCTAGGGTTGATGGATTTAGGTTTTATGCATTGTAAAGATCTCTGAGATTAGAAGAGAGACTGTGAGACAGTGAAGAGGAAGTGTAGCAGTTGTGCTGCAGGTTGTATCCCTTCACTTTGCCGGACAAAATAATAATAAGGACTGGAAACTTCAGTGTGGACGTATCCTATCTTGGGGTGAACCACGATACATCTGTGTCTCTCTTGTAATGTTTATGTGTGATTATATTTACATTTTTGTTTATTGTTATTACTCTGTGATCCTGTTTTCTAACAATTTGACTGTATAATAAGCACATGATAATAGAGTTATTATATAAATGACTATAATATCTTACATAGATATTATTTTAGAGAAGTCAAACAATTTTAATATACTTAATCACCAAATATGATTTCAGTACAGATTCACAAGCATTCATATTCAAGGCTTTAACACATTGCTAAGCAAACACGATTTTCATACAAGAGTTTTATATTCAAGCTAATAATATTACAGAGCCGTGAGGATCACATGCACTATAGTGTCATGCTAAACATTCAAATAACATTACAGAGCTATGAGGCTCGTAGGCATTGTAATGTTAAGACATTTTAATAATCTACAAATTTTATCACAGAGTTGTAAGGCTTAAAACGCATCAATACTGAGCATACAAGGAAGAGTTGTGAGGCTAAGGAAGAGTCGTGAGGCTCGAACCCTTTCATTTCTAGGTTAGATAATAAGAATACAGATGTCTTAACTAAGCCACGAGGCCACAATAAGATAATATTGAAACACTTAGAAGTAATGTTACAAATACAAAATTCATCTGTGTAGATAATCAAATGGTTAAACAGAGTCATATGGCTCATAGCGTTTATTTAGGAAATGCATAGCATATAACATAGCTGTAAGATTATCTCGTTTACAGATTAAATATGTGACTGAATACAGAGTCGTAAGGCCATAAACAGAACCCATTGAAGTATTAACAATATCATTACACTACATTTGTTAAATAAACATTTTAAATGCATGCATTAATAACCAAGTTAAACTCGAAGCTATGGAAAATAGCTGACAGGCTTCTGCTTCTCATTAACGAAACAGAGTTTAGGGCTTCATACATAGTTTTTAAATATTTAAAGACTTCTTAAATAAATTCGTAAGGTTCTCTCAACCTATGTAAGCTCAGTTTTCATAAACGTATGTAATGTACCCATTACAGAGTCAAAGAAATGCTACTGGATGAAATGCCTTGGAATCCGACACTTCCTTCTCGTTCCACAACAGTGTCGTGTGTCCCCACGACCACCTGCAGCACATTCACAATGAATTTTAGTTAGGGTTAATATCTACAATGTATAATAATTGAATATTTAACAATAATTTAAAGCTTTCTTACTAGGGTTAGGGAAGACCACCTTGCTTCCCAAGCATCGGCATAACCCAATGGTTAACCTGCAAGCACCCATTAATACAAGTTAAATATAAACAAGGTCTACGTAAATGTATTTCCATACAGAGGCGACTATATAGGAACCCTGCATACTATACAAACCATAAATATTTTAAAGAAGAAACATCAAACTTACCCTTCGAATCCAATAGACGACTGGGAATGCTAAGGATTTGAGCATTACGCTTTGGTATGCCAAAGTGAGTAATGGTTCTAGCATCTCGAAACCCTGCATAGTAGTAAAAACATGTTATAACCAAGTATATGATTAACATATAAACTAGAAAACTAATGTTCAAACATTCATCAACTTGCATTGAGAAGAGCATACGTAAACCCTTACCTTAACACAAGAAAACACATATAGCGTATCTTCGAAGACCACGTTACAAAGATTCACCTACTAACAAGATTGTTACATAGTTGAGGCTATCAACATTATCCAGATGGCAGAGGGAAAACCCTCAGGGAAGATCTACGAGCACTCCAAATGGAGGTCGTAGAAATTGCCCCTGCTAATAACCAAACTTAAGCAATAAGTTAAATCACTGTGTAACCATCTTAAAAATTTAATGCATCATGGAGAATCTCTATACAGAAGCGAATCTCATTGCAGCATAATAACGCATGTCACGGAGTAACAATGGAGAATTAACCCTCCAAACGCTTGACATAACCTTGCAAGAATTGGTTACGATCTCAAAATGGTATGGATCAACGATCTTGGAGATGACACGCAAAGGCTTGCTTGTACCAGCCTTCCTGCATTTAAAGCCATCAGATGGGCTTTCACCAACTTAGTTGATGTGGGTATCCACAATGTTCCTGTGTTAAACATCAAAAAACCCAAAATATTAATACATGAATCAAATCGGATTTCCGTAGATCATTTTTAATGTCAAGTTTAAATGCTAATCATTATTACGGAGCTCGCATAGGATCATAGTTAATACTACGATCCTAGATCAGATCTCATAGCATATAATACGATGGAATAGGGATTTTTATTTACAACCTTCATTATAGTTTCAAAACACAAACATAAATATAATCGATTTACTGATATGGCATGGGATAATAGTTAATACTATGATCCCGGCTTCGATTTCATTGCACAAAATATGACTTCACCAGGTTGTTAATGCAACATTTAATATGATTTTAATCTATAAGTATAGACCATACGTGGGATGTATATAATGCATTATATTCATTGCATAAGATTTATATCAAGCAAATACGATTTTCATAGTATTCAAGCTTAGGATACAAGCCAAGCTTAGGTTAATGCCTAACATTTGATCAGAGAATAGTTATCCAACATTTAACTATAAAGAATTCAGATCATAAGTAATAAGTGTTATGCATAGGGTGAATGCATAGATATATTATTGTTATAGGTTGATAATATAACATATGCAGAGTTACATAGGGTTCGAACTTTTATTTATGCATAGGATTATGCATAATGTGTTTTCATAGTAATACAAGCACTAAGAACATACTTTTGGACATATGCATTGTTGTCTTGCTACATGGTTATAAGTGTTAAACATTCTGGATTATAATCTCTAGATATAGTCGACTTATGGTAGCAATACCATAAGTCAAACCTTCCAATGAATCTCTTGAGGATTAATAAAAATATCAAACATATATATATATATATAAATCATTTAATACCGTAATGGAACTGGTAATAGATCGACAACTTATAATGAATTATGGCTGGGTTGTTAAGTTAGGAAAAACATTAATAATTACAAGATAAGAAATATAAAATATAAATAGTAATCATAAGGGATTACAACAGCGACAATAATATCATGTAGACGTCAAACTAATGATGACTCTTATTCCGCAAATGAGCATAGAAAACTATGACGCATACATTGTTTATAGAAATGAAAATTTATACCCGATAGATGGGTGATGTCGAGTCACACAACATCCTCTTTGTATTGCATACCTGTGACACAAGAATTAATGTTGTTATTATACTCATATATATATTTTTTTAAATTGAATAATTTTGGGGTTGTGACATGAGAGCTCATAATGTTTTCCATGTTTCTTTGCTTAAGAAGTCCGTAAGTGATCCTAATAACATAATTGATTAGAATGTGATACAGGTGGAACACGAGTGAGAGTTCCAAGTGGAGCCTATGCGTATTCTCGACAAGAAGGTCACATTGCTCTGGAACCGACCCATCAGACAGGTAAAGGTGCAATGGAAGCACCTTAGTGTTGATGAGGCTACATGGGAGCTGGAGGATGCCATGAGAGAGGCATTCCCATTTTTCTTCAGTTTTGAGAACACCAAGGATGGTGGTATTCTTAGGGGGAGGGTAATGTAATACGTCCATTTTGACCCTTAGGAAATATTGGATTTTAATGTAAATATTGTATACACACGATGTATGTTTTCCTAGCGTCGAGCTGAAGGCCAAGGCCCCACTAGTGGCTGCTCGAATTTTATTTAAAAAGGAAAGTATTAGATATTATGTTATCCATATGCTATTAAACCATGTAACATTGTAAAATGATGTAAACATTAATATTGTAATAAAATACCAAAAAATGGCTATGGAAGAAACTAATAAGAGGGGAGCCATGTGTATCCACTAGGGAGTGGTGAAGGGGTTGTGGGGTTGAACCATATGCTGCCAAGTGTTATCTTGAGAACCCATTTGACTTTCCTTGCTGACATTTAATTCTGTTGTAAGTAAGTAGTTGAAGAAATCATTCCATGGCTTCAATGGAGCATGGGAAACCCAAAACTTCCTATGGCGGGGTACGGGATTTGTTTCCTTGACCCACAAGTCACTCTACCTCATGGGAATTCATTTTTCCACATTCTCATTCCATTGTTGAACATATAAGATTCAGTTTTCATCCATTACACATGCCCAACAATGAGAAAAACTAGAAATCGCAACTCTAAAGTAAGCCACGTTTTGAAGTGCAAAAAATGCCCAGAAATTCATGTGGACAATGAAATCCAATGGGGGATCTATAGACCTAAACCTTGGGGTGAATTTGAGATTGATAGATTCCCAGAAATCCATAGGAAAACCCCAATTTTATAGCCCGAATATCCAATTATAGGACATAGTCATTTGGGCACAGAATTGAGGTGATCCAATCATGAATGACATGGAATAAGATAGAACATAGGTTGGGATTGCTTGTCAAACCTAGTGAATGATAGAATCTCAAGGAATCATTAGCTGGACCTTTCTATGCCCACCCTAAATAGCACTGGAGGGAAGGGACTGTGTAGCATAGAAGGGGACCTTCCTTGTGTTGGGTGTGGTAGGTATTGTGGGTGCCATGACTGTTTGGATTAAGTTGAGATGCATGTAGCTCTGTGGTTCAGCTCACTAGCTTAGCATCCTCCTCCTTTGTATCTTGCATGCTTGATAAACCCAATTGTGTGTTGGCTTAGCATGATTGTTTGTGAGAAACTATGGCTATGAGTGAGCTTGTTTAGTTCCTCCTTAGTGGATACATAACCCAGCTGGGGGGTGATCTCTCAGTTGAAGGAATATAGGCTCGATGGAGACCTATGTTTGGGTGGAATGTTTCTCTCACATAGCCAATTCATTGGATAGATTCCTCTTAAAGATAAGTATTCTTTGTGGTTTAAACTATGTCCATTATGTATTTTGCAATGTGTCAATTATTGATTGTTTGTTAACTGAATGAAATGATGATCTTAAGTTAGTCAGAATAAAGCCCATGCATAGCATGAGAAGGGGATTAATTCTCTGCATCTTGTTTCATCATTCTACTTGGGATAAATATGTTGATGCATTCCATTTTGTGTGTGTATTAATATGTTTTAATTCCACCATGAATATTTTAATTATGCACTTTATAGTTTTAAATTTCGTCATATTGCTTTGGGGAAGAATTACACACCCCATATTGTGTTCATGTTCCCTCTATGGTTTGGGATGACGTGAGGGGACGTGACACTATGGTAAAACTGCTGAGAAAAATTGTTTAAACATAGTGAATACAACCAACCTGGAATAATTTGTAGATAGTGCCAATCATAAATATTGGTATTGAAATCAATAATATGGTCTGGAGGCGGTGCATCCAGCAGAGTGTAAATCCAATATCTGAATTGGTATCCAGCTCTTGGAATAGATTTTCTTTTAAAACTCATTTGATGGTATATTGAAATCATGAGTTAAAAGACGTTGAACAAAGGATTTCTGTAGTATGATGATTTGAGTAGATTCCAGAGATAGAGCAAAGGAGAAGATGCTACATCACTAGGCAGTAATCCTCACATAAAAAATCACAAGATCCATGAGAATAATATCAAAGTTCGATTCTCGTACAACTAAATCAACGTGAAGTTATCAAATTAATTGCTTAATAACTAATTGGACTTTGAAGTTCAGACTACCCATCAAATATTTCATTGCAATAATCATTGATAACCTTCTCTTGGAACAGTTTTAGATTATCTTGGCACGTTTGTTAAGAATTGTAATCTCAATGGTCCTAAGTTGGTTAATTAGTTGAGTTATTCGTTAATTCTAGTTTGACTAGGACACTTGGTTGTCCCATAGTTTTTCTTGTCCCATAGTATTGGACAGTGGTATTGATGTGATGTAATCCTATATAAGTTCAAGGTTAATAATCAGAAGGCAATGAATATGCCAACTTGTGTTCTATCTTCTATTTGCTTCTATCTTCTATATTTAACATGGTATCAGAGCGTATGTCCTGATCCATACCTATTGTTGCTGGGTAATCCTTTTCACATAGTGGAAAGCACACACTTGTAGATCAAGACGGGACACATTGATGTGGAGGAGAAGCTTAACAATTTCTGGGGTGCATCAAAATATTTTTTTAATTTTTTCCATTGAAAGCATCGACGCACCTACCCCTTTAAGTAATTGTGGTGCAATGCACCTATTACATAGAAGCAGTGCATCGCTGACGCATGCTCTGCACGGAAGAAGCGCGTCTCTAATGCACTTGTTGTTAAGCAAAAGTTAGGCGAACACTGTTCACTTGCATGGATTTTTTCTGACGCACCCTTTGATGCATAGTACCATTATTGGAGGTTGCGACACTCTGTTTAAAGGATAGTGATACAAAATTGCAAGTTTAAGCATGAAGCATATCTCCAAACCAATGTTGACCACCACCAACTATGAGTTTTGATCAATCAAGATACATATGTTTCTCCAATTCAACAAATGGTGGGATATGGTTGAAAATGAGTTCAAAGAACCAAATGCAACTGCTCTGGCTACTATGACGAATGCTAACAAGAAATCCCTTGAAAAAATCCGAGATCGAAATCTCATGGAAAAATGGTTGATCCAAACTACATTCAAGAATCCATTTTTCCATGGATCTCAGGAGCTAACACCACATATCAAGCATGTAATCTCCTTGCATATTCATACAAAGGTACCGACAGAGTCAAAACGGTAAGACTCCAAACCCTTCGACTTCATTTCAAAAGTCTTAAAATAAAGGAAAATAAAACTGTAGATCAATTTATGACTAGGGTTTCAAGTATTGTGACTCAATTCCAAATCTATGGCGAGGCTTTGGAACAAAAAGTTGTTGTCCAAAAGGTCCTCATATGTCTCACTAAAATTTTTACTATGGTTGTTACTGCAATAGAAGATTCTAAAGATCTGACCAAGTTTACCCTAGAAGAGTTAGCAGGGTCCCTTCTGTCCCATGAAGCCCGACTCAGTCAAGAAGAAGAGTCTCTATCAAATGCTTTCAGGACTCAAGAATCTCTCAACAAAAGTTGAGGCAGAGGAGGTAGAGGATGAGGCAGAAGAGGAAGAAGTTCTAATTCTATAGAGCAAAGAACCACCCATGAACATTCAGAACACTGTGATCACTCTCACAACTCTTAGAACTAGAGAGGGAGAGGCAATAAATGGAAAACTGGGTTCAACATTCAGTGCAACTATTGCTAGAAGTGTGGACACTATGAACAAGACTACAGAAAGAATCAAGCAGATCTGAACAGTGACAAAGCCCATGTCTCCAATCTTGAAGAAAGATTAGAAGTCACGTTTCTCTCATACCAAGCTACTGAAGAAGAATATCATTCAAATGTATAGTTTCTAGACATTGGATGCAACAATCATATGACAGGTAACAAATCATTATTTTCTGATCTAGATACATCTGTTAATTTAAAGATCAAACTTGGTGATCATTATATTGCTCTTACTCAAGGAAAAGGCATTATTCCTGTTCTTTCAAAGCATAATGAAAAGAAGTTAATACATGATGTATTCTATGTACCTAATCTGAAATCCAGTCTGATCAGTGTGGGTCAACTGGTTCAGAATAAGTATGACATCGCCTTTATGGACTCATATTGTGTTGTCTATGATAAATCCCATAGTAGAAGACTCTTAGCCAAAGTGGAAATGACCAAGAAAAAATATTCCCACTTAGGCTGTGAAGTGCTATCATGTCATAGTCATATGAACATACTGTTTCCAGTCTAGATGAAACGTGGTTGTGGCACTGTAGGTATGGTCATCTACCCTTTCAGAGAATCAATCATCTACAAAACCAGTCCATGGTCAAGGGGTAACTAGTTATGAATGAACAATCGATTTCTTATGAAGACTGTATCTTAGGGAAACACCAAAAGGACGATTTCCCCACTGATACATCTCAAGCCAAATAACACCTTGAGTTAGTTCACATAGACCTATGTGGACCGATGCAAAATCAGTCCATAGGCGGTAGTCTATATTTTCTGACCTTTATTGATGATTATAGCAAGAAATTATGGATCTATTTTCTCAGACACAAATCAGATGCCTTCTCCAAATTTAAAGAGTTCAAATCATTGAGTAAAAAACAAATAGGTAATTCCATCAGAATACTCAGATCAGATGGTGGAGGTGATTATGACTCACACGATTTTGCAAAGTTTTGTACGTAGCATGGCATCCAGCACTAGTTCACTACTAGATACACTCCACAGGAGAATGGGGTTGCTAAATGGAAGAACTGAACCATCAGGAACATGGCCCGAAGTATGTTGTCATACAAGAAGTTGTCAAATGATTATTGGGATGAATTTGTTGCATGTTCTGTTTACTTACTGAACAGATCTCCCATAGTAAGTGTGAAAGATAATATTCTTGAAGAAGCATGGAGTGGCACTAAAATTAGTGTTTCACATATCAGACTATTTATATGTGTGGCAATTGTCACATACCTAATGAATTAAGGAAAAATATTGACAAGAAAAGTGAAAGGTATATCTTCATTGGTTACATTGAACATCATAAGGCTTGCAAACTGTATAATACTATCAACAAAAATATTACTGTGAGAAGAGATGTAAAATTCGTTGAAGACAAATGTTGGAGTGATTCTCAGAATGATACAACAAATATTCCACAAAAAGAAAGTGCAGTACCACAAGAAACACTCAGAATGCCAAGGCGGGAGGTACAAAAGTAGCAGTAAGAAGAAACACCAGCAAATAGTCCACCATAGAACTAGACAACCATATGTTTAAGGGAGTTATATGAGCAAACTCCTGTTATTGATGAGCAACTGCAATATGCTCTATTTTCCTATCAACGAACATCTTTTGATGAAGCAGTAAAAGATGCACAATGGGTACAAGCAATGAATCAAGAAATTGATTCTATTGAAAGAAATAAGACTTGGGATCGTGTTGATCTCCCATCATACAAAAACAATAGTGGAGTAAAATGGCTCTATAAGACCAAACTAAATGAAAAAGTAGAGATAGAGAAGCTCAAATGAAGTTTGGTTACAAAAGGATTTGCACAACAATATGGTGTAGACTATGATAAACCTTTGCTCCAATAGCAAGGATGGACACCAACAGAGCTGTACTTGCAATAGTATCTCAAAACTAGTGACATGTTTATCAAATGGACATGAGATATGCATTTCTCAATGGAATACTTGAAGAAGAAGTCTATGTATACCAGCCACCTCGTTATGTTGTCGAAGGTCAAGAACACAAGGTATGTAACCTAAAAAAGGCCTTATATGGTCTAAAACAAGCTCTGCAAGCTTGATACAGTAGAATTGATTCTTACCACATCAACAATGGATTCAACAGGAGCCGCAATGAACACACTATGTGTGTCAAAAGAGACCAACAAGGTAAAATTATACTCATATGTTTTTATGTTGATGATATGATTTATATTGGAAATCTGATGCTAGAAGAATTTAAGACAATCATGAAAAAGGAGTTTGAAATGAATGATCTTGGTCTCATGAAATACTTCCTTGTCTGGAAGTTGACCAAAGTAAAAATGACATATTTATCTGTCAGCATAAGTATGTTACAGACATTCTACAAAGATTCAGAATGGAAAAATGCAAACCAGCAGAAACCCCCATTGCTGTAGGCACTAAGTTAAGTAAGAATGATGATGAAACAACAGTAAATTCTACAATTTACAAAATATTGGTAGGCAGTTTAATGTATTTGACTGCAACTAAACATGATTTATTGTATGCTATTAGCTTGATTTCTAGATTTACGGAGTCTCCCAAAGAGTCTCATTGGAAAGTTGGAAAAAGAATTTCGAGATATGTTGCAGGCACAATTGGATATGGACTTTCCATTTTGGCACCAATATGATTTCATCGACCTCTCAGAAATAGCCCATTGTTAGTATGTCTTCTGCAGAAGTAGAGTATGTGGCAGCAACTACAACAACATGCCACATAGTTTGGCTAAGAAGACTTTTGAAGGATATGGGACACACAGAAACAGAACTAGCACCTATTTATTTTGACAATAGTTCATCCATATAATTGTCCAAACATAATGTGTTTCATAGAAAAAGTAAATGCATTGACACTCGCTATCACTTTATATGTGAGTTAGTTAATAATGGAGAGATTACTTTGATGTTTTGTGGGTCTAAGGAGCAATTGGCTGATATGTTCACCAAACCTTTGGGAACATCTGCATTTGAGTTTTAGAGGAAGCAATTAGGAATTGATAGTGTTGAGAATACCATCCCATTTGATATTAAGGGGGTGTGTTAAGAATTGTAATCTCAATGGTCCTAAGTTGGTTAATTAGTTAATTCTAGTTTGACTAGGACACTTGGTTGTCGCATAGTATTTTATGTCCCATAGTATTGGACACTGGTATTGATGTGATGTAATCCTATATAAGATCATGGTTAATAATCAAAAGGCAATGAATATGCCCACTTGTATTCTATCTTCTATTTGCTTATGTCTTCTACATTTTAACAATGTTTATTCTTCCTTTGACTCTCGAGATTTGGGCTCAAACATAAGCTGGTACTCTCTATAACAAGCTAAGAGAAATTAGGAGAGACTCATGGTATGTGGATAACACACCAAACCCTACTACTAATAAAGCATGTGCCATCAAATATTCCAAAGGTTTTAATATTTTAAAATTGTGAAAGAAAAGCATTTTTTTTTAGTATTACTGGGATATATAGTCTCATATTTTTTTTACAGTGTCCAATTTGAATTTGCATATGGTATATATTTTTTTTACAGTGTCTGATTTGAATTGGCATATGTAATTTAAAATTTGTTATATTTCAATTTAAATTTAACACAAATATGTATAAAATTATATTTTTAAAATTCATGTTGTTGTATGTATTTAATAAATCAAAATTTACGGGAGTCTATCTCATTAGTAAGAGAGTATTTAGTTTTAGGGGAGCAAAGGGTTTGGGGTTCACTTCATTAATTGCACCTAATCTGGGTTTTTTTTTCAGAATCAGTAGGTCATGATTTGTTTGAGTTGTAGAAACTTGGAGTTCTAGGTAGCTAATTGGATACCTATAGTACCAACCAAGGTAAAACATAAGTGGCAATGTGATCTTCTCTACAGCTCCAAATATGATTACCGCGGGTTCTGTCATCCTAGATTTACTTTTTTGAGCATGTGCCCTTGTGTGGTGGGTTGTCTCCATCTGGTGTTTTGTCCTTTACAGTTGGCGGCATTTTCCTATTTCTGCAAATTAGAGTTTTGGTCTTTTTGGACACGTGGTTCTGGATTGATACATAATGACAAATCAATCTATTTCCCCTTTCCTCGGTATCGCGGAGACTCCTCCATCTGTGCCTATATGCAATGTGTTTGTTAACCCAAACCTATGGGGTTCCTGAGCTTGGGATAGATGATGGTCCAAGACTGTTAAGGCTCGAACTGGCTATGAGCATTTTGTTATAAACCCTGATTTCAATCTGGAAAGAGTGGAAGTTTTGGTGGCGCGTGGGGTTGTTGGGCGCATGGAATTCATGGGTGGTAGTCGGGAAGAGATTGTTTCATGGGTAAATGAGCACTGGACATTGTTGTGCAGTCTTGCTCCTAGGGTAAATCTTCTAGTCAATAGGTGGATTCTATTCACTTTCCCCTCCGGTGTTCATGTGGATGAGATTTTGAAGTAGGTTTGGCATTTCAAAGATGGGTCTTTGTATCTATAGAAATGGTACGTTGGGTTTGATCCCATCAAGGAGTATCAGAGGTTTCGCCATTTATGGATGATTATGCCTAGATTCCTAATTGAGTTGTGGACGGAGAGCATCTTTATAGGGCTTGCAAACTCGGTAGGGAAGTTCATTAGACTGGATAAAAAGACGTTGTTCAGCTTTGACCACAGAGTTGCTAAAGTGATGGTCGAATTTGACATGAAGCTTGGGATGCCTACCGAAATTGATATCAGTTGGGGTTCTAGGGTTTTTTTCCAAAGGTTGGATTTCTTTAAGATACCCTTCCACTGTTATAATTTCCAGGAAGTTGGTCACACCTGTACAAATTCTCCAACACTTTCAAGGGCTTCTCTAGGATTTTGAGCAGCGGCAGGTGACTCAATGCTATCGACTATTCCCTCATCTAATGCAACCTCGACAATGAAGACGATTTCTGGTAAATCTCTCGATGAACCCCCCTATAAGGATATTTCAAAAGAAGAATTAAATTTTTATGAAGATGCCGAGTTTTCTTTAAATCAATGGATCTCTAGAGGGGAGGTTGCCTTAAACTTGTCTGCTATTGGTGGGCTGTATCTGATCGAGGGTACCCTGGACCCACTTAAACCTATTCAGGGGGGTTTTGATCCATGCTCTGAGTCTAAAAGGTTTGGTCCATCTGCCCCTTCTTATAATGGTGTGGATAATCGTGCCTCTCTTAAACCCATTTAGGGGGGTTTTGAACCATGCGCAGGACCCAAAAGCACTAAACCCCCTATTCCCTCTTATAATGTTTCCAAGGTACTATCTTTCGATGAAAGGGCGGTCTTAGCCGAGAGTGGGTATAAGCTGCGTTATCAATCCCCCCTGTTGTCTCCTCTTAAGATATTTTCAAAGAATCCTCCTACGAAATCCGAGGTCCTTCCCTCTGAAGGGCTCCGTTTTCAAAATGTAATTGTTAGAAAGGGTAAGAAGGCATTTGCGGGAGTGTTTGGTGAGTCTGTCGGTGATATTTTTGTTCCTCTTTCTGTTAGAATTGATGAAGCTTCTGAAGCTATAGGAAATCCACAAAACCCTAGGGCACTTGAGCGGTACAGCCCTTTAGTGGTGGTAATTAATGTTAATTCTATCATTAAACATAAGAGGGTTAGGCAAGGATGCCCGGGATAGGGCCTTGTCCAAACTTTTTAATGCTAATAGCCCGAGAATTGTGCTTCTATAGGAAACAATGTGTGTTGACAATGATGCTAATTTAAAATTGGTTAATATTTGTCCGGGATGGGAATTTTTTGCTATTTATGCAATAGGGAAGTCTAGAGGGTTGCTCGTGGGTTGGAATCCAATTCTTTTTCATTTCAAAATGTATAAAACTCAGTGAGGGATTTGTTGAAGGGCCAAGGTTTATTTCAGAATCGTCCTCTATCTATTCTAAATTGCTATGGTCCATATGCTAGCAGAAATGTGTTTTGGGACAATCTCATGAATTCGGGACTACTGAATACACATAATCTTATTATTGCAGGAGACCTAAACTTCTCCTTAAACTCATATGAGATTTGGGGTTCAAAATCCCGCTTGGATGATCTGATAGAGTATTTTTCTGAACTGTTAGTTAATTTTGGCTTGGTTGATGTGGCCCCAGCATCCTTAGTGCCAACCTGGTCCAATTGCAGAGTTGGCTTGGCTGGAATTCACAAGAGAATTGACCGTTTTCTGGTTGCCAGACCTCTGCTACATTCATTTCAAAAGTTTCAGTCTTAGGTAGGGGAAAATATTTTCTCGGACCACTAGCCCATTTGTCTTCAATGTGATGATTCCTTTTTTCTAAGGAATTACCCATTCAAGTTCAACAATTCTTGGCTTCAGTACAGTGATTTCTGTGAGACTATTCGACATTTCTAGAAGAATTCATAGGATGACGGTTTCTTAAATCCTATGGACAGGTTTGTTCAAAAGCTTCGGAACCTAAAAGTTGTGGTAAAATAGTGGATAAAGAAAAAGAAATTGAAGGATCTCCAGGAATATGTTGACTTACAGATTAAAATTCAAAATATTTATCTCAGGAAGTTTGAGTGTCTGGATGATGAGGAGGAGTAGATGTTACTCAAATCGCTTATGGAGAAGAAGGAAACCATTTTAAAACAAGAGGAATCCGAATGGAGGCTTAAAATCCGTGCTCTCTGGCTGGAGCTAGGGGATAAAAACACAAATTATTTTCATGTCCTTGCCTCCCATGAAAGGAACAAAAAAGCTATTTGGGATTTGAAAGGAGATGATGGGGTTTGTATAAGTGATCATGAACAACTTCGGGCTACAGTGTTTAATTTTTTTGGTAACATTTTCAAGGATCCTAGTGATGGTGACCTGTTAAAGCAATTGAAGCTTGCTCATCTTTTTCCTGCTTTTTACAGCCCTCAGGAAGCACTAGATTTGGACCAACCAGTTACATTAAAAGAAATTGAAACTTCTCTGAAACTTTTTGCAAAAGAAAAGAGTCTAGGGCTGGATGGCTGGACAGTGGAATTATTCCTCCACTTTTTTGATATAATGGGTGAAGAGATTTTGGCTATGGTTGAATTTTCCAGGACAAATGGGTTTATATCTGGTGCTTTGAACTCAACATTTCTGACTCTAATTCCTAAATGTAATAAACCTTCTTTCTTTGGGGATTATAGACCTATTGCTTTGTGAAATTTGATTTATAAGCTTATCTCAAAGATTATAGCTGTGAGAATCAAACCAGGATTGTCAAAATCTATCTCTACTTCACAATTCGGGTTTCTTCATGACAGGCAGATTCTGGATGCAGTAAGCATCACACAGGAGATAATTCATATGGTTAAAGTTCGGAAGTCCAAGGCTGTCTTTCTCAAAATGGACCTGGAAAAGGCTTATGACCGGGTAGATTAGAGCTATCTCAGGATTATTCTAATTCAAATTGGGGTGTCTCCAATGATTCTAAGTTGGATTATGGCATGTGTTTCTTCTACAAATATTGTAGTTCTTGTTAATGGTGTGCCCACAAGTTTCTTTAAATGCACTAGAGGGATTAGGCAGGGATGCCCTTTGTCACCACTTCTTTTTGTTTTGATAATTAATGGGTTTAGTGGGATTCTTCTCAAACCTAAATCTGAAGGTCTAATAAAGGGGATAAAACTCACAAAAGAACTATCTGTTTCTCACCTTTTATTTGTTGATGATGTCTTTCTTGCTGTTTCAAATTCTGTTGGTGAATGGAGGTGTTTCAGAGAGAATATTTCTTTCTTTTGCTATGCATCGAGTATGAAAGTAAGTGACAGAAAGTCTATTCCGTTTCAGCAAAATCTGGATGAAACACAAATTGTGAATCTACAGAATATTTTACCATACAAGATTCAGAATTTAGAGGATGGTTTTCAATACCTGGGATACTTCTTAAAGCCGAATAATTATAGAGTAAAAGACTGGTCCTGGATATTCAAGAAACTGGAGAATAGAGTCAAGTGCTGGACAAATAGACTTCTATCTATTGGAGGTCGGCTAATTCTAGTTAAAGCTATTTTAACTAGTATCCCAATTTATTGACTATCTTTGTTTAAAGTTCCTAGTTCGATTCTACAGAGTATGAGGAGATTGTGCTCAAATTTTCTGTGGACAGGTGGCCTAGATCGAAAAGGTTTAATTATGGCCAAATGGGATTCTATCACTACTCCAGGAAAAAATCGGTGGCTGGGGACTAAAAAATATGGAAGTATTTGGTAAAGCACTCCGTCTGAAGAGTCTTTGGAGAGGACTGTTTGGATCCTCCTTATGGTCAAAAGTATTAAAAGTTAAGTAGATTAAATAGGATATTGTCTCATGGATAAAAAATCCAGTATTAAGGATAAGGAATTCCTCTACGATCTGGAAATGCTTCTTGAATGTTTTCAACCTAATGGGAAAAGAACTGTCTTGGCAAGTTGGTTCAGGCCATCGAATCAGTGTGGGAGTAGACCCGATCCTCGGACTGGATCAGGAATACACTATCTCTGTTGAAATTCTGGAGTATCTCAGAGATAGGGATTTTCCTACTCTGGATAGAATGAGGAACTATGTATCTTTGAATAGCACATCGTATTGGATAAAAGGAGCAGATATGGGCCTTCGTGGCTGTTTTGAGAGAGAATGGAACCATTATTTGTCTCGGCTGGATACTATCAGATGCAGACTCTCACATCAAAATGATGTTTTAAAATGGGCAGGTAACCCTATCACAGGTGAAGTAACTGCCAAATCAGCTTATAATTAAATTATAAATTCCATAATTTATCATCCCCAACATTGGTGGTTCAAGAAGCTGTGGAATTGGAGGGTACCTGTCAAGCTTAAATGCTTTGGATGGTTTTCTCTTATGGGGAAGCTAAAAACTTGGGATGCGCTAGTAAGAATGGGGTGGAATGACCCAAATAGATGTCCTCTATGTAAAAGTGGTGCTGAATCTACAAATCATATTCTTGTCAACTGCTTATTCACCCGTGAGATTTGGTCAAAAGTTTGTGCAGGTATGAATATTTAGATGGTTTGGGGATTGGAGTCCTTTGAGATTTCTTTCTTACAATGGTTTATGAACTGCAAAATTCATCTTATTTTGCCACTGTTTATATCATGGATCATTTGGCATATTAGGAATAAGTATGTCTTTGAAGGTTTGGAGCCTTTGGCACAGAATGGAGCCGATCGAATTCTCACACTTTATAAATCTATTTTCAAAGGAAAAAAGCCGGTGGTGATAAAACGAATTGGAGCTTTTGATCCTATATTCAATTGTCCAGTACTTTTCTTCGATGGAGCAGCTCAAAGTGGCATTTGTGGGGCTGGGGGTGCAATTTTTTTAAATGAATCTCATCACTTTGCGTTGAATATGAACTGTGGGAGTGGATCCAATATGGAAGCTAAACTCATTGCTTTATGGTGTGTCCTAAAAGTGGCATATATTTTTGGCATAGATTATATGAAGATATTTGGGGACTCTAGAGTCACTATAAAATGGGCACAAGGTGTCTATAATCTAAAGGTGCTAGCGCTCTCTCACTGGTGTATAAGGATAAAAAATCTCATCAAACTGTTCCAAAATTTATCCTTTGAGCATATTTATAGGAAACACAATCTGATGGTAGATAAATTATCAAAGCAGGCTTTGGAGGGAGATGTTGGTATTTTATTTTGGGAGGAGATTATGAACTCATCAGTTTAGAATCATGGTTGCATGAATTTTTTTGAGTAACTTTTCTGTTTATCTTTCAAGCATAATGAATGTAATAACTCATGTAACCTTTGATTCAGTATGAATAACAATGGTATGCTTTTTTTTCTCTTGGAAAAAAATCAAAATTTAAGATAAATATGTAAATAATTATTTTTAAAGAATTTGATAAATCCAAATTTAAGAGAAATATATATTGAATAATTTAAATTCTCCCTCTAACATAATAAATTATTAAAATAATGAAAACATATCACAGAATAAATTATTAAAATGAATGAGGAAATAAATACTTGGGTGAAATAGAACTGATAATCTTATACACAATACAATAGCAGTTGAGCTTCTGCAGCATTGCTGGGTAGGTATTTTAGTTGGGTTGATGAAATAGAAGTGATGATGTCAAACTAAGAATCTCTTAGAGATAGTCCAAAGTGACGATGTCAAACTCTATTAGCGATAGATTCCAAAGTGATGACCTAAAACTGTATTACCGATAGATTGTTATCAGTCTTTACATCAAAATCATGCTCTCGAGGCAGCTTCACCAGTTGGATCTCTTTGGGATTGGTGTTGTTGAACTCGCCATGATGCAGCCTGTCCACTGAAAGCCGCATGGAACCCCTAAACAGTGTAATCTTGACGTTCCACAGAACCACCATCTTTCCAGGCGTCATTAGATGCACTGTAAATTGGAGGATATATATAACGTAATCATGAGTGCTTGCTTTGCTCTATCATAACAAATTAATTTGTAATTATAAATTAGGTGAACTACAATATAAGTATAAACGTTATTTACCTTGGGATCTTCCTCTGGCAGTAAATAAAATGGAAGCGCTGTCATCTCCCACGAGACATTCAGCTACAAGAAGCTGAGTGGCAGTGGAAATGGGAGTAGAGGAGAGAAGTTTAACAGTGAGAGCGTGGCCCATGGTTCCTGGGAAAAGCTCATTAACCTTGCAGTTATAAATGGGTTTCTCAATCATAACCTCTTCTGATGGATAAGAAGAAGCTGCATCAATATTGCCTCTTATACCCCTCCCCCTGCCACTATCAATACCTCTGTCCCTATCTCTTTCCACCTCCCTACCCCTACCACCACGTTGATTTCCTTCTTCAACAGACGGCTGAGAGGATGACAACACCTTTGACTCCATTGTATTCTACTCTCTCTCTCTCTCTCTGTGAATCCTTTGTCCTTCCTTTTTCTCTTATGTTCTTCCGCTTTTGATAATTCTATTAGCCCTCTTCTGTGATTCCGACTAAAAAGGCACTCACAAGATTCAGCTTTGACAACTTGTTTTGAAGTTTAAATATCCAATTCAACCATTTCGACGCTTATATGTATGTGTCCTTACGATTATGCTGACTACGTGGATTAGTCATTCTAATGGAAAATTTAACCACATGTACTCAAGTTAAGCCACTTGTATTAGTCATTCTAATGGAGAAAACAAGTTAAGCCAAAACAAGAATTTTGAGGCATAGTCATGAAATTAAGAAAACAAGTTAATCCAAAACAAGAAGCCAAAACAAGAATTATGAGGCATAGTCATGAAATTACGAAAACAAGTTAAGCCAAAATTTAGCCACTTGTATACCATGTTCAGCTTCTACCTATGAAAGGAATTGGTCATACCTCATGATTTTCCATTGTCACCTTTAGGTGCAAGGTGTTGTAGTCCAACTTTCAACATGAAGTCATTAGGGATTCCCTTTTTAATAATGCCTTTTGCTCTAGGCTTGAACTAAATAAGGTCTGGGTTATGAGCCTATTCCCGAGGGTATAGATCTTCATCTAAACTTGTAAAAGGTCTAATCAAACAAAATCCCAAGTGACCTTGTAGAATTTACAAAGAAATCTATCAAGGCCAAGGTGTTAATTACTATCCATTTTGCAAAAGTTCATCAAGATACAAGGACATCAGAGCTAGTTTCCTTTCGATCATCTAAGAGCTCATGAGGTACAATATTAACATATTTTTAGGTAGCTTCTTGTTGTTTCTCTAACATCCCTTTACATTGGAATGCCATCATCTAGTTTACCACAAATTTATGCTTAGTTTCAACTTGATTGGGTGAATGACCCATGGTTGTTTAGAGTTAAGAAATGGATTCCATACCCTCCTTTGTCACTAAGGCTTTCAAGAATGCTTTAGTAGGCTCATTGCCCATTTTTATCAAGTGTAATCAAACATGCATCTAAGCACCTCTTTCTTATTGGATATCATCTACTTACGATACATGGCATAAATTTGTAGCTCGATATTGCTTATCTTGATCATTTGTATCCCATTTCAAGTCTCTCATAAGGCCAACTAGATCATTGCATAGAGAATACATGTAACCCACTAGATTTTGGCTATTTTTGCAATAGTTTCAAAGGTATTATTATCCCACTAAGTAACCCTATCATAATCCCTACATGGCTAACGAATGCTATTGCACATTGTGCCAACATAGACTAGAAAATATGGGCTCTATAGTGGGAGAAATTTCATAAGCTAATGAGTTATGGGCATACATAGTATCCATTCACCACCCGAAGATAGAGAAAACCAACTAGGTTGGAAATCAAATAAAGTCACAATGTTATCAACATAGATTGATCAATGTCATATTGAGTCGAAAAAGAAGGAGGTGTTCTACTCTATCAACGTAGACTGATCAATGTCTTATTGAGTCAAAAAAGAAGGAGGTGTTTTACTCTTATAGAAGGGATTTGTCTAACCACTTATAATTCTTTGGATTCCTTTGCAAAATTAGTCCAAGTAAATCAGAGTTCAATTGATCTTGTCTCTAGTTATGTGTAAAGTCATAGATCCCAGAAAGTCATGGATCCCATGGTGGGCCTTTAGCATCAAATGTGCCTCTTTTTCCAATTAACAACCTTACATAAAGCTTCCTTATTTGTAGTATTTGCAATCCACCCTATTTAAATCCCTACATATACGATGAGGAGTGTCGAGGAAGTCCTTCCTCATCGAACCCAAAATGTGTCACATTCATTGTTATTGTGAGAGGCATACAAATATTACAACCCTAAAATTTGGTCATGCATGTTAAAAATTATCCTCACAAATTTCTTGGAGTGGTCCATATCCCACTCAATGACAAAATTGGGAAAATTTAATTGATTCATAATTTTTGTGGGAGTAGGAATGGTGTGCTTATCTATCACATTTGTTAACCATGTCATAGAATCGTGCAACAATTTGCTAAATGTTTCAACTAAATATCAGTTGATCCTAATGTCCCATGGGATTGGGAGGTTGTGACTAATCATTGTATTCATATGTTTTGAAAAATGGGTGGAGAAACCTCTCTAATTCTACCACTCTAGTCTTTAATGATTTTCAAATAGGCCCGTATGTCCATATATGCAATTATTCTATGCATGATTCATAGCAACTTCAACTCTTTTGTAGATAAGGATTCTATCACTCCTTTTGCCACCTTAGAAATTGTATTCCTCGATTTCATGCCTCAGTTATTGGTTAAATATCTTACCACCTCATTGTCAAGAATGTCAAACTCCAAGTAAAATTGGAGGTGATTTCTCAAGGCAAGAAAGTTATTTTCCACTTCATTCCATAATGATATCTCGATATTAGTTATAGTTATGACCAATATCACCTAAATAATGATTCTTAATGTCTATATTTCTAAGTGTTTATCTCCTCTTCGAGTGCAACAATATATTTTTTTTGTTCATGCACTTTCTTTTCTGTTGCACTCAACTTCTCTTCATGCTTCTTTAATGCTTTTTTTATTAAGCTAAATCTTATGTTGTCACTACCTTCATGGCATTATGTGTGGCCTTGGTCCTCCATTATACAGCTCCACCTGCGGTTGGGTAGAGTTGTACACAGTGGTGAATTCGAGTTGTGATTGGGCGAAGGAGAACAACTCCAGTTGCGGTTGGGTAGATTTGAAGTTCAGCGAAGTGGATGAAGGGATAACTTCCATAGGAGGTGGAGTAGATTTGTCCAGAACTAGGTTGTAGAGACAATCTGTGGAAGTGTGAAAGTTGTAGCTCCATAGCTGTGGTTGTGGGTAGAGTTGCAGACGAAAGGATCAAGGATCTGAAGAGTGGAAGAGCACTAACCATGGAATGCTTGGTGGAATCTTTGCTGGAGAGAAGGAAATCCCAAGTAAAACCTGGGAGACTGAACAAAAAAGTGAAGCTCTGTTCGAGCCCGTAGAAGATTACAGTTCCAGTAGACAAGCTGGGTAGAACTGTTGAAGAAGGGCCGAAGAGAGACGAACTTAGTCGAGGAGTCCAGAATAAATTTGCACGGTGTAAGAGTGCAGAAATCCCAAGGTTGAGGGAGCATACGACCTTGATAAGGATGTGTGATGTGCTGAGAGAGGCAGTCATCAAAGTGGAAGTGTGGGAGGAAGCAAAAGGTACTGAAGAACCTTCCAGCCCATACGAGTTGATAGAGACCCTGATGATAGGGAAGAGAGTCTTGTCGATCGAAGAGATAGACGGGGTTCGACAACGGGTTGAGAGAAGAATGGAAGTGTTGACTAGGGCATTGACTGACGGGTGTAGAGAGGAGCATGCACACGTAGAGGAGGTAAGTTCGGATCCGATGGGAGAGAACAAAACCACAGAATGTTCCCTATAGGAGAGAAAGATGCTGGAAGATGTCCATAAGGGGACCCAGCCGAAAGAAAAGGAAGATGACAAAGAAATGGTTGAGTCAACACTAATAGAGGAAAAGATGGGAGAGTCGGATGAGGATTCCCATGAACAGTCATATGAGCATAACACCCATGATATGGAAGTGTAGCCATGTAAAAGGACTGCTGAGAAAGAAATGATCAATGAGGTGAAGGAGGAATACGAACTTCACGTAAGTGGATATGAAGAGGACGAAGAAACTTTCGACGAATTTGTCGATGAGAATGCCGATGAGACTGAGGAAGAAAGCGACATGAATGTTGTTGTCGACTTAGATGAAGGCAGTGGAGAAGCCGCTGTCGATAAAGGTAGAAAGTTGAGTCTGTTGTGGATAAAGGAGGAACTTGCACTCGATATGCAAGCCACCAAGTTTGAGTTGAAAATAGGGGTAGGAGGAAGAGCCCAAGAAGAAGTTCAGACAGTCAAGGAGGTGCCAACATGGTTTCCGAGGAGAAGAAACACCACGAAAAAGTTGATTCTAGGATTGAGTCTGTGGAGAACATTGTTGCGTCAGACAATGTCAACCTCAAGGACCAGACAAGACCGACATGTTCTAGAATGGTCAAGCATAAGTTTGATAAAGGAAAGAAGATAAAGGATGACTGTTGAGTTGAGGGCCATCCGTGAGATTGGAACTGGACATGGATTCCTAGTGGAGAAGACAGTTGGCTAGAAGAACTGTAGGGATGGAGATGTATGCTTCATCAAGATTATCGAAAGGACTGGATACCTCCAATTTTGGAGTAGGAATGATTCCATGGTCGAATCCATGAGGAATATTCTGAAGTAAGGGATAGAGATGAAAGATGAAGTGAATGAACCAAGTTGCATTTGGTACCAAGTCTAGCATTGGCGTCAATGAAAATGGAGAAGGATGAAACCCAGATGGGAGATTAGAACCGAGGATGTAGTTCTTCTAGTACCCTAGGAGTCTGATGTAGGGGCATCTGAGCCCAAGGAAAACAATCAGTCATGACCGAAAAAAGATGACCGGAGGACAGTCGATGACCTTTAGGATGAAGGGAGATGGTAAACAAAGTGTAGTGATTTGTGGGGTTTTTGAACATGGGGTCGATGGTCGAAACTTAGGAAAAGTAGTGAAATTGTCGGAGATGATATCGTCTAGGTAGATAAAGCAGTCAGGAGGTGACAACGATTGACAAAGACGGTTGGAAGACCGAGAAGAATAGTCAACGGCAGACAGTTGATGAGGATTGGTTGATATGGAGGCCAGAGAAAGTGATAGCATGAGTCACTTATAGAGGGTTAATTCCTTCTGGTTAAGGAGAGGTGCAGTTGGTCCAGATGCTCAATGAATGGCCAAGAGTACACTTCGGTCGAAGGGCCAATTTGCACTAGAGCCGAGGCTAGTTGGGGTACTAGACGAGTAGGTGACAATGCTGACACAAAGGAGGTAGACTACATCAGAATGGTCGAAGGATGAAGACGACGAATACCAAGAGGGATACATCAGAATGGTCGAAGGATGAAGACGACGAATACCAAGAGGGATCGATGGTTGAGTCACTAAGCTAGTTCGATGCAAAAGAATATCGACCAGAGTAAATGTTTGAGTACATGAAGGAGCCGACTTAGCATGGCGACGACTGAGTTACAGTCAAGGGAGAGGCCTGCTAGAGTTGGGAAAGAGGTGACGTCGAGTTGTAAGATCAAATGTGACTGAAGGAGAGGCGATGGAAACTGAAGTCAAGGAAAAAGTGTCGAATGGATGATCGACGTGGTTGGCGGAGTGAAAATCAATAAGTCATAGTACAATTCTGTCAATGGAGTACTAATTGAGCATATGAGAACCGTCGAAGTTGATTGATAGAGGAGAACCGACCAAGGGAGGTGTCGATGACCACTGGTGTGAAGTAAACTAGCATTCGAAGGTAGGTATTTGAGAAGAAGCTGTCGATATGTGGCAGACAGGATAGAAGGCCGAGAGTTGACAATTCTAAGGTCGACAGATGACAGGATCAGATGCGAAAGAGGTCGGGTGTCGACGGGTTGTCAAACAACGACACTGATGGATTACGGTGAAAGCCAAGCATGGAGGATGAGGCAGACTAGAAGCCTTGGAATTTAAGCAAATTCGACAAGTAAGGTCGAAGGTGATGAAGTACAGTATGGGCGAGGTGTGGGGCCAACAACTGTAGCAGAGTCAGAGATGCAGAGGTCAAGATGAAGTACTTAGTAGCCATTGGAGGTTGTTAAGGAACTTATGCGCAGTTATGAAGGTGGTTGGGATCATGAGAGATGTCACCACAGACAGAGGTTATGCAGCAAGACCAGAGGGTGCTGACAACTGCAGGTATGTAAGATCTGGAGGATTCGACATATAGAAGAAGAGTGTCTTGGGGAACATATCAAGCCTCGGGAAGAGCATAAGCAGATCAGTGGGAAGGCACAAAATAGGGGATCATTCATCCATAGCTCAGCAAGTTCTTTCATTTAGAAGAGACCGTGAGAGGGAGGAAGATCACACACAGCTAATAACACATTGAGAGAGACAAATTTTCATTATGTATATTGTAAGAGGATAAGGTCGACTAGTTTCATAGATTGCTTTGTATTTTTCACATTGTAATTTGATTGAGTTTAATAGAATCCATCTTCTAGCATTGAGTTCACATCCAATCTGTGTGAGAACCTGTGTGTTGTTGTGTGTCATAGTTAAGCAAGAGGCCCCTTGTCGGGACTGACTTTGCACCACAATCGGAGAAAAGTGCTCAAAATCCCACACAAAAGTACAAAAGGGTCTTAGGAAAACATATTCTGATACATACATACATACATACATATATGCACACACACACACATAGCTTGTGCAGAAAAACTAAAAATTATCTTAGCATTCAGCCACCATCATCTTTGTTCAAAAAATTTCTATGCAATCTTATTCGGTCTGATCTAGAGTCGCATTTGATATGATTTTTCCAGTGATTTTTTATGTAGGGTATTTGAACTAAGGTTCATAAGGTTCTCTTGGTTGGTTTTCTCAAGAAGGGATCTAGTCTGTAGACAGGGTTATCTTATAAAGTTTATGAGTTTATTCAAGCAAGGTTGATAGCCTAGATTGATCATAGGTTTTGGGTAAATCAAAATGGGTGAAAAAGGGGGCAATTTTCTGATTGTTATCCACTCATGAAAAATTCAAGCAAAAGAGGAGTGAATTTCGTATTCTTACTCGCTCATGAAAAAATCAAAATTACGGGTTAACCCCACATCATTCTACATTGAAAACATGTTAACACAATAATTTACCCAACCTTTTTTCCAGTGCAATTGAAAAATATTTATAGTGGAATTAGGAGGAAAGAAAAGGTTCTGAGCATAAATTGTAGGTGCACAAAGGTAACAAACACAATTGGTAAAAGAGGTGATGCATAGAATTGGTCATTGAGGTAGTCTATAGATCTTGCTCTTATACCAGTATTGGAATCATACAAATGTAAATAATAAGAGACAAAGAGATAATCATGAATACACATATTTCATTAATATATAGCACATATAAATATAGATAGATGTGACCCTTAGTTTCATATTTCCAAGAAGACTCTTGGAATTTTGATGATTGTTCATATTCCTTCAATATTTCATAACCCAAAGGATTAGCTTTCCAACACCAACTACAATATTATAAATAAATAAAAGGAAATAAAATGTTCAATATAAAATATAAATATTATAATTAAAAATATTTTTTTTAGAATATAATATACAACATTTTAAAACAAATAACATTATTTGATCGAGAAGAATTAAAGGTTAATGTGTTACTAAAATAGTTATAAATTTTATAAAATGTATTGGAAAAGCATTGCAACTATGTTTTATAAGTAAATATAAATTTATTAATAATTATTTTGGAAAATAGAAATCTCATTTATTGAAATTAAAAAAAAAAACTAATATCTCACTAGACAAACACCACCAAGAAGCAATCCCCTAATTATTAAATCTAAAAGAAACAACAAGAAAACTAGACAATGAACCTTCTAACAATTGTCATTGCAGTATAAAGGCCCATGACCAAATGATGAATGTTATAAAGATACAATCATAGGAACTCTCATGTAATAATCAACAGCTGTGAAAGTACTCTTATGAATAAAAGTACCCTCCAGGGAATTTGAGGTGTATGTTATGCATATTTCTCAACTATTGCAAGAACTTCCCTCTTGCAGTCAAGTGTGTAAAACCTAATACAAGCCACTAAGTTCACAACTTCACAAATTAACAAATGAGTGGAACATTCATTGATCTAGTGTCTACGTATGGGAAGGGAATATAGGATTAAGTCCTAAATCCTAAATTCTAAGAGAATTTGTGTCACCTCGAGGTTACCAATTCTTTTAAATATCACGTGCATACATAACCCGCTAAACAAGAAGGATATCATCATATATATACTTGAAAAGATCGTCTTGGTGCTTGAAATGTAGGTTAGGTGTATTTTATTCACAAATTTTATTTTCTACAAATGGATTTTAATCCTCCTTAGTGGAAACTAGTTTAGTTTCAATAGATTTGGAGAATTAAGTCTCCACCCTACACCAAGGATTTACAACCTAAGTTATGTGTTTTTCCTATAAAAAAAGTCATCTTGCTTTTAATTTATCTATTAATTGTTAAGATTTAATATGCTAAGACAGAAAATAGCAGCATTACATTCCATTTCACAATAATAGCATATACAGGATCACTGAAGAAACAACAAGCACAACATAAACACAAGAGACAGAGATTTATCCTGGGAAACCCTCATGGGGTAGAAAACCCAGCAAAGCTTCCTCAATATAGATGACCAGCAATATACAAAGATGAAACCTTGAGACATGATCTCCTCCTCCACAATAGCAGACCTCTCCTCCACAAGTGCGCTATCCTCAAGTGAGTGAGTGTGTATAATGAGGAACACACCTCCTCTATTTATACACTACTCTGATATGTGTTTTACACAAGTACATGTAGGCTCGTATTTAACCATTAGGTTAAATACCCCATTATAACTGACTGGGCTGACCCCCACATGGTGGGTCTAATAACCCTTTGACCCATATAACACATACACGGCCGACCCCCACTAGGGAAGTCTAATAACCCAAGTTACCACATTCTGACGGAGGAATAAACATCTCCGGATATACAATAAGATCTTCACGGAGGAATGAAACATCTCCGAAATAATAAAGTACAAATATAATATTCTTTGAAGTTACAATATCTCAACACTCTCCCTTAACGAGAAGGATATTATAACAGCATCCGCACGAGCAAGGAGTCATCAACATCATACATGATACATCTATAAATCATTGGAAGCTTTCTCAACATCATTAGTAACTCAAGCAGTTAGTGGAATATCTTCAATACTGGAATATCAACATCTTCAGTACTGAGTCTTTATCTTCTGTAGCACTCGAACAACTACATCAACATCAACATCTGGATCCTCACGATCATCAGCATCATCATCTCACGATCATCAGCATCATCATCACATGATCATCAGCATCGTCATCAGCATCACGATCATCAGCATCATCATCACACGATCATCAGCATCGTCATCACATGATCATCAGCTTCGTCATCACATGATCATTAGCATCGTCATCACACGATCATCAGCATCGTCATCACACGATAATCAGCATCATCATCACACGATCATCAGCATCGTCATCACATGATCATCGGCATCGTCATCACACGATCATCAGCATCGTCATCACACGATCATCAGCATCATCATCACACGATCAGCAGCATTGTCATCTAGATCATCACGATCAGCAGCATCGTCATCTAGATCATCACGATTAGTAGCATCGTCATCTAGATCATCACGATCAACATCATCGTCATCTAGATCATCACGATCAACAACATCGTCATCTAGATCATCACGATCAACAACATCATCAATACAAGTATAAATATCATTAATACAAGTATCCTCATCAATACAAGTATACACATCATCAATACAAATATCCTCATCAATACAAGTATACACATCATCAATACAAGTATCCTCATCAATACAAGTATACACATCAGCAATACAAGTATCCTCATCAATACAAGTATACATATCATCAATACAAGTATCCTCATCAATACAAGTATACACATCAGCAGCATACCCTGCAACACACAAGATCCAATTACGGGATGATCAATCCCTCTCACTTTAGGACATAGGTCCAAGGATGATACAATCCTGATCCGCTTACGGGATGATCAGTCCCTCTCGGTTTAAGACAACTCTCATGTCTATGGATGATGCAATCCAGATCAACTTACAGGATGATCAATCCTTATCACTTTAAGACACCTCACCATGTCTAGGGACGAGGCAATCCCAATCTATTTACAGGATGATTAGTCCTTATCACTTTAAGACATCTCACCATGTCTAGGGCCGAGGAAATCCCAATCTATTTACAGCATGATTAGTCCTTATCACTTTAAGACATCTCACCATGTCTAGGGACGAGGCAATCCCAATCTATTTACAGGATGATCAGTCCTTATCACTTTAAGACATCTCACCATGTCTAGGGACGAGGCAATCCCAATCTATTTACAAGATGATCAGTCCTTATCACTTTAAGAAATATCACCATGTCTAGGGACGAGGCAATCCCAATCTATTTATAGGATGATCAGTCCTTATCACTTTAAGACATCTCACCATGTCTAGGGACGAGGCAATCCTAATCTATTTACAGGATGATCAGTCCTTATCACTTTAAGACATCTCACCATGTCTAGGGACGAGGCAATCCCAATCTATTTACAGGATGATTAGTCCACTCAATCTCATTTAGGACTATCCTTCCTTTCGAATTACTGTATTTACTGTCCAAGGATGATTTAATCCACTCAATTCATTTAGGACTATCCTTCCTTTCGGAATTACTGGATTTACTGTCCAAGGATGATTTAATCCACTCAATTCATTTAGGACTATCCTTCCTTTCGGAATTACTGGATTTACTGTCCAAGGATGATTTAATCCACTCAATTCATTTAGGACTATCCTTCCTTTCGGAATTAGTGGATTTACTGTCCAAGGATGATTTAATCCACTCAATTCATTTAGGACTATCCTTCCTTTCGGAATTACTGGATTTACTGTCCAAGGATGATTTAATCCACTCAATTCATTTAGGACTATCCTTCCTTTCGGAATTACTGGATTTACTGTCCAAGGATGATTTAATCCACTCAATTCATTTAGGACTATCCTTCCTTTCGGAATTACTGGATATACTATCCAAGGATGATTTAATCCACTCAATTCATTTAGGACTATCCTTCCTTTCGGAATTACTGGATTTACTGTCCAAGGATGATTTAATCCACTCAATTCATTTAGGACTATCCTTCCTTTCGGAATTACTGGATTTACTATCCAAGGATGATTTAATCCACTCAATTCATTTAGGACTATCCTTCCTTTCGGAATTACTGGATTTACTGTCCAAGGATGATTTAATCCACTCAATTCATTTAGGACTATCCTTCCTTTCGGAATTACTAGATTTACTGTCCAAGGATGATTTAATCCACTCAATTCATTTAGGACTATCCTTCCTTTCGGAATTACTGGATTTACTGTCCAAGGATGATTTAATCCACTCAATTCATTTAGGACTATCCTTCCTTTCGGAATTACTGGATTTACTGTCCAAGGATGATTTAATCCAATCAATTCATTTAGGACTATCCTTTCTTTCGGAATTACTGGATTTACTGTCCAAGGATTACTCAATCCTCAACCGTAAATTTAGGACCATGTCCAAGGATGACTTAATCCTCCACCGTACATTTAGGACCACGTCCAAGGATGACTTAATCCTCAACCGTACATTTAGGACCACGTCCAAGGATGACTTAATCCTCAACCGTACATTTAGGACCACGTCCAAGGATGACTTAATCCTCCACCATACATTTAGGACCACGTCCAAGGATGACCTTTTCCTCAACCGTCCACCAAGGACTTCATTCTTGAAGACATACGTCTACGGCTCTTCTTTCGGACTAAAGTCTAGGGATGATCCAATCCCCTCACATGTTCACGAAGAACTTCATTCACGAAGACATACGCCTACGGCTCTTCTTTCGAACTGAAGTCCAGGGACGATCCAATCCCCTCACCTGTTCACCAAGAACTTCATTCACGAACACATACGTCTATGACTCTTCTTTCGGACTGAAGTCCAGGGATGATCCAATCCCCTCACATGTTCACCAAGAACTTCATTCTCGAAGACATACGTCTACGACTCTTCTTTTGGACTGAAGTCCAGGGATGATCCAATCCCCTCACATGTTCACCAAGAACTTCATTCTCGGAGACATACGTCTACGGCTCTCCTTTTGCACTGAAGTCCAAGGATGATCCAATCCCCTCACATGTTCACCAAGAACTTCATTCTTGAAGACATACGTCCACGGCTCTTCTTTCGGACTGAAGTCCAGGGATGATCCAATCCCCTCACATGTTCACCAAGAACTTCATTATCGAAGACATACATCTACGGCTCTCTTTTGAACAAGTGTTCAAGGATGATACAATCCCTCGTCTTTCTCGGAGACACTTGTCTACGGCTCACTTTAGAACTTGTTTTCAAGGATGATGCAATCCTCACATGTATTCTCATCAATTACTATCGATCCTGGGAACCCATACAGAACTTGATTCACACTTCTTCTTTAATTACACCATTAAGCGAATGGTCTTATCTAGCCACTTGGAGAAAACATCTTATCATGATTCTCTTCTTCTTTCTAAGAGAATCTTCTAGCCACAAGCCTTCTATAGTGTGTTTGATTTGAAAATCTTTTTGTTTTGTTTTGTTTAACTCCATCGCTTGTACAGTGTTCATCATTCATCATGATCTTTCCTACAAATCAAAATTAAGTACATGATTAGTAATACTTTATAATCATCAAATCATATTGACATGATAACCTATTATGCATACAGATATCATTTACATAGTTATGCAACTATTTTGACCAATACTTTGGCACAACACTTTCCCATATCCTGTATGCATACAGTGGCTATCTAGATGCCTTCCATCTCTACCAGAACATACTATCGAGAGTGTGCACAGCTCTCAGCATGTCAGCAAAGAGGTTTCATTCTAGACAAGCAACAATGGAATGTTTGTCCAACTTACCAATCATATGCATATTAGTAGTATACTGTTCAATGCTCTATGAATGTTTACACTCAGCATGATATATTCTAGGAATACAAATATGCATACAAGCAATATCATTTACTATTTCAAATAACAACTCAAATACTTATCTTTTATGTTTGTGTGGTTGCCTCCTGCTTGATCTTCTGTATGTCTTTTGAACTTCTATTCATTCTGTACCACTGTGCATGTTCAAGTGTCATCCTCATGATATCATACACAAACATACACCCATTAGTATGTTCTAAATGTTATCAAAACATTATAGTTCTAAATAATCTTGAGAATGTATAGTCATGATTATAGTTAATAAACATTAGTATTCAAGATTTCAGGGAAGTCTTCTTTTACTCATGCATATCATCAATCAAGATAAAAGACATAATATGCATAATCCCTTGATTACTAACTTTATGAATAAGCATAACCAATCATACCAAGTATACTTATATAAGGGATCCTAACACAAGGTAAGATTCATGGGAAACATACCTGGATTAGTATACCTACTTAGTTATGTACAACATACCTAAACAATCTCTTCAATGATTTAGAGATCCTGAGCTAGAACCTGCATGTCTCATAGGTTAAGCATAATATAACAAAGTCATACATACCTCGTAAGTAGAACAAGGATTATGGATGAGTCTTTGTCTTCATGTTTTCATGGTCATGGAACCTGATTTGTCTTTTGTGATGTACCTGTATCTTGTTAGAAGACAACATCAACCTCACACAACATCATAATGCATTAGTACAATCATATAGCCCTAATCAATGAATGTCTTTGATCATTCACATGCATTCATACTGTTACTAGGGTGATAAGACAATTCTAATATTAATCAAGATTGTACTAATAAATAATATGAAGACAAACACATCATGAACTTAATCAAGAATTAGATTTCAAGACATACCTGAGCCTCCTTAAGTCATACCTGTCGAGACTTCTTGTAGTCTTCTTATGTAAGGCCTTAGCCTCAACTCCCCCTGAAACTTGATCTCGAGCTTGATTAGGGTTTTCTAGAGAAACCCTAAAAATTCAATCTTTGACTTTCACACTTTTGAATGGATGAAAGAATATGTCTTGTTGAGCTGATCAAACTAGCATACTTCAATTTTGGAATTTCCAAAATTTGACCCCTCAAAATTGCCTTTGAAACTTCTGGATCTTCTGGACAGGATCCCGAACTAGGGTTTGATGAAGCCCACCCTTCTGCCTAAACAAAAGGTTCTATCCAAGGCTCTAAACTCTTATTTTTCTTAGGAGCTTCCAGCCGTGGTTACAGACTTCAAAAATTCCAACTTTTGCTGAAGCCCTAATTTTCCATCTTTCCGATCAAAATCCCGAACTGGGGTTTGATCAAGCCCGGTCTTCCACCCAACCAAAAAATTTGATCTTGGTCTCTAAATTTCATTTTTCCTAAGTAGCATTCAGCCGTGGACTCCGATTCCAAAAATTCTAACTTTCTCCGAAACCCTAAATTTCGGAAGCCATGAATAAAGGTGCTCCAAAAATAATTTTGTTTTGACAGAAATATGCACCTGATTGTTTCTGCTATAACTCTAGAATTTTTTCCCCACAGGGTCTAAAACCCATTTTCTAGAGTAGCCTAACCTATCATCTTTCCATCCTGACAGGTCTGACCTCAATTGGGTTTTCCGAGAGAGAGTTATGCCAAGTGTCGCAACGTGACCTGTTTATGGGATAAAACAGGAGAGCGAACTTGTACGGCATGCCACATGTCACTGTTTGAACTTAGGCCTCTAAAAACTTTTCCTGAGATATCTCGACCTGTTGTCTTTCCATACTGACAGGTCTGACCTCAATTGGACTCTCTGAGAGAGAGTTATGCCAAGTGTCGCAACGTGACCTGTTTATGGGATAAAACAGGAGAGCTCACTTGTATGGTGTGCCACGTGTCGCTGGTTCACCTTCGGCCTCTGAAAACGTTTCCTAAGATAGTACAGTTTGTGTACTACTTGTCACTTTTTACTAAATTTCATTTGGAGCTTCCTAGCCCAAGTTATGACCTTTCTTCCAAGGTCACCTGATTTTGACTGAGATCTGGAAGAGGCAGAAACCCTAACTTGTACTGATCATAAATCACAAAGTACAACGAATCTGAGGGTGCTCTTTGGACACAAGGTACCTGGGGATGTTATCTTCGACTTGTAAACGTTTCATATCCTGAACCTTCGCCAAAATGGATTTATGGTGAAAGTTTCACGATGACTAGTTTTTGCTATGAAAAACCCTAGCCTTCAAATTGTCACAAGTAAAGCAAGTGTCGTAAGTGCCATACCTTGCTTTCCTTCATGTTAGCTCTGATACCATGTTAAGATTTAATATGCTAAGACAGAAAATAGCAGCATTACATTCCATTTCACAATAATAGCATATACAGGATCACTGAAGAAACAACAAGCACATCATAAACACAAGAGACAGAGATTTATCCTGGGAAACCCTCATGGGGTAGAAAACCCAACAAAGCTTCCTCAATATAGATGACCAGCAATATACAAAGATGAAACCCTGAGACATGATCTCCTCCTCCACAATAGCAGACCTCTCCTCCACAAGTGCGCTATCCTCAAGTGAGTGAGTGTGTATAATGAGGAACACACCTCCTCTATTTATACACTACTCTGATATGTATTTTACACAAGTACATGTAGGCTCGTATTTAACCATTAGGTTAAATACCCCATTATAACTGACTGGGCCGACCCCCACATGGTGGGTCTAATAACCCTTTGACCCATATAACACATACACGGCCGACCCCCACTAGGGAAGTCTAATAACCCAAGTTACCACATTCCGACGGAGGAATAAACATCTCCGGATATACAATAAGATCTTCACGGAGGAATGAAACATCTCCGGAATAATAAAGTACAAATATAATATTCTTTGAAGTTACAATATCTCAACATTAATTTTAATGTATGCTTTTAGTCAAGGTAGAAAGTGCAACTTAAAAGATACATATGTTGTTGCGTAGACCATTTATTTTTTAATTGTTATGGATATTCCACTGGAACAATTCGTCATAACAGATCTTACACCTTAGTTATTTTAATTAATTTATTATAATAATTGGGACTAAAAGGAAAATAAATAGAGCAATTAAATACACAATCCATGCAAATAAACACAAGATATACACTGGGAAAACCAATTATGGGGTTAAATCGAACTAGAAATGAGGATTATGCATTTCTATTTTCTTCTCTAATATGTAGTACAAATATAAAGAAAGTGGTACTCTCTATGGAGTTATCTATGACTCTGTAGCCATAATGGATACTATAGCATCTCATACTTCCTCTATTCTGCTCTACTATCCACTTCCATGTTGTTTCTCAATTATGGAACAATATATAACATTAGAAGAATGGGACCCCTTCTTTTCCTAACAGCCCAATATTTAACGTAGCACAATAGTCATTTATGGTTAGGGTTTTGGACCTTATAAAATGTTCTTTAATTTCCACATGTGTAATAAATGAGAGTTGACATGGAATGCATTAAGAGTTTTCGTCGTTGACTAGATGGGTCAACTTGTGGGAGGGATAACTTCTTCATACGAACTCTGATTGAGTGATCTTTGGACTGTTGGAAAGGTATCTGAGTATAGAATTGTATCATGACCCATGGTGATGGTGATGGATTATTTTACCCTAAAAATGTTGTTTAGACCCTCAAATAGGCCCCGAAAGGTTATGGACTCCAAATACACAAAATGAGAGCTACCCATAAAATTGCTCACATAAGGAATTTCATCCAATCTTCCACCCCCGAAAGATCCAAACATGTGAAAAAGTATTTATTGATTAATTGTGTATCCCACCTCCCCATTTTGAGAGTCTTTGATCACCAAAATAGTTTACTAAATCATGTGAGGAAATGTTTCTTCTACCTTTTCTTTTGAGTACCATTTACCCTTAACTTCTCTTTTGAGTACCATTTACCCCACCTTCCATAGTTCATATTGTCCCCCCTTGGTAGTCCAAGTCTTATTCTGCAACAATATTCCTTCTCTTAACTCTGCTTGAGCATCTAGTGTTAAATTTTCTTAATTTACTTCAATATGATCTAGGATCTTAACTGAGAGAACAACCTGTACAGCATATCTACAGCATATCAATCATGGAGACAATAATGCAAGCACACAAGAGACACAGAGATTTACTTGGGGAAAACCATAAAGGTGAAAAACCCCAATAACTTCCTCAGAGATAGATAGAGCAATGATACAACCAACCAAGAGAGATAACCATAACCTAGCAGTAGATCCTCCTCCTCCATAAGTGCGCCACTCCTCCTTGAGTGCATGTGTGAGAAGTGAGTGAGCAAATAGAGTGCCTCCCGCACTCTATTTATACTTGACTTGACTTGCCTTTTTACCTAACTCATGTAGGCTCGAACTTAACCACATAACATAATGCTGACTGGGCCGACCCCCAATAGGGTGGTCTAATAACCCTTAGATCCACATGGCCGACCCCCAATAGGGTGGTCTAATAACCCTTTGACCCACATGACTTATACAAGGCCGACCCCAAACAAGGTGGTCTAATAACCCATCAAGTATAAGTTACGACACTTACAATATAAATGACGACACTTCCTTATAGAGGAATAATACCATCTCTATAGGAATACAATATACATATATGTGAAATACATTCCGAAGTTACATATACATCAACACTCCCTCTTAACTAGGAAGGTATTTCTCAGCACAGTTCTTCTAGCACAAGTCATCTTCTCTGGATCATCGTCACTGGATAATCGTCATCGAGTCATCATCATCGTCACTGCTGCTACTATCTCAATCAATCTCTGAATCTATTCGTCATAGGAAGTTCTACAGAGCCAGTCCTTTTTCATACTGGATGTAGGCCCACCACCTGCAGGTCTTCATCATCACTGGCCATACTGTGGAATCCTCAGGACTTATTACGTGCGTCACAAAACCTCGAAAGAGCATCCCAGGCTTTTACGAGCACACAGCTCTACCTATAGGATCTCCCAGGGCACCGAATTACATGTGACCTCACCACAAAACCTCGCAAGAGCATCCCAGGCTGTTACGAGCACACAGCTCTACCTATAGGATCTCCCAGGGCAACGAATTACATGTGGTCATGGAAAAACCTCGCAAGAGCATCCCAGGACTGATTATGGGCACACAGCCCAACCTATCGGATCTCCCAGGGAAACGAATTACATGCCATAGGACAAAACCTCGAAAGAGCATCTGCCAGATATCCCAGGGCACCGAATTACATTCCATAGGCAAAACCTCGAAAGACTATCTGCAGATCTCCCAGGGCACCGAATTACATGTCCTCCTAGAGCAAAACCTCGAAAGAGCATTTGCCAGATGTCCCAGGGCACCGAATTACATGCCATAGGTAAAACCTCGAAAGACCATCTGCAAATCTCCCAGGGCACCAGATTACATGCTCATCTGCACAACCTAATCCACGGCCACAGAGTATCAACCTGATACTCACCATACATCATCCTGATGCATCCATGATCATCCTGATCATCATCACTGCAACGTCCTGCTGCATGTCATCTTGAGCAACATCCTGAAGCTCGTTATCTATGATCATCCTGATCATCACTGCAACATCCTGCTGCATGTCATCTAGAGCAACATCCTAAAGCTCGTCATCTATGATCATCCTGATCATCACTGCAACATCCTGCTGCATGTCATCTGGAGCAACATCCTGAAGCTCGTCATCTATGATCATCCTGATCATCAATGCATCTACCTGATGCATACCAAGTATCTATCTGATACATATCATCATACATGATCCTCCTGATCATCAATGTATCCACCTGATACAAATACAAATACATGATACATATCACCATACATGATCCACCTGATCATACAATGTATCCACCTGATACATATACAGATACATGGTCCAAGCATCCAACATGATGCATACATACATACATAAAATGATCCAACTGATCATATCCAGCATCCACATGATGCGTACATACATACATAAAAATGATCCAACTGATCATATCCAGCATCCAACATGATGCGTACATACATACATAAAAATGATCCAACTGATCATATCCAAGCAGAAACCAGAACATCATCCTGATGCTCATCATCCAATGCTTACATCCACAGCCATGTGAAGGATCCTCCTTCCAACATGCTTGGAATGGCTTCAGCAAATGTGTCCATCACTTCTTCCTCGAAGTGTCCTCGATCTGAAGAACGCCAAGCCTCTCTCTGAAGTACTCGAACTTCACCCTGGCTAGTGGCTTCGTCAGCACATCTGCAATCTGCTCGTCCGTCGCAACATACAGGAGCTTCACAGCTCCTCTCTACACCATATCCCTGATATAGTGATATTTGATCTCTATGTGTTTCGACCTGTCATGAAACACTGGGTTCTCAGAAAGCTTCACACAACTCTGGTTATCACAGAAGATACCAGTAGCCTCCAACGGGAGATCAAATAACTCAGACAGTAGCTTCCGTAGCCATACTGCCTCACAACTAGCTGAACAGGATGCAACATACTCTGCCTCAGCTGTACTCAGTGCTAAGCAGGACTGCTTCCTGCTAAACCAAGAGATCACACCTGATCCCATACTGAAGCAACACCCAGATGTGCTCTTCCTATTTGTAGCACTGCCAGCCCAATCTGAATCAACATAACCCTGCAGGTTAAACTTTTGATTCGCCTCATACCTGAGCCCATAATCCACTGTACCCTTCAGGTACCTCAGAACATGCTTTACAGCAACCGTGTGAACACTCCTCGGATCCGTCAGGAACTGGCTCAATGTGTTCACAGCAAAGCAAATGTCTGGTCTCGTGTTCGTCAGGTACATCAAGGACCCAATCATCTGACGATACATAGAGACATCAACTGGCTCAGATGAATCATCGCATAGAAGCTTTAGATTTGATGCCATAGGTGTGGCCATGGCCTTGTAGTCCATCATCCCGAACCTCTTCAGGATCTCTACTGCATACTTCCCTTGTCCAAGGAAGATTCCATCTGCACTCTTCCACACCTCCATGCCAAAAAAAAAATAGTGCATCATCTCCAAGTTCTTCATCTCGAACTTGGTAGTAAGCTTCCGCTGCGTGTCGACAATAAATCTATTTTCACCTGTAACAAACAGGTTATCTGCGTACAAAAGTAGTATCACTGGATTTCCTTCCTCAACCTTGTAGTAAAGGTTGGAATCCGCTTTACTCTTGGTAAAGCCCAAACTGGATAGAAGGCTGTCTATCCTACCATACCAAGTTCTGCACACATATCTGACTACACCATGCTGTCTTGAAATCCATCTGGTGCATCTTTTATTTCATCACTTTTATATTTCTCAATGCTGCCATCTGCAACATGCTTGATCTGATAGTTCCATATGGAAGTCATAACAAACTTCCCTTCAGGTCTTGGGACTACATCCCAAACATCATTCTTCATGATCGACGGATCATGGCATTCCATTTCTTCATCCCAAATCCTGGGAACTTCAATATCTTCAATAGATATCTTTGTTGTTGAACAAATGTTGTAGTTCTTCTTTTGTAGGAGATGGCATATGATCTTTCCCACACAACAAGTTAAATTGCATGATTAGAAAACATCTCATAGTTTTCAGAGCAAATTCTTACACATAAAGAAATATGTCATACAGTCATGCAATTATCTTAGCCAATGCTTCAATACAACATCTATCCATATCCCGTAACTTTCTAGATGCCTTCCAATCTCTACCATAACATTGTTAAGAGTGTGCACAACTCTCAACATGTCAGCAAAGAGGTTTCATTCTAGAGAAGTAGCAATGGAATGTTGTACAGTGCCATACGCCACTTACCCATGCATATTAGTAGTATACTATTCATCAATGCAATTATTCTAATATGCATAATTCACAACCTAATTCTAGGAACATCAGTATATACATCAGTGAACAGTATTATTTAAACAAACACATATGCAAGAAATGATAATTAAAATACTTATCTTTGTTTGTTCGTTGGGTGGACTCCCTCTGAGTCTTTGCTTTCTTGCAGGAGTTGCTGGAGTCCCAATCTGCAGTAGCTTCTTCTACACCTTTCTGTTGTGGAATGTAGAGAGATGGTCAACTCCCTTTGAATATCTGCATCCTTGCAGAAAATACTGAAGTGTGCTCCTTTGCTTTCTTGCAGGAACAACTAGAGTATGCTCCCTCTTGATCTTTGCTTCCTGAATTACCTGTTCTTGAGCTCATATTCATCCTTGGTCCCTATGCATGCTTATTAGTATCATGATTATGTTATCCTTGTGAACTCATATAAAATCATACATTCATTAGTATACTATTAAAACACAATAATCTCAAGCATGTATACTCATGATCATTTCAAACAGAAATAATAAGCATTAGCATTCAAGGTTTATGTAGGACTCTTATGGTTAGTCAAATCATAAGAAACATAACATGTCTAAACCTATAATTACTCAAACCTATGACTCTTCAGGTTAGTTGAATCATCAATCAAGATAAGAGATATAATATGCATAAAACCTGTGATTATTCAAACCTATACCTTCATGATTCTTCTGGTTAGTCATATCATCAATTATGGTAAGAGATATAATATGCATACACCCATGACTTATTCAAACCTATACCTTCATGATTCTTCTGGTTAGTCATATCATCAACTATGGTAAGAGATATAATATGCATACAGCCATGACTTATTCAAACCTACGACTTCATGAATAATCATTATCAAACAACACAACAATATAAGATCCTAACACAAGGTAGGATTCTATCTTGATATAGGAAAAACATACCTGGATTAGCATGCTAGCTATTTATGTCTAACATACTCACATGATGTCTTCTTGTTCTTCTTCAATGACTTGTGCTAGTAACCTGTATATCTCATAGATTAACTATTACAAAACCAAGTTATACATACCTCGTAAATGGATCTTCTATGAGATCCATGACAATGGATGAATCTTTGTCCTCATGTTATCATGATCATATGTTCTTGGACCAGAACATGATTTGTCTTTCTTGGTGTACCTTTCATGTTAGTAGACAACATAAACCTCATACAACACCATAATGCATTAGTACAATCATAAGTGTCAACACCCTAACCAATGAATATCTTCTATCATGCATTCATAATTTTGTTAAGGTGATACGACAAATCTAAAATCAACATTGTACTAACTGTAATAACATGAAGACAAACATACCATAAACTTAATCATGAACAAATCTCAAAACATACCTCGATGAGTCATACCTGTCGAGATCGCTTGTAATCTCCTTATGTAAAGCCTTAGCCTCATCTCCCTCTGAAACAGGAATTCCTTCACTTATGCAGGTGACCAATCCATCTTCTTCTAGGATTAACCCTATCCACTTGATTTGCAAGAACTGGACCTGGAGCTGGATATGGGTTTGTCAGAGAAACCCCAAAAATTCAAACTTTGAATTTCAAACTTCCGAAAGGATAGAAATGTGCACCTTGATGAGCTGATCAAGCTGGTATATCAGAATTTGAAAACTGCAAAGTTTCACTCCTCAATTTTGCCTTTGAGACTTCCGGATTCACTAGACGTGACCCTGAATTGGGGTTTGATCAAGCCCGTTCTTCTGCCCAATCAAAAGGTTTGATCCAAAGCTCTAAGGTTCTATTTTTCTGAGGAGCTTCCAGCCGTGGTCACAGATTTCAAAAATTCCCATTTTTACAGAAGCCCTAATTTTCCACTTTTCATGATCAAAGTCCCGAACTAGGGTTTGATCAAGCCCGGCCTTCTTCCCAACCAAAAATACTGATCTTGGTCTCTAAATTTCTATTTTGATGAGTAGCATCCAGCCGTGGTCTCCGATTACAAAAATTCCAACTTTCTACGAAGCCCTAAATTCCGGAAGCCATGAATGAAGGTACTCAAAAGTAATTCTGTTTTGACAGAAATATGTACCTGAATGTTTCTAGTGTACCTCCGAATTTTTTTGATCCACAGGGTATGAAAAAAGTTTTCTGAGATAGCCTGACCTGTTAGCTTTCCATCCTGACAGGTCTGACCTCAATTGGATTTTCTGAGAGAGAGTTATGCCAAATGTCGCAACGTGACCTGTTTTGGGATAAAACAGAGAAGCGAACTTGTACAGTGTTCCACGTGTCACTGTTTGAACTTCGGCCTCTGAAAAAATTTCCTGATATATCTCGGCCTGTTATCTTTCCATCCTGACAGGTCTGACTTCAATTGGACTCTCTGAGAGAGATTTATGCCAAGTGTCGCAACATGACCTGTTTATGGGATAATACAGGAGAGCGAACTTGTACGGCGTGCCACGTGTCACTGGTTCAACTTCGGCCTCTGAAAAAGTTTTCTGAGATAGTACAGACTGTGTACTATCTTCCACTTTTTACGAAATTTCATTTGGATCTTCCTAGCCCACGATATGACCTTTTTCCCAAGGTCACCTGATTTTGACTCAGATCTGGAAGAGGCAGAAACCCTATATTGTACAGATCATAAATCACAAGTACAAATGCATTAGAGTTTTCCTTGGACACAAGGTACCTGGAGATTTAGTCTTCGTCCTGTAAGCAATTTCAGATCCGAAAACTTCGCCAAAACGAATTTATAGCGAAAGTGCTACGATGACTGGGTTTGCTATATCAAGCCCTAGCATCGTAAGTGCAACAAGTGTCATACATGCCATTATCATGCCTTCTTTCAGGCTAGCTCTGATACCATGTTAAATTTTCTGAATTTAATTCAATATGATCTAGGATCTTAACTAAGAGAACAACATGTACAGCATATCTACAGCATATCAATCATGGAGACAATAATGCAAGCACACAAGAGACACAAAGATTTACTTGGGGAAAACCATAAAGGTGAAAAACCCCAATAACTTCCTCAGAGATAGATAGAGCAATGATACAACCAACCAAGAGAGATAACCATAACCTAGTAGTAGATCCTCCTCCTCCATAAGTGCTCCACTCCTCCTTGAGTGCATGTGTGAGAAGTGAGTGAGCAAATAGAGTGCCTCCCGCACTTTATTTATACTTGACTTGACTTGCCTTTTTACCTAACTCATGTAGGCTCGAACTTAACCACATAACATAATGCTGACTGGGCCGACCCCCAATAGGTGGTCTAATAACCCTTAGACCCACATGGCCGACCCCCAATAGGGTGGTCTAATAACCCTTTGACCCACATGACTTATACAAGGCCGACCCCAACAAGGTGGTCTAATAACCCATCAAGTATAAGTTACGACACTTACAATATAAATGACGACACTTCCTTATAGAGGAATAATACCATCTCTATAGGAATACAATATACATATATGTGAAATACATTCCGAAGTTACATATACATCAACATCTAGTGCTAAGTCCTCTACAGAAGGTAAAACCTGCTTAGGTTACTAATCCATTATGGACGGTTCATAGAGTTTATGGTTTTCAACATTCACTATGTAGTAAATGCACCTATATGAGGGTATACTAAGTAATACATCAAAGCCTTGATCTTCTTACCATGACCTTATATTATTTTCCTTGTTTAAGTGTAACCATACTCTTTCTCCCACTTTGAACTAATTTTCAACTTTGCGTTAGTCATGGACTATCCTTGCATTTTTCCTATGACTTCTTCAATGCCTTATATAATTGCAAATAGATCTTCCTAATATTATAAAAAAAAATTCAGATCTTAATGCTTTTGATATGGTGTATCCCTCACTCCCCCTTTCTTTCCATTTATGACATTTAGAGGTGAAGGTGGAGGATATGCAAAAAAAGTTTCAAAAGGTGACTTACCAATGGAAGTGTGGATTTCTCTATTATAGGAATGCTTAATATAGATCAATTTTTCATCCCAACTCTTCGAATGCATGTATTCATAACCCCTCAAAATATGCACCAAATTCATGTTGACTACTTCTGTCTTCATATCTATCTATGGATTGAATGTTGTAGACTCTTCAACTTTGTGGCCCATTTTCTCCAAAAATGCAGTCCAGAAGGCACTTATAAATATGGTATTCTTGTCTAAGATGATGGTCTTGATATACCAAAGTGCAGACAAACTTATTCAAAGAACATGTTTGTTGATTATTGTCCTCTAATAGTCTTTTAACAAGGCATAAGAATGCAAATCTTCCTAAATATTTCAACTAACACAAATAGATAGTCATGTACCTTCATAGTGGTTGGTAAACCACCCACAAAATCCATGGATATTATCTCCCATGGTATCGTAGTAACATGTAAGGAATCATACATACCTTGCTACCTATTATTTGGATTGCTTGTACAATAAAGTATGCATCCTCTAATAACCTAGGTTACATCTTCTTCCATTATAAATCAATAAACATACCTATGTAGTTTTCAATTCTCTCCCCCTACACCAAAATGTTGTGTAGATTGGGTGTGTGTGCCTCTCTGACAAGCTACAATCTCTCACCTTCAAGAGCACAGAGCTTGTTCAACTTGTAGAGTAACCAATCCCGGAGATTATAGTCAACCTTCCTATCATCTTATTCATCTTCTTTGTACTCCTACTTGTATGAATCATGGGTGAAAGTTTCAATGTTCATAAGAGTTACCGAAGTTTTCATGTTGGAAACAAGTGGCCTTGAGAGAATGTCTTCTAGATTGTTTGTACTTCCCTTCTTATACTTTATGATTAGATGGAATTGTTGTAAGAATCACATCCACTTATAATATGTTGTCTTTTGTAGCTTACTCTAGGTTTGAAAATATTGTAGTGGTTAGTGATCAATGTGAATGATGGTCTCCTTTCCCATCAAAAAGTGATTCCACTTCTTAACATCCTAAAATAGGGCATAGATTTGCTTATCGTAGGTAGGGTGATTTAGGACTTCCCCATGAAACATTTCATAATTATAGTATATCGGTCATCCTCCTTGCATTAGAATTGTCCCATGGCGTAACCACTTGCATATGTCTTCATTTCAAATGGATTCTGCAAGATAGGTAATGCGAGAACTAGTGCTTGATTGATCTTTCCACTGATATCTTATAAACATATAGCTGGTTATTTCCCCACTTGAACCCCTTGATGCTAGATTTTATGGCATCAAGAGGTGTAACCATAATAGAAAAGGAAGCTATGAACTTCTGAAGGTGTTTCATTCCCCCCCCAAATCTCCTAAATTCAATGACATTTGTTAGATTTGTCCACTTAGTGATGGCCTCAAGCTTTGCGGGATCAATATTGAGTTCCCCACCATCGACCAGACACCCAAAATACACTGATGATTACTAGGTGAACTCACATGTATTCAAATTATCCAAAAATTTGTGCTTTTCCATAGTCTCTAACACCTTCTTGAGATGTGAGATATGTTATTCCTAGATAGAACTATAAACCAATATGTCATATATATATATGATAACAAACGAATCTAATAAAGGGCATAATACGCCATTTATAAAACACATAAATGTAGTTGGTGCATTGCATAAACCAAATGGAATTACTAACCATCATATAGGACTTGCCTATTCTTGAAGGTAGTATTCCAAGTGTTTTCTTCCTTCAGTCACACCTGGTGGTATCCTTATTTGATATCCAACTTTGTGAATTACTTGGCATGTTGCATTTGGTCCAACAGATCATCAATCCTAGGAAGAGGGTACCAATTTTTTAGTGTGATATTGTTCAATTCTCTAGTTGATGCACATCCTTTAAGTCCCGTTCTTCTTGGTTACAATGATGATAATTGAACCAAAAGTTGAGGTGCTTGGTCATATCACACCCTATTACAATAGTTGTTTCAACTGCTTCTTAACTACATCTTCTTCTATGATAGAGCGTCTATAAAGTTTGATGTTAGACCATGGATAATTTGGAAATAGTTGTATCTTGTTCTCCACCTCCCTCTTAAGTGGTAGCCCCCTATTATCCTATAACACATCTATGTATTCCTAGAAAAGGTTCTCAAACTGATGTTTCAACTCTTTGGTACATCTCTCCAAGGATTCCTTCACTTTTATCAATTCACCTTCTAACTAATTTTTCTTAACAAAATAAATTATACAAAATTCCTACTTGAGCTTATCATCTTTGCTCGCTTGGTTGGAAATTACTAGAGAGATATTCTATTTACCTTTGTGTGCATTGATGATGAATGATTCCGCGTCCTTGATCAATTGGTTGGATCTCTTCATGAATATCACACTCATCATATAAATGTATGGTCTTCCGAAAACTGCACCACAAACATTTAGGGGAACTATGCCTACCTCCACTTCATCAATATACTCTACACTTACGGAAAACTTGATCTTTCACATTTTCATGACTCTAATTTTTGCATCTTTATTTACCCACCCCAATGGGAAGGGACTTGGATTATCGTGTTATTTTAATCCAATCTTATGTACAATATCCTCTGTTATGAGGTTTTTATGTGGACCAAAATAGAATAGAGCATCAATATTGGTCTTCTTGACCTAGATCTTGACATGGAATATTTTTATCATCTCTTTCTCTTGCTTAGGGTGAAGGATACTCAGATTCACCTCCTTATGCATTGTGGTATAGATAATATTCTGATATGCATACAAGTTTCATTCTAACTCTTTTTTGTGACTCCATGGATAGAATGTTCTTTTTCTCAGCATCCTTCTTGTGGTTCTTAGGTTTCAACCCTAGATGTAGCATTCAACCCTTTTCTTTAGTGTGACCATCGATGTTACAAAGGTTATAATGGTTTCTCATATCCTTGCACTGATGTGGCATGGCTATAGTATTCTTCTCCTTTCCCTTCCACTTCGTCTTCCCCTCCTTGGTATCATCTTAACTCTCTTTTTGTTTTGAACCACCTAGTTGTCTTTTGGGATGTTGAAAATGCCTCCGACTATAGAATTGCATCATGGCCAATGCATTAGCAATGGGTTGTTTTAACCCCCCAATTTTTCATTTGGAGTTTCAAACATGCCTTGAAAGTTTCCAAACCACAAATTTGCAAAATGTGACCTACCCATAAAATGAGCCCTACAATCCAATTCATCCAATTTGTTGAGCCAAAAATATCCAAACAGATAAAAAATTATATATTGATCCATTTAGGATCAATCCTTATATTGGAACATTGTAGTTATTTATATTACATCATTATATAGTTATATTGAAACATTTCAATATTCATCCTCTCCATCCTTGGATCATTATTTTGAAAAATTACAATTATTTAGATTACATTACTATAATAGAATAAAAAAAATCACCAAGTTCAACTAGTGATATCTGCAACTATGTTGGCTATGCAACAATAGTATCCTCTAACCCCATTCTTGTAAATAAAAACATCATGAAAGGATTTATTTATTTTACATAAATAACATTTTTCACTTGTAAGTATGTCAACTTGTGTGTTGATTTCAGATAGGGTCTCAATGTGCTATCAACCCATGTTCAAAATTTGACAAGAATAGATTCATCGTAGAGAAATGTGTGGTTCGTCAATAGAGAGTCCCTCAATAGAAGTCAACATAAAAAAATACATTGTTCCATCTATAGCTTCCTATGTATCAAAATAATGGTGTTTCTTTACCAAATTAATAAACGTTTATGATTTTTTAAGTTTTTGATATCGATGGATTCAAAATTCAAAGAATCCATAGGTTATGTGTCTTGCAACTTATGATTTATACCCGCAATAGGAACAATGGAAAGGTTGGGTTGTATATTTGGTTACCCCTTATCTTAAGGCCCGAATAATGGATTTTCTTATGCACCCTATTTTTTCTTAGTGGAAAATTGCTTTCTAGTGATCTAGTATATGCAGTCTCACAATAGAACAACTATACCATTACATAACATTATAATTGAGGTATCTATTAGCATATCTAAATATCGACATAATTCAGATCTTAAAAGATAGAAAAGGACCCAGAAAATGAAAGTATAATTTTGTTTTCACCTCTAAGCTATTTTAAAATTATATGATCCAAATAGAATAAACGAACCATATGAATAATGATTTACATTATCTAATTCAAAAAAAAAACATGACCAAGTAGTTAAAGAAACTTTAGGTCATGTAATTTTTCTTGATCCAAAGTAAGTATGAATTTGATTACATGAGTTAGTGTGTCATAGTGATGAGAGACCACTCTATTATCTTATTATATAATTTTATTTGAGATTTAAAAAAAAAATATTCTCCTATTACAAAAAGACACTCTATAAATAAATTGTTTTATATATTAATAATCCAACATATGCTAACTATAAAAAACCATAAAATAAATAAATAAAATCATTTATAGATAGTAAGGATACCTTTGTTTAAACAATATAAAATAAATATGAATCACATCTTTTAAACGTTTTCTCTACTTTTGATTATAGATTAAAAAGGTTATCAAATAAATATTTTTATGTAATATGAAAATTACATTGTAAGAAAGATCTCAATCCTTTATTTTAAATTCATGCAATTGCTTTAATAGATTAATTTTTCCATATTTTTTTAATTAATTAATAAAATCTCTTATTCAATGTAATAAGGAACTATTATAATTTTTTGGTCATATTCAATTTATTCATTCCATATATATCCAAACATACTATTATTAGTGTACAAGACCCGCCAAACAAACTATTAGTGTGTACAAGACCTCGTCAATTTAGACATTGTAAAGGATACGAGTGTACTATGGATATGTTTTCTGGTAGTATGTTTTATAATAAGGTTTCATTTTCTAAATATATATTTATATAGGCACAACAATGTATATTTTATTTGTCTTTTTCATCATTTGATTGTTATACTCAAATATGGTAATATGCATAATATTCATGCTTCAATAACATTGTAATTATTTATATTATATTTTGGATTATTATATTGAAATATTGTAATATTCATTATCTTCATATATAAGTCATTATATTAAAATATTGTAGATATCTACATTATATTGATAGAGTTGAATAAAAAAATCATTAAGTTTGACTTTGTTTCATATTAGATTTCTAACGTATGATTGAACAGATAAATATTATTTTTTGGTAATTAACTAGAAAACCAAATTTTTAAGAGTTGTGTTTTATTATAGGTTAATAATCAAGTTTCATTCTCTAAATGTGTAATTGTATAAGGTACAAAAATTTAAATGTTTATGTCCTCTTAATCCTTGGACTATTATATTGAAATATTGTAATAACATTGTAATATGCATCATATTGATGGTTGGATAGTTATATTGGAACATTGTAATTACTTATATTTCATTGTTGGATCATTATATCAAATCTTGTAATATTTACCCTCTTCATAAGTGGGTCATTATATTAAAACATTGTACTTATTTACATTATATTGTTAGAGTAGATTTAAACACTTGTCTCCAACTAGATTTTCTATAATGGTATCCTCTAACTCTCATTTATTGAAGGAAATTCACACGATCCAAATATATCTTCAAATTTGAAGGATTGATTGTAGTTTTTGGATTTCCCTAATGGTTTTCTTACTAATGTGAGGGGTTGCATATCCATTTTGGTGATTTACTCTAGTGTAATTGACTAAATTTCATCAAGGAAAAAACTAAGGTGATTACATATGCCCTCTTATGTGTGAGGTTAGGAGGATCTTCTGGACTAGTAAATTTTTTATGTGTCCGATACTACAAACTGAAAAATATTTCAATGAATCCAAGAATCAATTGCGTAGTAAACTGAAACGATTTGACACACAACTAAATTTAATGAAACTCCAAGTGGTCTATTGTTATAGATAGAAACATCACCAAAGGATCTATTTTTTTAACGAGAAATAATACTTCTCACTTGTAAGAGGATTTCCTTGTGTGTTAATAGTTGAGATAGGGTGTCACTATGCTATTGACCCATGTTCAACTTTTGAAAAGCATAGATTTTTCCTAGAACAATGTGTGTTTCATTCATTTTAGTGAATCCTCATATTGAATTGGCATATAATAATACATCAAGTTGGGTTTATATCTCCTTGTGCATCCAAGAAAAATATTTTTTATCCAAATCAATAAGATATTATGTTTGTTTAAGTGATTATTATTGATTGCTTCAAAAGTCAAATTACATAATAGGTTAAGTGTCTTTTAACTTACAATTTATACTCTTAATATAAATAATGGAATGATTGGGTTATAGATTTGGTGACACAATATCACAATAAAGAAAATTCTCTCATGGCATTGTATGAAAAATGAGGCAATGGTTAGTATGTCAAAGTGTAGAGCCTAAAATATGGGAAGGATTCACAAAATGAAATTATAAATTTTGATGCCACCTCCAAGTCACTATGGATTGTGTGATCTCAAATGCCAAAGAATAAACTAGTAATATGAACAATGATTCACTTTGAACATTCAAGTTTAAACAAAAATATGACTAAATATTCATGTAATTCTCTGAGTCCAAAATTTCAAATTTGACTACATTACTTCTTGCTAGTACCTTGTAGGAGATACCACTTCATTAACTTGGTATCTAATTTTGTTTGAGGGTTTTGCAAGAAAATATTCTCCCATGGCAAAAGTCATCTCTACACAAAATTTCCTACAGTAAATAACACACTTTACACATTTTCAGAATAATGATAGTATATTTTTGGAAATTCATGAAGGAATTGCACTTAACCCTATCCACACAAGAGCATGTTATTTGAGAGACTTCAAAAGAGATGAGGGGCAATAAAAATAGTTATTTTTCACCAACCCTATAATCATTATTTACCTAATAAAAATTTGACAATATGTTAGAATCTAAATTAAAAAGAAATGAAGGTGATAGGGTCCCATTCAAGATCAACTTTTAGAAATTAAATTTATAAAAGAAGTTGATAAGAAAAATCAATAATTTTTTAAATTATTTGAATACACTATGTAGAAGAAATAATTAGTCATTCTAAATAATTGATTAACTTTAAAGATTGTAAACTAACATTTGTAGTATGTAATTAGAATTTCTTTTACAATTTGTAAAAGAAATAATACCACCAAACTATTAAAATTATTAAAAACTTAATTCTACTAACTTTTTTAATGTAAGAACTTAATTTTATTGATCCACTTAAAATTAAAATCTATTTTCAAATAAATGACATTGCTATTAAAAAAAAGTAAATAGATTCCTTAAATATTAATGGTTCATTTTGAAAAGGTAATTAACAAAGATACAAATTTTAAAAATAAATTCTATTAATTATAATAAATGATAAATTTTTTAATAATAAATTTTTCCAATTTCTCCATTCATAATAAACGAAAAAAAATTTAAATGACTACTGTAGAGTGACAAATCACATACCCTTTGATACCATTGATTGATTTATTATTAATATTAATTTCTTCATCATCATGCACGTTACCAAGTAACTGTTGGAGGGTAGTTTTTTTATTTCTTGATACCATTGATTAAAATAACTGTTGGATGGTGATTTTTAAATCATCATGAAGATAGCCGTTGGATAGTGCTTTTTAAAAGCACTTGAAAAATAGCTGTTGGATGGTGCTTTTTAAACGACCATGAAAACAGCAGTTGGAGGGTGCTTTTTAAACCACCATGGAAATATCCATTTCATCAAAATATTTTAAACCACCACAATCCATCATTGATACGCTGATGCGTAAGGAAAGGGTTGCTATTTATCTTGGCATTTATTGCTGATGCGTAAGCAAAGCGTTGCTATTTATTTTTCCATTTCCTGGTGCCCTAATTTGCTCCTCCTAGCTTTGCCCACTCCATTCCTCTGTATCATTTTTGTCATGGCTTTATGCGATGCAGGGAGGCAGATTTTTGGTGCATTGGCTTTCAAGAAATATGGATGCAGCAGTGTTATAACTCTTCGCCAAGACTGTGCTGAACATTGGCTTTCAAGAAAATATGGATGCAGCAGCTTCCCGATGGCCTTTCTCAACAAAATCAACCAAGGCTACTATCGATGCAGAAGCTACTATTGCTACAGGTGATCTGTTCGGGGAGAGCGCTACTGGTGATATGCTCAGGTAGACCTCAGATGTGTGTCGGCTCTTAAATCTATGTCTGCAAAGGCTGAGGAAGCCCTCCAAAAGAAAATCATAACCTAAACAAGCTTGGACACAGGGTTAGTTGCTAACTTGTACATCCCAGATTTCTGTTGTTAACTTGCACATCCCAGAGTGGAATTTATGTGAGAGTTGTTAACTTGCACATCCACGAACGGGAGGGCGAGAGGGCTTAGTTTAACTGGATGGATCAAAAAATATAGAAGCTGAAATAAAACTATCGAGAGACAGCAAAAGTGAATATTTAAAGAAGGGCTGAAATAATCAATTACCGAGCAAACACCCGATGAAAAAAGCAGACTGCAGAACCCCAACTTTGTATTTCTGGTAACAAACAAGGCCCCATTCGGAGACCCTGGAAACTCCGCTTCCTCTGTCCCAGTTCCAGGAAGCCTGATCCATGGAGCATATAGATCCGATCAGGCTACGGGATTCGAACCCTCGCCTCATGGAAAAGAAATCGTCAAGGGGTTTCTGAGTGTTGCAGAGCCATTGGGGTTCGTAGTCGCCTGGGTTCTTCATCGTTTGCAGACCAAAAGACGAAGCAAGGTCTACTGCAAAAATTCTCAAAAGGATTTTTCCTTGTTTGGGACGCTGGTTTTCAGCGGCCAGCCTCTAAGATGGCAATTAAAATCAAGAATATTCGAATCCCGACACAAATTAATCCGAGAAGTTACAACTTGGGTGGATTACTTTAAATGAAAATGCGTCAGGGGAAGGGAATCGGATCTTTCGATAATATGTTCTTCTACGAGGTACGTAGATACTATGGATCCCGATTCGGGCGTGGCATATGGCAGCTCATATTCTAAACGAACTTGGATTTTATAGAGAACTTTCTTGGAGTTAGCTGGAAACTCAAATCGGACAAAATGCAATTGGATGTGGATGGCACCCTCCTCACTTGGATTCGATGGTAAGTTCATTTGCTATCTTTCTTGTTTTTTTTCAAGTACCTCTGATTTATTGTTATTAACTTCTGGTCCTCTCAATCCAGTTCCCTATTTTAATTAATCATCCTAGATATGGATTATTGTAGTTTAAGATTATATATAAAAAATATGCTTACATCTTAATTTTGATTTTGTTTCTTTATTTATAATCTGGCTTAAATACACTCAGTTTTAAAAAAAATCCACCGTAAACATGTATTGATAGGGTTAGAATAATATGTATTTAGAATATGGATAGAAAATTCTGTTCGAAACAATGGAACAAACATACAAACCGGTATTTTTCGGCATTAATAGAACAAGTCATGAGTTTAATCTAGAGCTCACAGGTGACATTACACCTTAATTATCATGAACATGCTATGTGTTTTGGAATTTTTGGCATTTTTCTTATGCCTGGTTTAGAGCAGCAAGAACCTCTAATATTTCCTTTGATTTTATGAAATGTGTTTTAGAATTTTACTTTCATATTATTAATTTTATTTTGTTAGCGTTAAATATGAATTTTCTTGGGCCACTCATATTTTAAGGTAACCAATCTTTGTTGTTGTCGGATAAAAGAACAAGTTATATAAAATTAAACACCTTATATAAAATTAAGTGCTTATGTATTATTATTAATAAATGTTACCTTTAGAAAATTCCAAGTAAAAACTGATGACTAGATTCTTAACAGATGTGCACAATTGACTTTGATTTCCCTTGAGGAGCGCGCATGTGAAAGGATTGAAGAATTTTAACAATATTTTCTCCCGCAGAAATTTTGTAAATTTAAAATCAAATAAATAAAATAAGTATTTAGTATAGTTTTATGAATGGACCGATATAATATGGAGAAAAAGTTATATTTCCTCTGATTTTATGAAACGGGTTTTCCTAGAATTTTACTCTTTTACAAACACATCAACCGCAACTAGTTTTTAGAACAATACATCATGAATCAGGTTTTCATGTGTCGGGTTTTAGAATCTTCATTTTTAATGTTTTAAATGGTTGAGAAAAAATTTAATCCATTAAATTTAAATATGATTTATCATTAACATTTAGATTTTCCATGCTTTTTCTTTATATCAAAGCTAAAACTCAATTAAATAGTTATTTTGATAGGTTGATCCGCTACATAACTACCATCGTGAAAAAAGATAAATTAGGTTGTAATATAGTTATTTATTAAAAAAATCTTACCGTTATATGAAGTTGGTTAACTATTTATTAAATTTAAATATGATTTATCATTAACATTTAGATCTTCCATGCTTTTTCTTTATATCAAAGCTAAAACTCAATTAAATAGTTATTTTGATAGGTTGATCAGCTACATAACAACCATCGTGAAAAAGATAAATTAGGTTGTAATATAGTTATTTATTAAAAAAATCTTACCGTTATATGAAGTTGGTTAACTATTTATTGTAAATATGTTTAATATAAAATATCTTAGATTATGGTTTAGTGAAAAGTTGTTATACACAACAAAAAAATCATTAGTCATTGATATGTAGTTAATTTGTATTAAAAATTAGTAAATATTATATTTTTTGAAAATAATTATATTAATAAATTTGATTTTAATCATAAAATGCATATATTGTATTTTTATATTTTATATGTTATAATTACTTTAAAATATATTATATTATATTTTTTCTTATTAAAAATGATATTTTTTTTCTTTTATTTATTCTTATTGTTATTGAATTTAGTTTAGTGATATTTCTTTTAATAAATTTATTTCAAAATATGTTTTACTTTTTATTGTGTAGGGGTAAGGGGAAGGGGAAGGTGAGTATAAGGGAGAGGGGAGAAGAATGGATAAGAGAGGAGGGGGAGGGTGGGGGAAGGGGAAGGGAGAGGGGGAGTATAGGGAGGGGGAGGGAAAGTGGGGGAGAGGGAGATGGAGTGGGTGGGGTAGAAAAGATAAGAGGGGAGTGTGAGGGAGATGGGGGTGAAGGGAGCAGGAGGGAGAGAGGGAGTGGGGATGGTGGGGGGAGAGGGAGAGGGAGAGTGGAGGGAGAGTTGGGAGAAAGAGGGAGTGTGGACGGTGGGGGGAGGAGAGGAAGAGGGGGATGAGGGAGGGGGGTGGAGAGACTAGGATTGCGAGGGAGAGGGGAGAGAGTGAGCAAGGGAGAGGGAGGAGGGGTTAGGGGAGAGTGGGAAAGGGATGGGGTTGAGGTGGGGGCAGGGATGAGGGCTGAGGGAGAGCAGGAGGGATTTGGGGGGTATAATGGATAGGAAGGGAGGGTGAGGGAAGGTGGGCGGTGGGGGATCTGGAGGGATAGGGGGGGATAGGGAACATGAGGAAGTGGGGTGGGTGGGGTAAAAGGAAGAGGGAGGTAGAGTGGAGAGAGTGGTGGAGGGGGAGGGAGGGAGAGGGAGGGAGGGGGAGAGTGGTAGGGGTGGAGGTTGAGGGATAGGGGGATAGGTGGAGGGGAGGGGAGGGGAGGGGAGGTGAGGGGGAAGGAGTGTGAAAGCGGGGGGAGGCGGTGTGTGTGGGAGGAAGAGAGGGGCAAAGGGGGAGGAAGAGGGAGAGGGAGACAGGGGAGGAGGGGGAGGAAGAGGGAGATGGGAAGAGGGGAGGAGGGGGAGGGGTAGATGGGGAGGGAGAGGGAGAGGAGGGGGGAGGGGCGGAGTGAGAGGGAGAGGAGGGCGAGGATGGGAGGGGTGGAGTATAGGGATAGGAGGGGAGAGGGAGGGAGTTTAGAATTAGGGGAGAGAGAGGGGGGAGGGGGTGGAGGTCATGTGGAGGGGGAAGCATAGGGATAGGAGTGCAAGGGATAGGAGATGATGTGGAGGAAGTGTTAAAGGGGGGAGGGGTGGATGGGGAGGGAGAGGGAGAGGATGGGAGGGGGTGGAGTATAGGGATAGGATGGGAGGGGTAGGGAGTGTAGAATGGGGGGAGGGTGAGGGAGAGGGGGGAAGGGGGTGGAGGTCATGGGGAGGGGAAACATAGGGATAGGAGTGCAAGGGATAGGAGGGGATGGGGAGCGAGTGTGAAAGGGGGGTGGGGGAGGGAGAAGGGGGAGTGGAGGGAGAGGGATATGGAGAGGGGGAGTGCGGGGGAGGTGGAGGAAGAGGGAGAGGGGGAGAGGGGAAGATGGGGAGTGAGAGTGAGTGGGAGGGGGGAGCAAAGGGGGAGGGGGAGGAAGAGGGAGAGGGGGAGAGGGGAAGATGGGGAGTGAGATTGAGTGGGAGGGGGGACATAAGGATAGGAGTGCAATGGATAGGAGGGGATGGGGAGCGAGTGTGAAAGGGGGGTGGGGGAGGGAGAAGGGGGAGTGGAGGGAGAAGGATATGGAGAGGGGGAGTGTGGGGGAGGGGGAGGAAGAGGGAGAGGGGGAGAGGGGAAGATGGGGAGTGAGAGTGAGTGGGAGGGGGGAGAAAAGGGGGAGGGGGAGAGGGGAAGATGGGGAGTGAGATTGAGTGGGAGGGGGGACCGAAGGGGGAGGGGAATAAGGAGTGAGAGGGGAGGGAGAGGGAGAGGGAGAGGCGAGAAGGGGTAGATGGGGAGGGATAAAGAGAGGGGTGAGGGGCAGAGGGGGACGAAAAGGGAGAGGGTGGGAGGGGGTGGAGGGAGGGGATGGGTAGGAAGGGTGGGAGGGGCTGGAGGGAGGGGATGGGTAGGAAGTGTGAAAGGGGGGTTGGTGCAGGGAGAAGCAGCAGAGGAGGGAGAGGGAAAGGGAGATGGAGAGAGGTAGTGTGGGGGAGGGGGAGGAAGAGGGATAGGGGGAGAGGGGAAGATGTGGAGTGAGAGTCAGAGGGGGGGAGGGGTGAAGGTGGAGGGGATCTATGTGGGAGGGGGATAGGGAGTGAGAGGGCAGGGAGAGGGAGAGGGAGAGGGGGGTAGTGGCAGATGGGGAGGGAGAGGGAGAGGGAGAGGGTGGAGGGGGAGGGAGAGGGAGAGGGTGGAGGGGGAGGGAGAGGGAGAGGAGGAAGAGGGAGATGGTGAGGGGAAGATGGGGAGTGAGAGTGAGAGGGGGGATGGGGTGTGTGTGGGAGGGAGATAGGGAATGAGAGGGGAGGGAGAGGGAGGGGGAGAGAGGGGGGAGGGGTGAATGGGGAGGGGGAGGGAGAGGGAGAGGGAGAGGGGGAAGAATGGAGGGAGATTGAGAGGATTGGAGGGGGTGGAGTGTAGGCATAGGAGGGGAGGGTGAGGGAGTGTAGAAGTGGGGAATGGGGAGGGAGAGGGGGGAAGGGGCTGGAGGTCATGGGGAGGGGGAAACATAGGGATAGGAGTTCAAGGTATATGAGGGGATGGGAGGGAGTTTGAAAGGGCTTGGGGAAGGGAGGAGGGGGAGTGGAGGGAGAGGGAGAGGGAGATGGAGATGGGGAGTTTGGGGGAGGGGGAGGAAGAGGGAGAGGGGGAGAGGGGAAGATGGGGGGTGAGAGTTAGAGGGTAGGAGGGGTGAAGGGGGAGGGGGTGTGTGTTGGAGGGGGATAGGGTGGGGGGGAAGAGGGAGAGGGGGAAAGGGGAAGAGGGGGATGAAGAGGGAGAGTGGGAGAGGGGAGGAATGGGAGGGAGAGGGAGAGGGTGTAACATCCCATTAATTTCATAAAAATTTAAATATTTTAAGGTAGCATTAAATGTTGAAATTGTAATTGCGGAAATAATAATTTCTATATTTGTTAACTAAATACAGCTTAAAGATAACGACATTTAATCTTTTGTTTAAAATAATTTACGATAATACTTTGTTTGTGCTAAACTACAAAGCTAAATGTTGTATTTAAGTTTTCTTGCGATACTAAACATCTAGACATAATACTAACAGTTTATTTTTCTGGATGATGACGAAGGGGTCCTACAAGGTACCCTAGGGCTTACTTAGCTATGTTTAGCTAAAGCATTTGAACCTATTCTTTGTGCAGATACACAGGTAAGAACATTACAACTAATCAGTGTTTTACGAGTAATTCTAGTTGTGTTTGGTAGTCTACGTTTTAAGATAACCCGAGTACTTCCTGGCATGAGAATTATTAATGGTAAGGGTCTCTGTCTTAATTCTATTAAGTGTTATCTTGATCATACTTATAAGTTTGCATGAGTTATACTATAAGTATCTACTCTACATTTTCAAGAAAAGATACGTATTCTAAGTCATCTCAATTACTTGTGAGATTGAAATGCATAAGTGTTATCATGATCTTAGTGTCAATTATTCAATTCTCAAATAGTAAACATTATGAGTATGCATAGTAATATAGCAAAGGCTCTATATTATGACTATTATGTATATGAATGATACTATTGTGAACTTGCGACACTATGGTACCTAAACCCTTAAAAAAAAAATATTCATAACTATGTTGGCAAAAATAGAATATAGAAAAACACTCCATTGTGAAGTTGTATATAATATTGAACCCTAGACTAAACTAAATGTTTGAACAACTTTTATGGATGTAATCTACATAGATATGAGGTTGTTTATCAAACTATGCAACCATATTAACATTGTATGTTATGATTTACAACGTTGGAATGCATTTCAAATAATATCGACTTTAAATTAAATGATACAAACCTATACTTTTATAATGACATATAAAACATACAATTATTGACCCATACTTCGGTACTGCTATGAGCTATACGTAGTAACTTTTATGTCTTGGCACTAACAGTTAATGAGGACCATGCATGAAAAGACTCGCGTGTTGGTAGGATTTTTCATATCTAGTCTAGTAATAAAGTTACCTGTCTATAGTGTTAATTGAACTTCCATGCTCGATCTGTCATGGCTAAGGTGCATGTGGGAGTGATCCAAACTATGGCTAATACACCGAGTTGTTCACTGTTTTGAACCACATCGTATTAGGTTGGCAGTAAGGTAGATGTGATAATAAATGTAGCAATTAACAGGTTGGTGCTCGATCTTCGATGAGCCTTGATGGCTCCACTAAGTTTACATAATTTCTAACTCCCTTGTAATTCATTTGGTTAGGAGAGGTTCTGTGGAGAGGCCGACAAGCCGAGTGATGTTAGGGTTTCGATTATTAGAGGTCTCCATACTCGAAACCATGACCTATGAAATTTTAACCTGCAACTGAATGTATTGTTGAGAAGCCAAGCTTTGTTTGATGTTTACAGTAGAAAGGAAGTTAGAGTATTGCACTTATAGTTGGCTTCTGCTATGTATGGTTGAGAGTAATCCTTCAAGGTTTTTCATTAAGTAGATTCGAACCATGTTTCATTTTCAAGCATTGAAATGCTATGGTGTATAGAACTGGAATCCTTGTCGGTGTACTAGATAGGTGGATATGTCGATTTTGTTTGTAGGAAAAGTCTCAGAACTACAGTGTACAGGTAATACTTCACATAAGTAGTGTTAGGGTTAATTTTTTTTTGTTTTAATGTTAACAACTTAGAGGATATCATTTAACCTCACAAATGTTTTTGTGATAGGTTCTTCTTGATGTTTAAAAGGTTTCAGTGTTTTGAAAAGCTCGAGGAATGAATCACTCGTCCACCAGTAAGCCTAGGAGGTTCCCTACTTCGTAGGATCTCCTAGCTTGTCATGGCCGATGTTTGGTGTTGGTAAAAGATATTAGGCATAGTTTTTAAGGTTCTAAGAATTAAAATTTTATATACCAGAGGATATTACCCTCGACTGGTCTTGTACCAAGTTTTACAATGTTTCACTGGAATGTAACTTTGTTTAGGTTTACAAATACTAAGGGTTAATCCCTCGTTGATTTAAAAATGGAAGAATAGTGTTTAAAACTTCAAATAGTAGTATGTGCAATGTTTAAGTTTCAAGTCGTCGTTGTTTGAGTAATCAGTAGTGTTTTTTATGAAAGACAAAAGCCACGGGCTAACTCGTTTCTGCGTAAAGAGGTTCTGTGCTACAATGTTTTATACTTAGGTTCTGAATAATGATAAAAGACTGAGTTTAAATTCCTCAAATCTAAAAAGGGTTTATGTGCATCTTCTTTGCTGCTAAAGTTAATAGATTGGCTAGGGAAAATACATTGTCGATTTTACAATACTTCTTTGCATATTTTACAGTTGCAATGTACCCTTCTTACTAGGTTCAAACCCTCGTCATTTTTATGAAATGTTTTTGAGATTTTGAGAACAATGTTGTAGTGAGGTTTTCGGCCCTCAAGTGACTGTAAAGATTATAATGTTATGTGGAGTCATCTACGGCTTAGTTTAACATGGATATAGTAAAGGTTAAATAAAATCAATTCTTCATTAAATTTTTAAGGAAATGGTTATCGTACATGAATTTTGTGGTGCTTAGGTTTTGTCGTTCCTCTGCTGTCTATTTATTATGAAAATGAACTGTGTTTTTAATAGTGGCCGAGAGTTAAGTGATTAACACTATACTTGTATCAACAACTTAAATAATCTTGATAAGTGAAATAATCAACCTAACATGGAGACTTAGTTTTTATCACTTATCTTGTATTATTCAAAGTATGAGTTATAATAAGAATATAATACTAGTGTTTTGAGGTTGATACTGAACTGCTATCTGTTTTTTTTAAACAAAGAGTTTGTACAGTGTAATAAGAATGTTAACTGTTATAACTCACGATTAACAATGGAAGAAATAAACTGGAAGAGTGATATTCTACTGTTTTGAAAAGAAATGTTACTAGTAACAAAAGAATGCTTAGTAATTAACTTTCAAAGAACAAAAATGGATTTAAGAGCTGGCCCTAGATTTATGCAGAAGTGAAATGTCTATCTTGCTATTTATGTGAAAGTAATGTAAGAATGACTGTATTTATAAAAATGTTGTTCTAATTCCCGAGTCTACTTATATTACATATTATTACAAAGATAATATTAATGAAATACAATAACACTATTCAATCATTTGGCAATCTTCCTATCATTTATCTGTCTTAATTTCACTTCTCTATACTAGAGTACGATGAAAAAATAGCATGGGGAAAAATATAGAGAAGATTATCGAATCAATCATTTCATAAATCATTTTCATTCAAAAATCATACTTAGCTCAGAAAATAAGACAATTTCTTCTGTATTCTTTCAAATGTACTACTTATTCATAAATGTAGAGTTTATTTAACTGAAAAATAACAACAGAATTGTAGAACTTGATAATTTGTAGGAGAAACAAACCACCCAAGGAGCCTGTTCCACCCAACCTACTCGTAAAGACAACCAAAATTACTTGCCTTAGGACCCCTGAACCTGTTCACTGAACCACCAAGAAGAGGAATCTGTAGAAGCTTTAGTTTTTCAACTTGCAGTAGAAATGTAGATCATCTAGTCATAAAGACTCATCATTCAAAAAGACCTGCACCAGCACCTCTGGTTTCCTTTTTAGAATAACTAGCAGACTCACAATGCACTACCACTTAGCCCCCCTATTCGAATCTCTCAGTGATCACCTGATACACTTGAGCAAATATTTCTGCAGAAAATATTGTAGAGCTGCTTGCCCAATTAGAATTGCCTTATCTAGGCTGCCTAGGACTTTTAGTTGTTAACCTGGTCATTAATGAACTAACAACTCTCTTCCCCCCACCTGGGGGATAATGCCACAAATTTAGGGGTAGTTGTCCCATAACCAACAGCTATTGGTGGAGTGCAAATGATACCATCTGTCCCATGCATTCTAACAGCTTCCATTCCTCCTAGTGGGTCAGTGAACACTCATTTAACAGCTCCCTTGGGTGTTTGTCTCCTGTTTAATTTATTAAATAATAATAATAAGTCATTACAATCATACTTGCCCAGATTTGGTCATAGTTACAAAACTTTGAAATAAAAATCAATAGTCTCCAAATTTGGGTAGGTGACAGAGAGGGGAGGGGTGGATGGGGAGGGAGAGGGAGAGTGAGGAGGGGTGGAGGGGGAGGGAGAAGGAGAGGATGGGATGGGGTGGAGTATAGGGATAGAAGGGGAAGGGATAGGAGGGGAGGGGGAGGGAGTGTAGAAAGGGGGGAGGGGATGGAGTGTAGAAAGGGGGAGGGGAGGGAGAGGGGGGAAGGGGGTGGAGGTCATGGGGATGGGGAAACATAGGGATAGGAGTGCAAGGGATAGGAGGGGATGGGGAGGTAGTGTGAAAAGGGGGGTAGGGGAGGGAGATTGAGAGGGGGAGTTTGGGGGAGGGGGAGGAAGAGGGAGAGGGGGAGAGTGGAAGATGGGGAGTGAGAATGAGAGGGGGGGTGAAGGAAAAGGTAGAGGGAGAGGGCATAGGTGGTGTAGGTGGGGGGGAGTGGGAGGGTTTATAGGAATAGGGAGAGTATAGCGATATGGGGGAGTATAGGGATAGGAGGGAAAGGGTTAAGAGAGGAGGGGGAGGGAGTGTGAAAGGGGCAAAGGGGAGGGAAAGGGTGGGTTGGTGGGAGAGGGTGAGGGAGAGGGAGATGGGTAGTGGGGGGAGGTTGAGGAATAGGGAATGGTGGGGAGGGGGAGGAAGAGGGAGAGGGGCGGATCAGGAGTGATAGTGAGAGGGGGGAGGGGAAAGGGGGAGGGAGGGGTAAAGGAGGGGATATGGAGGAAGGGAGAGAGAGGGAGGGGGTGGGGGAGGGTGAGAGGGGGAGGGGTTGGATATGGGGTCACGCATGGGAGAGAGGGGGAGAAGAAGGGAGCGCGGGTGGTTCAAAAATTTTAGTACTAAGATCTGTGATACAATTGGCTGAATACAACACTGCATATCACAAGCAAAGATCACTTTCTAATCAAGAATCAAAGCCATTTTTCTATGGGAGGATGGAAGGAAAAGTTGGCCTCCTGGATTCATGATAACTGATCATTGAGTAATCAACTTGATCTTCAATCAAAATCATGACTAGGACAAAACTCATCTACATACATCTCATTCAGGAGCTCGAAGTGCATGAGGTTTATGGAGCCCAGGGTGATCGTGAATGGAAACTGCTGCGACCACGTGGTGGCCTTTGGGTCATTCAGGGCCTGGAAAATAGTCTCCTCGAATCTCTTCTCACGAGCCCTAGAACCCCTATTAATGTCACCATGGTAATACAATTGGTACCTATTCAATGCATCATATGTTAGGGAAAAGGGGAGTCGAGCCCATAATGTTTATCCCGACTAGCCACAAATCTCAAGCAATGGAGGAAATATCAATGACAAATATTGGATTTAAGTGCCTGAAGTGCATGAAATTTAAATAGCTAGGCACATCCTCGACAAGAAACCATCGTGACCACGTGGGAGGCTCTCTTTCATTCAGATCCTAAAAAGAGGTTTCCCCAAACCACCTATTGTGAATCCTGAAACCACTAATGAGCCTTTCTCACCCCTCTTTCTCAGTAGTTTCATTAGGCCTCTCCTAATGGTCATTACTATCATCGTTTTGAATATAAATGCTCCCATTTGATTTAAGAGCTTCCCGCCTCTCACATAAAGAACCAATCCTCAAGTGCCACGTCTACCTCACATTAAATCCCCCCATTTTTAAATCATTCCTTATAAATATGACTTCAAAGAGTTTGTCGAGAATCTTCCTTCCATCACTATGATTTCCTCCTCTATCAGTCTCCACGCCAGCTTTTCTCAGCCAAATTCAAGGATCTACCGCCTTTCTCTCCACCCTACCAGCATCACTATGGCTTTAAACCCTACCCTTGAAACGTCTCCCTCAACATCAACAACTCTCAGTCAATAAGATCACCTCGGAGATGAGCTTTTTGACGTTCACAGTCCAGTGCCTTCTTTCCCAAACCTTCACCAATTATCCAGAGAGGTCGATGAGTAGGATAGGAGTGAAAAATACCTATTCAATTATTGGAGCTCAGGGTTGGAAATTATGATTCTACAATAGGCCAGACCTTTCCTGGAGCTCGTGCAATGGTGTGCAGAAAGATATGCTCCTGAAAGAAGAGCGGTTGTGTCTATTTTGGCGATAGTCATCTGTCTGATCACTAGCGAGCTCATCTTGGAGCTAACATATGCTGGAGAGAGACGCCACCACTATGCAATTTGATGAAGAAGTCTTGGCTAGGAAATTTTAAGAACTATCATCGGAAAGAAGAGACACATTCATTCACATGATAATTCCGCTGGAAAAGGAATTTCCCAGTAATCATTCAATGTTCATCCTGGAAGTTTTCACAGAGCCAACCAGACTAGTGTTTTCCATTATCTGTTAAGTTGTCGATTATAACCACGACCAGGTAATTGATGATGTCTCTCTAGGTTTTCTTTTCCTTATAAACTTATCTCAGCAAGAATATCATGTCAAGTTGGATTTGCCTTCTTTTCTCGCACAGCCTCTTCAAATTGAGTTTAAAAGTTTCACATCCATAAATATTTTCAGATATAGTTATTTTCTTCTCTATATGATCATCTATCAGAACAATAATTTCTTCAACCGAGAGGACCTTCAAGATTCTGTCACCCCTGTTCCACCCCATGAAGGTTTCTATAAGTTTGTAGATACCATCGTAGCTAAGTTATATGCATTGTTGTTCGATTCCCCCCCCCTAGAATTTTCCTAGAATGTAAGTAGGTGCTTCAGTTGAATCCAAAGGAATTAGTTGGGGACTTGTTTTGTTTTGAGACCCATACTGAGATCTGATTGTATGGAGAAGAACTTGCTCCCTACAAGGTACCAATGTTAGTGACTCCCAAGATTTTCACCTTGGAATACATTCATGAGATATTTAACTGTGATGACGTTCATTTCATGAAAGGTAATAGTTCCATGACTTTCAAAGTCCCTAATGAAGTTGTTCCTTTCAAAGTAAGAAGTAGAGATTCTCAAAAGGTGGTTGAAGAATTTCTAGTAGTTTTCAGATTCCTGTTGATTTTTGCGTGCAAGTATGACATCAAGGGGATAATCTCCCAGAAGAGAGAGTCTTCCAGAGCAACAGCCTACTCGCACGAGCCACATCCATTTTTGGATAAAATTTCCAACTTAGATAATTGGAAGCAAGGTAAAGTATTGTTTGACCCAATCCAGGCCATTGGGGCACCTGTCATCCTCATGCCACACAAAGTAGTTACATTGGGAAAAATAAGTACGCCTATGTTGACCTTCGACGTTGACAAATAGAAATTGGGAAATGTTAAATCAAAGTCAAAGAAATCCAAATCTGAAAATATATCCAGTGCCACATTGAAAATTAAGCCAACACCCACCTCTTTGGTACCTATCATCCTAGAAAACTTTCCTTTTTCCGCTTGGCCCCAGAAGCAGGAGACGTCGTCATCAAAAGGCTCTTTGGTCATGACTTCACCCATTAAATTAGGATTATTTGGTTTATATTCTCAAATCAAAGATGATACATCTATCTCCATAATACCATGTTCCCAAAGAAGTAGATCGAGACAGGACAACAATCTGAAATGCTCTATGCACTAGATTTGAAGAAAGTGACCCTAAAGATGGAAATTTTGGATCGATTGGTGCCTGGAGGAAAGAAGGTACCGTCAAACTTCAAAACCACCCAGGTGACTTTCAATCTATATGCTTTCCCCTAAGAGGATATCATGGAGCTTCACTGACAAACTGGTGAAGGAGTATATAGAGATGCGATGAAGTATACCATGAGTACCAACAAGCTATAGGATGTAGTCCAAAGATTGGAGAAACAACTAAAAATGAGAAATCATCAAATAAAGAAAATCAATTGAATATAACTTACAAGGAGTAGCATATCGTAAAATTGGTCCACGATCCCAGCGATATGACTCTTGTTCATGCCATGCTTAAGAAAAAAGATAAGGAGATTTATGGCCTAAAAAGGAAGCTCAACATTCCCATAGTTGAGCATTCACAAATAATTGAGGTATTAGAAATATAGTATGAGCTAGAAAAAAACCTCCCTAATAGTTAGGCACTCAAAGAGAAAGTTGTCACCTTAGAGAATGAGCCGAGCGAGCTAAAAAAATAGAATCAGGACATCCGCCTTCAAAAGGATGCAACTCTAAAAGACTTCTATTCGATGGATCCTACTAAAATGATCTCACAAGCAATCGTGGAAATGAGCCTTAAAGATGCGCAACTAAACTAGGTGCATGATGAGTTAAAATCCAAGTGTGATATTCTCAGTAGTATGAGCGAGAAGTTGGATAAAAGAAACCTAGTCATCTCAAAACTACAACAGTCCACAGAAGACCTCCATAACAACATCCAGGACTTATCGAAAAGATTGAAAGGTAAGCCTCAACTCAAAAGTGCTAAGTTTGCAATTTGGGAACATGTAGAATCCCTGATAACTACACAGTGAATCCATTTTATTGTGGCTCAAGAGGAATGGGAAATCACCAAGACCGCCGTTCAAGAGGAATGGTAAATCACCAAGACCATCGCTCAAGACTCTCATACAGTCCTGAACAGTGTGAACAAAAATACATATCTAGCCAAGGCTGTAATCAATTTCGTGAACGAGAAGACCTTTGATGAGCACCAAGCATATGTCGTCTGAAACAAAATGAAGGTAATCATGGAAGCGAATAAAATGATTACAAAATGGTTGATGGATCAGAATGTCACTGATATGGCTACCCAACTAAAACAAGATGTCCATTCATTCAAAGAATTATTTAGAGAAGTTTTCCCACTCGGTCTTCCATCTTTCTGGGATGGACATGGTGATCTATATCACAAGGATCATTACAATGCAATGATAATGGACATGAGGAATTCTGAAGTTCACTCACAGAAACTCATGAAGAATTAAGTGGTCAAGCATTTATATGTAAGTTGTGCCTTAATTTTGAGATGCTTAATCGAATCCACACCATTTTCAAAGCTTTGTTGAAGCCCAAATTTGAACACTATTTGTGAAAATCCTCACAGCAGATCTAAGAGATGATGTATACCTCACAAGAGTAATTATCATTAAGCAGGAAAATAGAAGAAGAGTGAACAATACAGTATAATGAGCAACAGAATAATATGGTATAGTAGGACTCAGATAGAAGCAATAATACTTCACAAACACTAGTTAATTAATCACAATATGGACAAATAAATAGTACAATGGTATAGAGGATTCGAATGCCTAAGGTGGCAATTCGAAATAGCCTCTCAGAGCGATGATAAGATCAATAGAGTGTCATCGGAGCACAACTAGGTGTCCTCATGATCATCAGAGCACAACTGGAAGTCTTCATCATCATCAGTGGAGTCATCAATGCTCAAGTAACTGTCAACCATCAGTCAAACTAACTCTGGTAGGTGTAACTGAGTGTAACTGATTGTAACTAAGTGTAACTGAGTGTAACTAAGTGTAATTTAGTGTAACTAAGTGTAACTGAGTGTAACTGAAGACAACTCGACTGGTAGGTGAAGAAGGGCGAGTTGCTCCCTAAAATCAAGGAAGAAGGGCACATTAAGCAACTGGAGGGCTAAAACTGAATAGTGAGAAGCTCATGGGGGCTGGCTAACTGAGGGCTAGCTGCTGGACTGATGACTGGGATTCATGCAAAATGCATGCAAACCCTAGAATGCATGCAAACCCTAAAGGTGCATGCATGACTGAAAATGTAAATGATCAAAATACTGGTGGGACTAGGATGGAGTATAGGAATATCCTAACACCCCCCCTTAATCCATCTTAGGCCCTGGTAACTAAGACCAAAGGTCACCCAATACAATGAATAATAACAATTAATAAACCAAGGAAATGGGAAAATTTCATGGGAAACATACCCCCTCCTCAAAAAATAGACTGTAAGGCACACATAAAATAAATGCTCGAAACTCAAGCAGGTGTGATGCTTGGTCATATGTCTGGAGGTATCTTCTTCTTGGGAAGAAGTGGATCATGCTCAAAAAGCATGTGCTTGTACTTGCTCTTCAGATCAAATGTGATGAGAACAAATCCAACAGTATGAGAATGATCCTTGAACCTATGATTCGAATCAGCTGAGGTAGGATCAAATCTGTGAAAGTGCATATAGTCTTTTGTCTTCTCCTTCGAACCACCATGGGTGAGATTATGCCAAAAATAACTATTACATGTTTGCTTGAAATCAAAATCAGATTTAAGACTTAAAAAATAGTTTCTTGAGATCTCCTTTGAACCAGCAGGGGTGAGATCAAAACTATCATATGCATGAGAAATTATCCCAAGAAGTAATTGCTTAGAACCTAATTTAGATACAAGACTTGAATCATGGTTTCTTGAGATCTCCTTTGAACCATGAGAGGTGAGATCAAAACTAGTAATTGCATGAGAATTTATCCCAAGCGAATGGCAATGGCCATATTCTTCAATGACCTTCTGAAAGCATGGAATTATGATCATATAGTAGTATAAAAGAGGAGATAGATGGAGAGGAGTGAATGCATTACCTTCAATAGTTGTTTTGACCTCCGAAATAATCATGTGATCATGAGGCAAACCAACAGACTCTGGCACAAGAGAGGATTTAGGACCTTCTGCAATATCTAGAGTGTGAGTTGGCACAGAAAGAGAAGAAAGTTGGAGCATGAGTGGAGAATCTACAAGTTCTTTATCAACAACTTCAATATGAGATAATACTGGCTCATGATCTGAGAGACCATCAAGGGGAGAGAATGCATCTCTTTGTTTGCTTTCGAATGGGTTGGGACCAAGTCCTTCATTCTCTCTGCCAAATATTTCATCCAACTGAGCCCATAGCTCTTTTGGTGATGAAAAATTAGGGAGGTCATATAACATCCAATCAGACATAGAATCCAACATTGATCCAAAGGTTTCATCAACTTTATTTAACCAATCAATCTTCTCTTCAGAAGATTCAAACTCTCTTTCAAAACAACAATCAAAGAGATCATGGCTCTTCAAGTATGCTATCATTTTTGGTTTCCAATCATCATAGCTGAGAGGAGAGAAAGGAGAAAGAGGAGTGATTTCTTTTGAATTCATTGAAGCTATAGAAGACTTGCAAAAACAATTAGAATATACTGCAACTGCTACTGCTGCAAAAATGGAGAAACTGCTGCAACTATTGCACTCGAAATCTTGGTAATAACCTGCAAAAAACTCCCAAGAATGGAGATAAACAATACTCTCAACATGCTCTAATACCATGTGAAAATCCTCACAAGAGTAATTATGATTAAGCATGAAAATAGAAGAACAGTGAACAATATAGTATAATGAGCAACATAATAATATGGTACAGTAGAACTAAGATAGAAGCAATAATACTTCACACACACTAGTTAATTAATCACAATATGGACAAATAAATAGTACAATAGTAGAGAGGACTTGCTCTTCAAATCGAATGTGATGAGAACAAATCCAACAGTATGAGAACGATCCTTGAACTTGTGATTCGAATCAGCTGAGGTAGGATCAAATCTGTGAAAGTGCATATAGTCTTTTGTCTTCTCCTTCCAACCACCATGAGTGAGATTATGCCAAAAATAACTATTACATGTTTGCTTGAAATCAAAATCAAATTTAAGACTTAAAAAACAGTTTCTTGAGATCTCCTTTAAACTAGCAGGGGTGAGATCAAAACTATCATATGCATGAGAAATTATCCCAAGCAGTAATTGCTTAGAACCTAATTTAGATACAAGACTTGAATCATGGTTTCTTGAGATCTCCTTTGAACCATGAGAGGTGAGATCAAAACCAGTAATTTCATGAGAATTTATCCCAAGCAAATGGAAATGGCCATATTCTTCAATGACCTTCTGAAAGCATGGAATTATGATCATATAGTAGTATAAAAGAGGAGATAGCTGGAGAGGAGTGAATGCATTACCTTCAATTGCTGTTTTGACCTCCGAAATAATCATGTGATCATGATGCAAACCAACAGACTCTGGCGCAAGAGAGAATTTAGGACCTTTTTCCATATCTAGAGTGTGAGCTGGCACAGAAAGAGAAGAAAGTTGGAGCATGAGTGGAGAATATGCAAGTTCTTTGTCAACAACTTCAATATGAGATAATACTGGCTCATGATCTGAGAGATCATCAAAGGGAGAGAATGCATCACTTTGTTTGCATTCGAATGGGTTGGGACCAAGTCCTTCATTCTCTCTGCCAAATATTTCATCCAGGTGAGCCCATAGCTCTTTTGGTGATGAAAAATCAGGGAGGTCATATAACATCCAATCAGACATAGCATCCAACATTGATCCAAAGGATTCATCAACTTTATTTAACCAATCAATCTTCTCTTCAGAAGATTCGAACTCTCTTTCAAAACAACAGTCAAAGTGATCATGGCTCTTCAAGTATGCTATCATTTTTGGTTTCCAATCATCATAGCTGAGAGGAGAGAAAGGAGAAAGAGGAGTGATTTCTTCTAAATTCATTGAAGCTGTAGAAGAATTGCAAAAACAATTAGAATATACTGCAACTGCTACTGCTACAAAAACGCAGAAATTGCTGCACTCAAAATCTTGGTAATAACCTGCAAAAAACTCTCAAGAATGGAGATAAACAATACTCTCAACATGCTCTAATACCATGTGAAAATCCTCACAGCAGATCTAAGAGATGATTTATACCTCGCAAGAGTAATTATGATTAAGCAGGAAAATAGAAGAAGAGTGAACAATACAGTATAATGAGCAACAGAATAATATGGTAAAGTAGAACTCCGATAGAAGCAATAATACTTCACATACACTAGTTAATTAATCACAATATGGACAAATAAATAGTACAATGGTAGAGAGGATTCGAATGCCTAAGGTGGCAATTCAAATTAGCCTCTCAGAGTGATCATAAGATCAATAGAGTGTCATCGAAGTACAACTAGGTGTCCTCATGATCATCGGAGCACAACTGGAAGTCTTCATCATCATCAGTGGAGTCATCAATGCTAAAGTAACTTTCAACCATCAGTCAAACTAACTCTGGTAGGTGTAACTGAGTGTAACTAAGTGTAATTGAGTGTAACTGACTGTAACTAACTTTAACTGACTGTAACTAAGTGTAATTGAGTGTAACTAAGTGTAACTGAGTGTAACTGAGTGTAACTAAGTGTAACTGAGTGTAAATTGAAGACAACTGGACTGGTAGGTGAAGAAGGGGAGTTGCTCCCTAAAATCAAGGAAGAAAGGCGCATTAAGCAACTAGAGAGCTAAAACTGAATAGTGAGAAGCTCCTGGGGGCTAGCTAACTGAGGGCTAGGTGCTAGACTGATGACTGGGATGCATGCAAACCCTAGAATGCATGCAAACCCTAAAGGTGCATGCATGACTAAAAATGTAAATGATCAAAATACTGGTGGGACTAGGATGGAGTATAGGAATATCCTAACACCATTCTGAGTTGTACATGTGCCTTTGAGAGCTAATGGTTTTCCAGTATCCCATGGTCAATGGATGGAAGAATATCACACGATTTCTGCAGGTTCCACAACAAGAAAGAGATTCAATGGCACAACCAGCAGTCGGAATGTCTTCAGTGCACTAGAACGTTCCTCCACCTCAGCAGGGAGGACCCCAGTCTCCACTGCCAACAAGTCAGCATTAGTCTAACAGACATAATTTTTGTAACCAATTTTTGTTAGTAACAACCAAAAACTTTAAGTAGTTTGGCTGTAACAAATAATGTGTAAATTTTGTAAATCCCATAGAGGCTATATATAGAGAGAAAGGCAGTTTAGCTAAGGGTCGACTTTTTTTTAAGAAGTATAACTTTGGATTATTGGATTCTGATCAAGTAATATAAGAAAGAACCTTCAAGCTTTCTCTTGGTTTCTGTGGATTCAAAAATATGATGTGGATAGTTAGTACTCTCTTATTTTTTAATCTCATCCCTCCTTTTCATATGTCTTCCATGATTGGCAAAGTTAACACTGATCCAAATATGATTGTTCTTTGATTCAAGTATCATTTCTAGGTTAATTTTATTGTGAAGTCATCATGATATAAATATATGGTTACATCATTCTCATAAGGATCGGGTTTTTCTTTGTTGTCATTTTGTTACAACTACCGAATTTCTTTGGCTTAGTAAATTTTATTTACACATGGGATAAAGATTTAATTTTAGCAAGTACCTTCTCTCATGTCATTCTATTTAATAGAATTCACTCAAGTTTTTACTAACATATCAGAAGTACTTCCCACATTATACTAAGTCTGATTATCATCATTATATTAAACATCTATGATATGACTTTTTATTAAGTATTGAAAAAATATAAACAATGAAAAATATTGATTCCCAAGCATAGTTCTAAAAACAACCTTAGAACGTATCTGGGACTAAAATCATTTTTGGCTCCACTATCGGGGAACTGAAGAAATAATATCAATATTCTGTGGGAACAAGATCAAATCATATGCTCCTAATTTCGTAGTGGACGAAACCAAGAAGCAAGATGTGAAGTCCAGTTGGCAACTGCACCGAAGTAAACCTAGCATATGGGCGTAGAAATACCCGCCAAAATGCTAGGCACAAATAATTAGTTGCTTTACATGATCCCGTCTCTTGGAAACATCGACGTGGAAAGTATGAGTCCACTTCACCGGGCCATCGTCGACGAATCTTCTGCCCTCCCTTATTTGGCCCCCAATTCTTGGAACCTGAGTTTATTTTTCAAACCCCTGGAAGAGAGTCTTCTCCCCAAAATCCCAATACTCCTTTTGGTCTACCCATCTCGTAGGATATTTCCACCGAAAGTAGAGAATCCTCAACTCGTAAAAATTCACTCAATTATTTTATTACTCCTCAATCCATGAAACTTATTTCCATTCACCTTATGTCAGGGGGAGGAGGTGGCGAAGGACCACCACCACCACCCAGAACACCACGATGGGTTGAAACTCTGCGTGGACCTCTACAGTTACCTACACCCTTAAATGATATGCCGAACCACTATCTAAATTTGCTACCCAAATATGATGGCAATAAGGGTACATCAGCAGAAGATCATGTGGACTGTTTTCAATATTTCACTGACAACATTTTTATTGTTCATGATGATGTGTTCATGAGGGTGTTCTCCCAATCACTCTAAGGAGAAGCTCAAAAATGGTTTAGATCACTACCAAACGCTTGCATCAAAACTATCAAAAAATATTTAAATCACATTCATGAAGAAGTGGGGAGTTAAGTATGATAGTATGATAACTTGTATTATCTAATAAAATTTACTGCCATAAGAAAGAGCACTTCTGAAAATGTGGTAGATTTAATTGCAAGATTCAACAAAGTATATTATAGAATCCTCGAGGATATACGACCTACAGAAGGCATGGCCCAGGATACTTATGCAGACTCTTTTCCCTCCGATTTCTCCATCATGCTAAGAGAAAGAAGATCACCCTCCCTCGGTATAATGAAATACAATTCTATAAACATCGAAGGAAATATTAGGGTGGGAGGTAAAATAAAATTGACTAATGACACTGAGAAAAAAGACAAATGGAAAGTGAAAGAAGAGAGTAGCTCCTCAAGAGTTAAAGACTCTTAAGAAGCAAAGATTGAAGAAATGACCCACAATATAAAAACCCTGTTAAAATAAAGTTACTTGAATGGAATTGGAAAATAACAGTCCTAACAAACAATCCCCTTTGCGTCCTCCCACTCAGTTTAGAAGTCCTTATAATCCTCAAATGACATATCAAGAAAAGATAAATGATGAACAACCGCTAATACCACTAGTCAGAGATAGTGATAATAATATGATCAAAATACCAGGGGAATAAATCTATGAGGAAGTCGAAAAACAACTTAATTGGATGGAATAATATTCCTACCCCATGCATCTCACTCGATATGATTATGAAAAATAACTTCCACCTAACCAAACTGGTGGATATCATAGAAATCCTCAATAAATTGATTCATTCTCTGATGAATACCTATTATTTCCAAATACTCTGCAGGCGGAGTTGCAAAGTAAGTATGATCTTAGGCCTCGACCAGAGTCAATCAATAGGTAGAATGATACTCCTCCTAAAAAATCCCCCTAGAATCCGACCCAATCTAAATCTTCTAAAGGATCCCCCTGTTAAAGAACAAAGACCCGTCAAAGGAAAAAAATACGAAAGTCTCAGTTCCAGATAGCCAAACCAAGCCAGGCCTTATCCCTCATAAAAAGATGGATCCAAATCCTAAAAAGAACAAAGAAATCCATATACCTTTTAGTCTAGAACATGAAGTGCGAAAAATCAAGATAGAAATCCCTTTTTCTGAATTAATAGAGAACCCCCTCTACCAAAAGCAGATCGATAAGATGTTGCACAAAGAGAAATTTATTGACTAGAAAGATACCATAAATCTAAACGATGAGTCCCCAACTTTTCAATGTGGCCCTCATATTGATGACAAAGAAGAACCCATTGCTCTGTTTTATGTTACCCTTAATATACATGACAAATTACTCCACAATTGTATGCTAGATTCTAGCGCCTCCCACAATTTGATGCCAACAGTTATCATGGAACAATTGGGACTAGAGATTACTAGTCCTTATCACAATCTCTATAGTTTTGACTCCAGAAAGTTGAAGTGTATAGGTATGATAAACTATTTGGTAGTGACTCTCTCCCAATTACCAACGATAAGAGAATAATGATGGACGTGGTAGTAGCAGATGTCCCAGCCAAATATGGTATTCTTCTATCAAAAAGATGGGACAAAAAATTGGGGGGAACCATGCATATGGATATGAAATACGCTATCGTACCCGTGTTTGTAGAAGAAATCAGACGCATGTATAGGGAAGCCACGTTTTCATAGGTGATAAGCGATCAATATATTCCTATTAATTATCCCATATACACTGGGTGAGCCCCATGGAAAATAAATTGTGGAACCTCCAGTGATTAAATCTACTGGAAAAGATAACCAGAATCAAGTGTGGAAACTATATTTTGACGGAGCCTTGGCCAAACATGAATTTGGAGCTAGAATATTGCTATTCTCTCTAGCGGGGGAATAAATCATGTTTTCCTATAAGCTAGATTTTGATACCACTAACAATGTTGCAAAATATGAGGTCCTCATCTTAGGCCTCTGAGCTACTAAAGATTTTAAAATCACAAAGATGGCATTCTTTGGAGACTCTGAGTTGGTGGTAAAACAAATCAAAGGTATTTATCAAATGAAACATCCAAATCTTAGAGCATATCGGAACCTCATCTGGGATCTTCTTGAAAATTTATTTGATGCATTTAATATAACTTTTGTCCCAAGGAAGTGCAACCAACAGGATGATTCATTGGCCCTAACGGCTAGCACACTCAAACCTCCCAAGAAACCAAAGTTAAAATATGAAGTGGAAATTTGATATCATCCCTCTATCCCTAACAATATCAAGCATTCACAGGTCTTTGAGGATGATCATCAAATTAAATGTGTCTTGTAGCTTATGGACGAGTTTTCAGGTACTAATATAGTCAGTGATGAAGAATATGAAAGGGAAGGCATCGTACATACAGAAGAGGGAACAACCCATGAATTAACACAACAATTGTTGGTCACAAATTTCTCCAACTAAAGAACAACTACATCCCTAAAGGTATGGTTCCTCTAGAACAGTTTTTTGATAAAAATGAGATCCCTATTAAATCGACAGTGAAACTAACTAATGAGGTTGTGAAGGAAATGAACATTGGTACCCCAAAGGAACCAAAATTTATCAAGCTTTCACGGTCCCTAACAATTGAGCAGACGCAAAGGTATAAATATATTTTCATATAATACATGGATGTTTTTTCTTGAAAGTATGGAGATTTGTGTAGGGCTCGTCTACTTAAGCAATTTTTTTTTAACATAAAATACGCACACATTAATTGATAACCTAAATTAATGTAGTATCATCTTTCTTCAAAAGTGTTTTAGCGATAACATGCATTGTCACCGATCACAATCAATAATTGATAATAAAAGGAACATTAGGGCGTATGCTACCATGGTTAACAAGTACTCTAAAATACATCATTCACCTACTATGAATTTCTACTAACATAGCACTTCTATCTTTAAACAATAATAAAGCAATACTCATTTACTTTAGTAACTACGGGTAATAAGGTGTATGCCATGATTATCATCCCAACTCTACAATATTGAATCTATATCTTTATTAGGTACTAATAAATTACATTTAACTTTAACAAATGTAAGCAATGTTTATTTACACTAAACAATATGAACCGTAAGGCATATGTTCTTGATAGACATAATAAACATTACAACCATGATGTTATACCACTATTAGATGATAATTAACTTTATACAAAAAGTGATACCTTATTAATTTCTATTAATTAACAACATGGATTCATTACTTCTAAGTAAACAATGATAAATTACTTTTAAACTTCCAACAAATGAGATACTTTATAAGTGCTTGCCAGAGTGCGTTCTATACCACCAGTAAATTACCATAAATTACATCAACTTTTAAACAATACAATACTTTAGCCATCTTCATTAATTGAAAAGGACGATAAGAAAGATGTCTCAAAAATTAATATGACTATAAACTGGAATGTCTGTCAAAAGTTTAAAGATCTCCATAACTAAACAAAAGCGGGAAAGTATTGGTGGTCAATTACTCTCTCGACATCTCCGAGACTTCTTCTTCAGACAGCCAAGTGTAAGTTCCATCTATTGAACCTGAGAAAATCAAACTGGTGCAATCGAGATCTCAACCACCAGGTAGTATAACCGTAGTGGGCTCCTATCAATCGTTTCGTCAATTACAGCTGTGCACTAAAAGGTGTTTGGGCAGAGATGGAAGTTCAATTGTAGTTTAAAATGATGGCGATATGGCCAGCTGTTGGGTGTGGAGACTTTATCATATAGTAAGTAGTAGTCAACATTTAAAATCCCATAATGTCAGTTTAAATGTTAACTCCACACTTTCCCAGCCGATATAATAGTTCAAATAAGGAATTACAATGAAATCATAAAAACAATAACTACAAATTGCAACTTTTAATACTATAGGTCCATTTTTATACATACTAAGATCATTCCTTTTATAATTCATTTTTCAGTCAACATAAGAATTCCTTTGTCCACTTATATCCTTTGGGATCTTTATATCTTCGTATATATGTATGTCTTTATAATAATATCATGGAAATGGAGCCCATCGTTTTATTTGTCATATTATATATTATTCCAATTAGTCATCTATGATGATATCTCTATGAATTGAATCCAAAACTGCATATCCACTAGATGTAGTCTTTGAAACACAAGAATTTCGTGGCGAAAAAGGACAGTCGGCGAAACTTTAAACTCTACCTTTTCTACTTTTCAAACTTCAAAAGAAAACAAAAGGGATAAGGGATGGATGCCAAGATCAAACGATCAAGTAATCAACTTCTCAAATCTAAAAAATAGCACGACTGAATATAGAAAAAATTACTTCAGAAACAATATCTCAATAATTACAGCCCATAATTTAAAAAAATTAATTGTTGAACCCGTTTATCAGAAGTGCGATCTATGATCCAGATCGACTTCTGAAAACCGTTTAGCAGTGGAACGATTTTTCAATGGTTTGAGATCGGTATAAGAAGAGATTATATTTCTTTAATATAGTGAACATGCATAGGAGTTTCATAAATTCTCAGATCTGAGATCCGATTTCACATTCCAATGTTTCTTTGAATACGGAGTAATAAAACGATTTCCAAAAATTCTCCTAACATGCAGTAAGCTTTTCTAATCATAATTGAATTTCAATCTGTACTTTTAATTTTAAACAATTATCCCACAGAGATTTAAATGTAGATGATTATCTCACAGAAATAACCTATAAGGTATTCTAGTCAGGCTTCGTTTTGATCTAAAACTGATCTCTATAATGGAGAGTACAGAGTCGGTTCAGATCTAAAATTCCCAACTCAGATCCGAGATTCTATCATATCTATCTACAAGGAAAAGCAAACCTATAGGATCGATCAACTTGAGATCGAACTCTGGAATGATTCTCACAGAGCCGATCTAAACAAAAGAAGCATGAAATAAAATACAAATTAAATAAAAACTGGAGAGTCATCCTAAACCTGTTCTGAGACTGGAATCAAATGGTATTCGACTAGTTTCCTATTATGATGTAGGGTTTCTATAAGCTTCCCTATATCATTCGGTTGAATCAAATGTGAACAGAGGTTTACCTAGTGTTATCTGTAAGGTGCCTTCCAATCCATCATTAAGTAGTGCGATTTATAACAGAAAAATACTCATAAAGAATTTATTCAAATAAATCACAGACTGAAACAAATTACAATATTTAATCTACAGTGTGATTAACGAACAACAATATACCCATAAGGAATTTATTCATTTAAATCATAGGCTGTAATAAGCTACAGCATTTAATCAATCAATGCGATTAATATCCACAAATATACCCATAAATAATTCATTCAAATAAATTACAGACTGAAATAATTTATAGTACTTACCTCCTCGGAAGTCACGTGCAATGTTTGAAAAGTAGTGCTGAAGTTGTTCTCTGCTATCCTACTGCTGAAGGCCTCAATCGTTCACCCCGCGGACACCTTAGTAAACCACCCAACCACTCTGGAAGTACTCTTCTTCCTTCCAGACTTCGAGTTAATTAGGTCGTAGAGCTCACACATGTATTTCCGAAATCCAGCTTGGGATTCCCACCTACCAGGATTTCCCGCCAAACCCTTTAGCAGCAAGTCTTTCAGGTAATTTAGAAATTACGACAATCATCCAGATTCTGGGTCCCTTACCCATTCCCCAAGCCTTCCTTATAAAGGAAAATATCATGCGACACATGTCACTTCATGCATAATTAATTATTTAATTAAAACAACTCACCCATCCAAGTGTCAGTTTCTATAGGAGATGCACCAACATCCCTAAGTTTGCTCATGTCTGTCCCTTGGATATTTTAATTATCTCCTATATTTTAGCTGACTAGATGTCCAAGCTTAGGATTCTACTTTGCTCCTAAATAATTGTTTATATTATTTTAAATGCTCAAAATAATAACTCATGTGCAAATGCCTAAAATACTCTTATGCATTTTCTAAGTAATGATCTAGGGGTAATCTTATAAGTTTTTATGCAGTTAAGTTTAACAATCAAATTCAATAGGATACCGGTACCGCACCGTTGGGATTCCCCGTTCCTTAATTTCAATTCCCCGACATGGCACCACTCTGTCAGGTCCAGTCATCCGTGGTTTCCATCCCTCAGCAAGGTACCGCATCGTTGGGTCCTTGCGTCCGTTATTTCCGTTCTCAATAGGGTACCGCACCGTCAGGCCCTTTTGCCGTCATCCTTCCATTTTGACTTGCGGGAACTTCATGTAGTGATTTTAGGAACCGTTACCTTCCATCCTCTGTCTACACGCTATTAGGGACTAATGGCGTTGAGGAGTGAGTCCGTTCTCACTGCGCGCCCCCTGACTCGTACATGACCAGCTCCATCATGGCCCACCTCGTACGCCCTCACGCATTCCTCTTGAGCAAGCGGATCAGTGCTTATCTTCCCATGCATGGTATTCCGTCAGAAGTCGACATCATCATCGTTCCCCCTATGTGTGATTTACCCATACTCTACAACCCTTCTTATTCCTTTGTGTGTCCGTCGGTGAACCGTTTCACCTGTCGCTACACACATTTATCACAAACAAATTTATTAGTAGCACTGTCCTCAATAATCATCATCTAAATCCTAAATCTGCTACCATTAAACATTTATGATTTATTCAAACATTGCTCAATTATCTAATTCTACTTTCTTTGTTCTCATCACATAACTAACCATATAGCTAGTCATTAAGCATCATTTTTAACCATATTTTTCATAGACATAGTTAATCGTTAAACACATTTAGTCATTCATTTACATCTACTGTTCCGATATACATACTCAAAATAAGATTAAAGGGTTATTTTATTAATGTTGTAATTGGTTGGGTCACTCAACAGGTGCCCTCAATGTCTATAGAAGTCTAGGGGCACTACAATTTGAAAACTTATCATACACCTATCAGACAACACAGAATCCCTCTAAAACAAGATGTTAAGCTAGTAAAGCAAAATTTGAGGCAGGTGAACCCTATTTTTCTCCTTGTAATTGAAAAAAAAGGGAGAAAGTTGCTTGATGCTAAAATCATTATTACTCTTATATATTTTGAGTGGGGAGGCTAACCCAGTATCAGTTAGGAAGAAAAAAGGAGAAATTCATTTGTGTGTTTATTTCAAAAATCTAAATAAGTGCTCTTTAAAAGACAAATCCTTTTACCAAAATGGATCATATTCTTCAGAAAGAGGTTGGCTCAACTAGAGTGTCTATTATGGACGTATTTTTAGGTTATAATCATATTTACATGGACTTGGATGATAGAAAAAAGACATCTTTTAGCACACCATGGGGAACGTTCATGTATGATAAGATTCCCTTTGGCCTTATCAACGCTGGGGAAACATTTCAAAGGCCCATGGATATATCATTCATCGGATAAAAAAAAAAGAAAAAAAAAGAGACTTTATTTTCATATATCTAGATGATATAAGACTGTTCTCGAAATATGATGAAGATCACCTTCAACATCTAAACTAAACCTTATAGAAATGCACAAAATTCAGTTTGTCTCTACATCCTAAAAATATTATAAAGGAGGAACAGTCTTTATTAGAAAAATAATTTTTATGCGAAGGTTCATCCCCAACTTTGCTAAAACAATGAAGGAGATCACTAACATGTTAAAAAAGAATGTTGAGATCAATGGAAAACATACATAAGGAATTCCTTTAAACAAATAAAGGATGCTTTAGGAGAATCACCAGTTTTAATCAGTCTGGACCACACTAAAGAGTTTCTCATTATGTTCATTTTCCTCTAAGGTTACCATTGCAGTAGTCCTCCTACAAAAAAATGGTGAAGGACTTGAGCCACCGATCACCATTTTTAACCAAGGATTGAGAGATGTCGAGCTAAAATACAAAATGATGGAGAAACAAGCATATGCACTATTTAAATCTCTCAATTCATTTGGGAACTACGTCCTACACTCTAAAATCATCACTTGCGTTCCAGGAAGAACCACTAAGGATATCCTGTGTCATCCAGACAGGGAATGAAGAAGGGGAAAGTGGATCTCCAAAATCTAGGAGTATGACATGGAAATCAAGCCTACCAAGATGGTTAAAGGACAATGACTAGAAAAAATCTTGGCCGAATCAAACTCCCAAGATGTCGAGATAAATCTGATAGATCAACTTCCTAGCCAGGAATAAACATGTATTCAACAAAATCTCCCTATTAATGTTTCTGAAAAATTTGGTTATTCAGGATGGTACAAAGACATTGTTTGCTACCTACAAATCCTGACTTGTCCCCCTAACCTGGATAAATCCAAAATGATATCTCTTAAACTCAAATCTATCAAGTATTGCATTTTAGATGGATACCTCTTTCAGAAAGACCCTGTCGTAATTCTACTAAATTGTGTAATTGAAGAAGAAACTGAAAGCATAATAGAAGAGTTTCACAAATGCATGTGTGGAGGACATTATGCATGGAGAGCCACTACCTATAAGGTCCTTCGAGATGGTTATTTTTTCCTACATTGTTCACCGATGCAAATAATATTTTTAGGGCATCCAATGAATGTCAAATATTTGTTGGAAAGCAGAAGCTTATACCATTGCCCCTAAAACCAATCAAAGTAGAAACTTATTTTCAATAGTGGGGTATTGATTTTATAGGAGAGATAAACCCACACTCCAGTGGCCAACACACGTGGATTCTAATGACTAATTATTATTTCAGAAAATGGGTCAAAGCAATTCCAACAAGAAACGCTAATGATACAATGATAATAAATTTCCTGGAAGATAATATTTTAGCAAGATTCGGTTTCCCAGGAAAGATCATTGCACACAAAGATCAAGATTTTAAATCCGCCAGAATGATGAGTTTTTACCAAAATTACAACATCGAATTAATTTATTCAATATCTTACTACCCCCGGGAAAATCGCTTGGCCAAATCCTCCAATAAAATATTAGTGACCATCATTAAGAAGATGTTGGATACAAATAAAAAATCTGCAGACTCGTAGCTAAAATTCGCACTATGGGCATACATAATCAATGTCGAGCGCGCTATAGGAACTTCACCTTTCCAACCTATTTTTGGAAAAGAAGTGGTCCTTCCTATCCAACTGGGTTTACCAGTAATGAAGCTATTACAGCTTGAACATGAGGAACCAAATGATATGGAGAAGAGGGTTCAACTAATAGAGATTCAACAGTCTAGGGAGAAGTTGGACGACACTACCAAGATACATCAACACAAGATAAAGGAAACTTTTGACCGAAGAGCCATTGCTCGGGGTTTTCAACATGGGGACCTTGTTCTGAAATGGGATGCTAGAATCTAGGAGAGATCCAAGAACAAAAACTTTGTAAAATTGTGTTTTGGCCCATTTAATATTGTTGCAATCCATGACAATAACACCTATGAACTCGCACAAGTCAACAACAAAATCTTCGAAAACCCTGTAAATGGGAGATTTTTTAAACATAGGTTTCAGTATTGATCTCTTTACCAAATGATCCTCTATATAATTTATGTAATATATGTCTCTTTACTTTTTGAGAAGTTTTGTTGTATTTACACAATTCCTTTTCACCCTCATGTTCTCTATTATTTGGTTTTCAAAACTTACGACTAGATATGACTCGCCAACCCAATGGACTTAAAGGCACTACTCTAAAGTTCTCAGCCTCTTCCGAAGAAAATACTGTCCTTGTTGAATCCAATGTTAGTACTAATATCAGCGATATAGTTGGCCTAAGACAGCACCGCATATCGCAAGCAAAGATCGCTTTCCAATCAAGGATCAGAGTCATTTTTCAGGGGATAATGGAAGGAAAGGTTGGCCACCCAGATTCATGATAATTGATTGTTTAGTAATCAACCTAATCTTCAATCAAAATAGCGACAAGGAGAAAAATCAACGGCAGGAATCTCATTCAAGGGCCCAAAGTGCACAAGGTTTATGGATCCCGAGGCGAACCTGAATGGAAACTCTCATGACGACATGGCGGCCTTTGGGTCATTCAGGACATGAAAAGTAGTATCCCCAAATCAATTTTCACGATCCATGGAACCTCTATTAATGTCACCATGGTAATAATGTTGGGACCCATTCAACGCATCATCTGTTAGGGAAAAAGGGGGCCCAACCCATAAATTTTTTCCTGAACGGGCACAAATCTCATGCAATGGAGGAAAGATCAACAACTGATATTGGATTCAGGGGCCTAAAGTGCATGACCTTTAAAGATCCCAACATGTCCCTAATTGGAAATGGTTGTGACCACGTGGCGGCCTCTCATTCACTCAGACCCTAAAAGGAGGTTTCCCCAAACCACCCATCGTGAGCCCTGAAGCCACTCCTGAGCCTTTCTCATCCCTATTCCTCAATAGTTTCATTAAGCCTCTCCTAATAGTCATTGTCACTGACATTTTTAAGATAAACGTTCCCCTTGCATTTAAGAGCCACCCACCTCTCACATAAACAACCAATCCCCGAGTGACACATCTACCTCACATTAAAGCTTTCCATTTTCAAATTATTCCTTATAAATATGCCTTCAAATAGTTTTCTAGGACTATTCCTTCCATCACTCTGAGTTCCTTCGATATCAGTCTCCACACCAGCTTTTATCATCCAAATTCAAGCATCTACCACCTTTCTTTCCTCCCTACCAGCATTTCTATCAATTCTACCCCTACCCCTGAAGCATCGCCATCAACATCGGCATCTCTCAATCAAGAAGATCCCTAGGAGACGAGGTTTTTGATGTTCATGATCTACTTTCTTCTTTCCCCAGCCTTCATCAATTATCTAGAGAGGCCGAAGAGCAAGCCAAGAGCGAAAAAAACCTATTTAATTTATGGAGCTCAGGGTTTGAAAAGATGATTCTACCATAGGACATAAATTTCTTGGAGTTGGTGTAGTGGTGTGTAGAAAGATATGCTCCCGAAAGAAGAGCGGTCATGTCTAGGTTGGGGACAATCATCTTCCCGATCACCAACTAGCTCATCCTGGAGCTAACGAATTCTGAGAGAGACACCACTAGTCTATAAGTTGATGAAGAAGTCTTGGCAACGAAATTTCGAGAACTATCAGAAAACAGAAATGCATTGATTCGCATGATAATTCCACCAGAAGTCGACTTTCCCAATACTCATTCAATGTTCATCATAGAAGTTTTCGCAGAGCTAACCAGACCAGTGTTGCCCATGATCTCCCAAGACCTCAGGTATGACCACGACTGGGTAATTGATGATGTCGCTCTAGGTTTCCTTTTCCTTATAAACTTATCTCAACAAGAATCTCCTGTCAAGTTTGATCTGCCTTATTTTCTCACATAGTCTATTCACCTTCAATTTAAAATTTTTGCATCCAAAAAGATTTTCAAATATAGTTCCTTTCTTATCGATATGAAAATATAAACAGTGCCACATTGAAAATTAATCCAACACCCACCTCTTTGGCACCTGTCATCCTAGAAAACTTTCCTTATGCCACTGGGCCCCAAAAGCAGGAGACAACGTCATCAAAAGGCACTTTGGTCATGACTTCACCTGTTAAATCAGGATTATTTCTCAAATCAAATACGATAACATCGATCTCCAGAAGAACCTGTTGCTAAAGAAGGATCTAGAGACAGGACAATAGTCTAGAATTCTCTTTGCACTGGATTTGAAAGATGGAAATTCTTAAACCATTGGTGCCTGGAGGAAAGAAGGTACCTTCAAACTTAAAAACCACCCAGGTGACTGCCAATCTAGATGCTTTCCCATCAAAGGATATCATGGATATTCATTGACAAACTAGTGAAGGAGTATATAGATATGTGATGAAGTATACTATGAGTACCAACAAGATACAGGTTGCAGTCCAAAGATGGGAGAAACAACTAAAAAATGACAAATCATCAAATACATAAATGCAATTGAAGATAGCTAACGTGGAGTAGTAGATCGTAAAATTGGTCCAAGATCCCAGTGATATCACTCACGTTCAGTCCATGCTTAAGGAAAAAGATAAGGATATTTCTGGCCTAAAAAGGAAGCTCAGCATTTCCACATTTGAGCATTCACAAACAGTTGAGGTATTGCCAATATAGACTTAGCTAGAAAAAACCCTCGCTGATAGTCAGGCACTCAAAGAGAATTTTTCGACCTTAGAGAATGAGCTAAGCAATCTAAAAACAAAGAATCATGACATCCTCCTTCAAAAGTCCACAGCTCTAGAAGTCTCCTCTTTGGCGGATCCCTCTAACAAGCTCGCACAAGTGATCACAGAAATGAGCTTTAAAGATTCCCAACTAAACCAACTACATGATCACCTAAAATCCAAATGTGATGAGCTCAGTAGTATGAGTGAGAATTTGGCTAAAAAAAACCTACTCATCTCAGAACTAAAACAATCCAAGGAATACCTCCATAAATAAATCCAGGATTTATCGAGAAGATTGACAGGTAGGCCTCTAATCAAAAGTGCTAGTTTTTTAATTTGGGAACAGGTAGCATCCCTAATAACTGTGCAGTGGAACCATTTAATCATGGCTCAAGAGGAATGGGAAATCACCGAGACCGATGCTCAAGACTCTCATATAGTCCTAAATAGCATGAACAAAAAGACAGATGTGGCCAAGGCTGTAATCGAATTCTTGAACGAGAATATCTTTGATGAGCTTCAATTATACGTTGCCAGAGACATAACAAAGGTAATCATGGAAGCAAATAAAATGATTACGAAAGTATTGATTGCTCAGAATGTCACTGATATGGATACCCAACTAAAACAATATGTCCATTCATTCCAAGAATTATTTAGATAAGTTTTCCCACTCGGTATTCCATCTTTCTTGGATGGACATGGTGATCTATATCATAAGGATCATTACAATGCCATGATACAGGACGCGAGGAATTCTGAAGTTCACTTGGCAGAAACTCATGAAGAATTAAGTGGTCGAGCATTTATAACTAAGTTGTGCCTTAATTTTGATATTCTTAATCGACTCAATGCCATTTTCAAAGCTCTGTTGAAGCCCACATTTGATCACTGTTCTAAGCTGGACATGTCCCTTCGAGAGATAAAGGTTTTCCAGTATTCCATGGGAAAGGAATGGAATAATATCACATGATTTCTGTAGGATCAACAACTAGAAAGATATTTAGTGGTCACTAGTACATGTGGACATTTTTCCCACGGAAAATCGTTGCTATAGCCACAAACAAGACTCTTCGTTTTTGTGGCACTAATTTTGTCACTATAGCAACACTTTCCAACGTTCGTGGCTATAGCCATGAACGTGCGTTGCTATAGCGATGGATGTTTATATTTAAAAAATAGAGTAAATGAAGCCATCTACATCTCTCTAGCCACGAACGTTCGTGGCTATAGCACCGACAATTCATGGCTCAAGTGACGAATGACCATATTTAAAAGAAATAAGTGATCTGATCTCCATCTCTCTAGCAACGAAACTTCATGGCTATTGCACCGAAAGTTCGTGGCTATAGCACCAAAAGTGCATGGCTGTAGCACCGAAAGTGCATGGCTATAGTGACGGATGTTCATATTTAAAAGAAATAAGTGAACCGATCTCCATCTCTCTAGCAACAAGCGTTCATGGCTATACCACTAAAAGTGTGTGGCTATAGTGATGGATGTTCTTATTTAAAATAAATAAGTCAACCGATCTCTGTCTCTCTAGCAACGAAAGTTTGTGGCTATAACAACAAAAGTGCGTGGTTATAGCACCAAAAGTGCATGGCGATAGCAACGGATGTTCATATTTAAAAAAATAAGTAAAGTGATCTTCATCTCTCTAGCAACGAATGTTCATGGCTATAGCACCGAAAGTGCGTGGCTATAGAGGCGGATTCACATATTTAAAAAAAATATGTCCGTCGCTATAGAAACGACAAGCCCCGGCTATGTTCGACGAACTTGCTATACTAGCGATGAAATTTTTGTCGCTAGTATAGCAAGTTCATCGAAACTTGCTAGCGCTTGTTGTCTCCATAGCGACGGACATGTCTATTTTTTTTAAAACTAGCAATTGTACCTTGGGGTGCAATAAAAGAACGTCGTATTGCTTCGGCATACCCATAATTTTTTTTGTAAAATTGTTCTTGCTTCAACAAAATAATACTATCAATTAAAGATTCCATTGAAGAAATTCTATATGCAAAAGCCATGGAAAGCTCCTCATATTTTTCTCACAAAAAAATTAATAGTTGATAGAGCCAAGACTTGAAATCCCAATAGCTGATAGAGCCTTCCATATTTACTACTGTCAAGGCCAGGAGGATAGAGAACCTAACGGCCATAGCATTGCTAGATTGAAGTCTAGAAGAGTGGTGAATTTAACCACTTTTTCACTATGAATTTTATGGTTTTTGTGGCATGTTCATAAGTTAACTACCCATTATAAGTTGGAAGGCTGACAAATGCCTCACTACAAGGTACCTATATATAAGAAGATATGTTGAAATGCCTATAACTTCTTTGTGATGTTTGTTGCCACAACTAGAACAAACAACCAAAGTATGTGCCAAAGAATTGTATGTTTCTACAATTGGAACAAACAACCACAGTATGTGCCAAAGAAAGGTGGTGGTCTCGTCTATATTTTCACTTGCATCCATCTCTCAATTTCCCATTGGTTTTTATGTCGTCTAAATTTGGGAGGAAACAAGTTGATATATAAGAAACTACATGGACAATAACATAAAAAAAATGGTTCTTTATACTAATCAATCTGATATCCATAAGTTTACATGATCATGGAAAGGCCTCGTAAAACAATCTAACATTTAAAAAACCACTGGAGGACAAATGCACATCAGAAACCTAGTAGAATGAAAAACAATTGCAAAAAATCTGAGCTCAATATTGGTAAGACATTTAAGCTGAGAGAAGTACAAAAGCACACCATCGATTCTGTGGACTGAGAAAAGGAATTCATACATGAATAATACAACTATGGCATTCAATGATAAAATGCAAACCTAATCAAACCAGAGATACAATAAAATTGGGGTGATGCATATAACAAAATATCACAGATCAATTGCAAACAAGAAACGTAAACCAAAAGAAAAAGGAATCTCCTAATGGAACTCCATAAATTTAGAACATAATATATACAAGGAAAGTTGGACCATATATCAATTAATTGCTTTTTCGCCAAATAGAATCCCCAAACAGAAATATGGACATAAATTGAAATAATTGCTAGACAGAGCTAAGATTTACAGTTAAAAGCACATACACAATCCCATCTTTGTCCTGTATTTACAAATCACTGATGTACAGTGTTTCAGTAGACCTAATAACTTTATCACTATGACAGCATGGAATTCAATATCCATGGCAAAAGTAGAAGTGTCATGTTCAAATAACTACAGTTTTTTATGATGAGTGGCACTCAACCTTTCTTTGAGACAATGAATTCGAAATTGAATGTTTAAAATTTAAGCAGATGTGACATCGAGGAATCCATCCTCATCACCAAATGTGTTTTCGCCACTATATGTCACATAAAGGAATCCGTATTCATCCTTTGGTTCATCATATATTGAGGAAATTATAGCAGCTGGACAAATCAACCATAACGATGTGTTAGTAAGATATAAATAGATGGCATAAGAATGAAGCAGCTTTCATCAAAGCAAACATAACAGGACTAGTATCTAAGGTTGTAATGGATGAGAGAGAGAGAGAGAGAGATACCAGTTGGAGGGAGGAAATTATTGACAAAAATAAAGATAGCTTTCTCTGCACTTAATTTAATCCATTTTCGAATGACATAAACAAACTGACCAACTATCAGGTCAGCAGGAACAAGGTACCTGCAAAAGCAGGCAATTTCTTAAAACCTGCATGAAAATAACTTCAATAACATTCTTCAAGGCTTTTAGAAAAACCTAGTTTATTTTCAACAGTTATAGTGATTAATAATCATCATTTCTATAATAAATTCAACCAACACTTACTTTTTCTTGTCAATGTTTGGTATGTCACTTCTCTCAGCTTTCTCAACAATAACTTGATATTTGTAAGCAACAGATGAGTAGGACTAATACAGCAAATAAGAAACTTCACCAACTACAATTAAAAAAATAGGATGAGCTACTTATACTTCTATGGGATCTTCGAGAGGACAGACTCTAACGAATGTACTATTTCTTGTACTACTTGAATAAACTCCACTTCATGAGGGTCCTTCCTAATCACGGCCTCCACAATGGATTCAGCGCTCTTGCAAAAAAGTGCTTTAATCAGACAACGGTGAAACCCATAAGTATCAGCTATCTGTTTAGAATCAAACATATAGTACAAAATGATATATATGTATCCCTTAATGTCACCCATATAGCATCAAACCCCTTAAATTCATCCATCTGTTAAGATTTAATATGCTAAGACAGAAAATAGCAGCATTACATTCCATTTCACAATAATATCATATACAGGATCACTGAAGAAACAACAAGCACAACATAAACACAAGAGACAGAGATTTATCCTGGGAAACCCTCATGGGGTAGAAAACCCAGCAAAGCTTCCTCAATATAGATGACCAGCAATATACAAAGATGAAACCCTGAGACATGATCTCCTCCTCCACAATAGCAGACCTCTCCTCCACAAGTGCGCTATCCTCAAGTGAGTGAATGTGTATAATGAGGAACACACCTCCTCTATTTATACACTACTCTGATTTGTATTTTACACAAGTACATGTAGGCTCGTATTTAACCATTAGGTTAAATACCCCATTATAACTGACTGGGCCGACCCCTCTAGGGTGGTCTAATAACCCTTTGACCCACATAACACATACAGGGCCGACCCCCACTAGGGAAGTCTAATAACCCAAGTTACCACATTCCGACGGAGGAATAAACATCTCTGGATATACAATAAGATCTTCATGGAGGAATGAATCATCTCCGAAATAATAAAGTACAAATATAATATTCTTTGAAGTTACAATATCTCAACACTCCCCCTTAACAAGAAGGATATTATAACAGCATCTGCACGAGCAAGGAGTCATCAACATCATACATGATACATCTATAAATCATTGGAAGCTTTCTCAACATCATCAGTAACTCAACCAGTTACTGGAATATCTTCAATACAGGAACATCAACATCTTCAGTACTGAGTCTTTATCTTCTGCAGCACTCAAACAACTACAGCAACATCAATATCTGAATCCTCACGATTGTCAGCATCGCCATAACACGATCATCAGCATCGTCATCACATGATCAACAACATCATCATCTCACTATCATCAACATCGTCATCACACGATCATCAACATCGTCATCTCACGATCATCAGCATCGTCATCACACGATCATCAGCATTGTCATCTCACGATCATCAGCATCGTCATCATACGATCATCAGCATCATCATCACACGATCATTAACATCGTCATCTTACGATCATCCGCATCGTTATCTCACGATCATCAGCATTGTCATATCATCTCGATCTACAGCATCTGGATCATCTCGATCTATAACATCTGGATCATCGCGATCTACAGCATCTGGATCATCTCATCTACAGCATCTGGATCATCTCGATCTACAGCATCTGGATCATCTCGATCTACACCATCTGGATCATCTCGATCTACACCATCTGGATCATCTCGATCTACAGCATCTGGATCATCACGATCTACAGCATCTGGATCATCACGATCTACAGCATCTGGATCATCTCGATCTACAGCATCTGGATCATCTCGATCTACAGCATCTGGATCATCTCGATCTACAACATAAGTATCCTCAACCATACAAGTACATTAATCAATACATGTATCATCAAAAGTATGTATTCTCACCAATACATCTATCATCAAAACATGTATTCTTACTAATACATATATCATCAAAATCATGTATTCTCACTAATACATCTATCATCAAAAGCATGTATTCTCACTAATACATCTATCATCAAAAGCATGTATTCTCACTAATACATCTATCATCAAAACATGTATTCTTACTAATACATCTATCATCAAAAGCATGTATTCTCACTAATACATCTATCATCAAAAGTATGTATTCTCACTAATACATCTATCATCAAAAGCATGTATTCTCACTAATACATCTATCAATACAAGTATCCACACTGATACAAGTATACACAACAGTAGCATACCCTGCAACACACATGATCCAATTACGGGATGGTCAATCCCTCTCACTTTAGGACATAGGTCCAAGGATGATACAATCCTGATCCACTTATGGGATGATCAATCCCTCTCAATTTAAGACATCTCTCATGTCTATGGATGATGCAATCCAGATCAACTTATAGGATGATCAATCCTTATCCTTTTAAGACACCTCACCATGTCTAAGGATGATGCAATCCCGAATCAACTTACAGGATGATTAGTCCTTATCACTTTAAGACACCTTAGCATGTCTAGGGACGATGCAATCCCAATCTACTTATAGGATGATTAGTCCTTACCACTTTAAGACACCTCACCATGTCTAGGGAGGATGCAATCCCAATCTACTTACAGGATGATTAGTCCTTATCACTTTAAGACACCTCACCATGTCTAGGGACGATGCAATCCCAATCTACTTACAGGATGATTAGTCCTTATCACTTTAAGACACCTCACCATGTCTAGGGACGATGCAATCCCAATCTACTTACAGGATGATTAGTCCTTATCACTTTAAGACACTTCACCATGTCTAGGGACGATGCAATCCCAATCTACTTACAGGATGATTAGTCCTTATCACTTTAAGACACCTCACCATGTCTAGGGACGATGCAATCCCAATCTACTTACAGGATGATTAGTCCTTATCACTTTAAGACACCTCACCATGTCTAGGGACGATGCAATCCCAATCTACTTACAGGATGATTAGTCCTTATCACTTTAAGACACCTCACCATGTCTAGGGACGATGCAATCCCAATCTACTTACAGGATGATTAGTCCTTATCACTTTAAGACACTTCACCATGTCTAGGGACGATGCAATCCCAATCTAATTATAGGAGGATTAGTCCTTATCACTTTAAGACACCTCACCATGTCTAGGGATGATGCAATCCCAATCTACTTACAGGATGATTAGTCCTTATCACTTTAAGACAAGTCTCATGTCTAGGGACGATGCAATCCCATCACGTACATTTTGAACCCAGTTCATGGACGATGCAGTCCTCACGTACATTTTGAACCCAGTTAATGGACGATGCAGTCCTCACGTACATTTTGAACCCAGTTCATGGACGATGCAGTCCTCACGTACATTTTGAACCCAGTTCATGGACGATGCAGTCCTCACGTACATTTTGAACCCAGTTCATGGACGATGCAGTCCTCACGTACATTTTGAACCCAGTTCATGGACGATGCAGTCCTCACGTACATTTTGAACCCAGTTCATGGATGATGCAGTCCTCACGTACATTTTGAACCCAGTTCATGGACGATGCAGTCCTCACGTACATTTTGAACCTAGTTCATGGACGATGCAGTCCTCACGTACATTTTGAACCCAGTTCATGGACGATGCAGTCCTCACGTACATTTTGAACCTATTTCATGGACGATGCAGTCCTCACGTACATTTTGAACCCAGTTCATGGACGATGCAGTCCTCACGTACATTTTGAACCTAGTTCATGGACGATGCAGTCCTCACGTACATTTTGAACCCAGTTCATGGACGATGCAGTCCTCACGTACATTTTGAACTAGTGGTTCCGGGATGATGCAATCCCCATCACTTTATTCTCGAAGACCATACGTCTACGGATCAATTCAGGGACCAAGGTCTGGGGATGATACAATCCCCACTTCTCGGAGACCTTACGTCTACATCTCTCTTTAGGACTGAAAGTCCAGGGATGATCCAATCCCCTCAACTGTCCACTAAGGACTTCATTCTCGGAGACCTCACGTCTACGGCTCTCTTTAGGACTGAAAGTCTAGGGATGATCCAATCCCTTCAACTGTCCACTAAGGACTTCATTCTCGGAGACCTCATGTCTACGGCTCTCTTTAGGACTGAAAGTCCAGGGATGATCCAATCCCCTTAACTGTCCACTAAGGACTTCATTCTCGGAGACCTTATGTCTACGGCTCTCTTTAGGACTGAAAGTCCAGGGATGATCCAATCCCTTTTCTTTCTCAGAGACACCTGTGTACGGCTCACTTTAGAACAAGTGTTCAAGGATGATACAATCCCCACATGTATTCTCATCAATATACTATCGATCCTGGGAACCCATACAGAACCTGATTCACACTTCTTCTTTAATTGCACCATTAAGAGAATGGTCTTATCTAGCCACTTAGAGCAAACATCTCATCATGATTCTCTTCCTCTTTCTAAGAGAATCTTCTAGCCACAAGCCTTCTATATTTTGTTTGATTTGTAAATCTTCTTGTTGAACATCCATCACTTGTTCGGTGTTCATTATTCTTCATGATCTTTCCTACAAAACAAAATTAAGTACATGATTAGTAATCCTTCATAATCATGAAATCATGATAACCTATTATGCATACAGATATCATTTACATAGTTATGCAACTATCTTGACCAATACTTTGGCACAACACTTTCCCATATCCTGTATGCATACAGTGGCTATCTAGATGCCTTCCATCTCTACCAGAACATACTATCGAGAGTGTGCACAGCTCTCAGCATGTCAGCAAAGAGGTTTCATTCTAGACAAGCAACAATGGAATGTTTGTCCAACTTACCAATCATATGCATATTAGTAGTATAATGTTCAATGCTCTATAAATGTTTGCACTCAGCATGATATGTTCTAGGAATACAAATATGCATACAAGAAATATCATTTACTATTTCAAATAACAACTCAAATACTTATCTTTTATGTTTGTGTGGTTGCCTCCCGCTTGATCTTCTATATGTCCTTTGAACTTCTATTCATTTTGTACCACTATGCATGCTCAAGTGTGCACTAGTGTCATCCTCATGATCTCATACACAAACATTCATTCATTAGTATATTCTCAAAACATTCTAATTCTAAATAATCTTGAATATGTATAGTCATGATCATTAGTATTCAGGGTTTCAAGTAAGTCTTCTTTTACTCATGCATATTCTTGTTTGATCATAGTACTCTTCTGGTTAATTAAATCATGCATAAACCCTTGATTACTAACTTTATGAATAAGCATAACCAATCATATCAAGTATATTTATATAAGGGATCCTAACACAAGGTAAGATTCATGGGAAACATACCTGGATTAGTATACCTACTTGGTTATGTACAACATACCTAAACAATCTCTTCAATGATTTAGAGATCCTGAGCTAGAACCTGCATGTCTCATAGGTTAAGCATAATATAACAAAGTCATACATACCTCGTAAGTAGAACAAAGATTATGGATGAGTCTTTGTCTTCATGTTTTCATGGTCATGGAGCCTGATTTGTCTTTTGTGATGTACCTGTATCTTGTTAGCAGACAACATCAACCTCACACAACATTATAATGCATTATTACAATCATAAGTGTCAACACCCTAACCAATGAATATCTTCTATCATGCATTCATAATTTTGTTAAGGTGATACAACAAATCTAAAATCAAGATTGTACTAACCGTAATAACATGAAGACAAACATACCATAAACTTAATCATGAACAAATCTCAAAACATACCTCGATGAGTCATACCTGTCGAGATCGCTTGTAATCTCCTTATGTAAAGCCTTAGCCTCATCTCCCTCTGAAATAGGAACTCCTTCACTTATGCAGGTGACCAATCCATCTTCTTCTAGGATTAACCCTATCCACTTGATTTGCAAGAACTGGACCTGGAGCTGGATATGGGTTTGTCAGAGAAACCCCAAAAATTCAAACTTTGAATTTCAAACTTCCGAAAGGATAGAAATATGCGCCTTGATGAGCTGATCAAACTGATATATTCAGAATTTGAAAACTGCAAAGTTTCACTCCTCAATTTTGCCTTTGAAACTTCTGGATTCACTGGACGTGACCCTGAACTGGGGTTTGATGAATCCCACTCTTCTGACCAATCAAAATGTTTGATCCAAATCTCTAAGCTTCTATTTTTCTGAGGAGCTTCCAGCCATGGTCACAGATTTCAAAAATTCTCATTTTTACAGAAGCCCTAATTTTCCACTTTTCTGATCAAAGTCCCGAACTAGGGTCTAATCAAGCCCGGCCTTCTGCCCAACCAAAAATTCTGATCTTGGTCTCTAAATTTCTATTTTGATGAGTAGCATCCAGCCGTGGTCTCCGATTACAAAAATTCCAACTTTCTTCAAAGCCCTAAATTCCGGAAGCCATGAATGAAGGTACCAAAAAATAATTCTGTTTTGACAGAAATATGTACCTGATTGTTTCTGGTGTAACTCCGAAATTTTTGATCCACAGGGTCTGAAAAAGGTTTTCTGAGATAGCCTGATCTGTTATCTTTCCATCCTGATAGGTCTGACCTCAATTGGATGTTCTGAGAGAGAGTTATGCCAAATGTCGCAACGTGACCTGTTTTGGGAAAATACAGGAGAGCGAACTTGTACGGCGTGCCACGTGTCACTTTTTGACCTTCGGCCTCTGAAAAAGTTTTTTTTGATATATCTCGGCCTGTTATATTTCCATCCTGACAGGTCTGACCTCAATTGGATTCTCTGAGAGAGAGTTATGCCAAGTGTCGCAACGTGACCTGTTTATGGGATAATATAGGAGAGCGAACTTGTACGGTGGGCCACGTGTCACTGGTTCAACTTCGGCCTCTGAAAAAGTTTTCTGAGATAGTACAGTCTGTGTACTACCTGTCACTTTTCACGAAATTTCATTTGGAGCTTCCTAGCCCAGGTTATGACCTTTTTCCCAAGGTCGCCTGATTTTGACTCAGATCTGGAAGAGGCAGAAGCCCTATATTGTAAAGATCATCAATCACAAAGTACAACGAATTAGAGGTTGTCCTTTGGACACAAGGTACCTGGATATTTTATCTTCGTCCTGTAATAGTTTCAGATCCGGAAAATTTGCCAAAATGGATTTATAGAGAAATTGCTACGATGACTTGTTTTTGATATGTAAAACCCTAACCTTCAAATTGTCGTAAGTAAAGCAAGTGTTTTTAGTGCCATACTTTGTCTTCCTTCAGGTTAGCTCTGATACCATGTTAAGATTTAATATGCTAAGATAGAAAATAGCAGCATTACATTCCATTTCACAATAATATCATATACAGGATCACTGAAGAAACAACAAGCACAGCATAAACACAAGAGACAGAGATTTATCCTGGGAAACCCTCATGGGGTAGAAAACCCAGCAAAGCTTCCTCAATATAGATGACCAGCAATATACAAAGATGAAACCCTGAGACATGATCTCCTCCTCCAAAATAGAAGACCTCTCCTCCACAAGTGCGCTATCCTCAAGTGAGTGAATGTGTATAATGAGGAACACACCTCCTCTATTTATACACTACTCTGATATGTATTTTACACAAGTACATGTAGGCTCGTATTTAACCATTAGGTTAAATACCCCATTATAACTGACTGGGCTGACCCCTCTAGGGTGGTCTAATAACCCTTTGACCCACATAACACATACAGGGCCGACCCCCACTAGGGAAGTCTAATAACCCAAGTTACCACATTCCGACGGAGGAATAAACATCTCCGGATATACAATAAGATCTTCATGGAGGAATGAATCATCTCCGAAATAATAAAGTACAAATTAATATTCTTTGAAGTTACAATATCTCAACACCATCTAAGTTTAGAATGTAGATCTTCATGGTCTCACTATTTTCTTATGCAAGTCTCATATACTATCAAAACACAAAATGAATTCCCTTACCACTATTTGTTCCAATATAATCTACCTGCTTACCTTCTCCAAAAAAGAGATTCTGCAAAGAGAATATATGCCCCTCACATAGAATAACTAGACAAGAACTAAAATTCACCAATGGACAGAACCTTCTATTCAATATTTATAGTACCAGTGATGGAATTTAATTTATTTCCATAATAGTTCAAAATATATAATAGGATAATGTGTGCTAAGAATTTCTTTTCAGTCTCTATTATAAGATAATTTTCTTCTGGAGAACATAAAACTGTGTTTACTCTTTCACTGTAATTTTCATTAAAGTAGAACACCACGTAAACCCAAACTTATTTTAAACCCTTTTTAATCTTTATTTTAATTGGACACAAACTTTAATGACTTTAAATAAGGATCGTGTGCCACTAAAACTATAAGACAGATCTATTGGAAGAGGATCCAATCACCCATATCACAATTACTATCTGATTCTTAAATAAATTCTTCTATAGACCATATGCCAAAATAATCAATCGACTATTATATATAAAGTTTAAACGAAATGAACTCAAGAGTGTATCCCTTAGTCTACATCATCTATAAAATAATCCAAGGATGATCCTAAAGCCTTGTTGACATAAGGGGAGTGTCAAGTTTGTCTCAGCTATTGGATTCTCTTGGTGTATGCCACATAGCATTCACCTCTTCCAGCCAACCATTTGACCATAACCATACATGTGATCATTTTGATTGCCCTCTCTATTGGGGTTCAATTTTATGTACAAATGACATGAGCCTCAGATTAAGATTCATTTCAAAGTTAAATTCAAAGCATGGTAGATCTATAGTATAAACTATATAGTAACAATATCCTACTAATTAAAATTGATGATGTCCCAAAGTTCATCCAAACATTTTTTTCCTATGTATTCTTTGTGGAGAGTAAAGAACCCATGTCAGCAATCGTGATTCTACTTTTCAGAGCCTGACCAGGGCCAGAGCAATTTTATATCAACTTATTTCATTTTTTCGTTGCTTAAAGTCAGTTACTAATTCTGGGACAAACCTTTTTTCCCATAATGCTAAGTTGCATGAAACGTGGAAACGTGTAATAGTATAGTAAGCAACTACGTGATAGTGCTTTACTTTAATTTCCCCTGTAGGCTATTCCAGGAGTGCCAAATATTAAGGACAAGTATAATCTTGCAACATGGATGTTTGAGGTCACCTCTACAAGTGCAGACCAGCACCTTAGTGTAGACTTTGCTCATATCTACAAAGAGTCAACTTTTTTTTTGGTAAGTACAGGGGAAGCCCTTGAAACCAATAGATTTCTAAACCCTTTTTGATGTTACAAACTAGTAGAATTCTTTATTTTTCAATGATTCCTGAGATACTAATAAATCTCATTTTGTTAAAGGGAAAACAATGAACTTGTTAAGGAGTTATGTACCCCAGCTCCAGATGCCAAGGACCTTTATTTTCCAGATGACTATGCACAATGTGCTTGGAAAAAATTCACAATCTGCCTATGGAAATAGTTTTGGGCGTATTGGCAAAGTCCTGGTTACAGTTTTGGGCATATATAAAGCAAGATGTGAAGCTCTATCCTAAAGCCAAAAAGATCCAACTCCAAAGATGGAGAGCTCGCCCAGAAGAGATAAGTACAAAGAGAGCTGATACATAAGAAAAATGTACAAGGGGAGTGAATTTGGGATCTATGATACAAAATGGTGAATATGTCATGGCACAATACAAACACTGGAATCATTGGAAGCACTAGAGGCCTATCTCCTAAAATCCGAAGCCAAATGAAGGAATCGCAAAATAGAAATCTGTCTGAGAGAAGAACTGGAAGAAGAGCTATAATGCATAGTGTGCCACTGCCGAGAGTGGGGATTCTACTGTTGTGATCTAGATGTAGTCAACCAGCTGCTGGGATGGATCCGAACCTTTGGAATATGTTGGATACCAAACTTCAATATTCCATTGTGTTTCAACCAAAAACAAAAAGCAAATGGAATTATGAATCAGCCTGTGGTACAACTTCTATGTATGCATAATCATTGCCACCCTTGCACATGGGACAAGAGCATGCCATTCATACAACATATCTACAATCAGACTACACAACTCCAATAGACACAATCCTTTTAAAATCAATCTTGGCTTCTGACTATTGTTTCTCCTGGAATCGAAAACATTATTCTGAAAACTTCATCAATGCCACAAGAACTCGAGGAGCAAGACAAGGAAGCAAAGTTCAATAAACAAATATTGAGTTAATTAACAGGTTGAGAAAATCCTTAATAGAACCAAAAAGAAGTACAAGCAGCACCATGATGAACATTGGGTCCTTCACATATTCAAGGTTGGTGATCAAGTGTAGCTGCGCATACAAAAGGAGAGACTCCTGAGTCCTAGACCCACACTAAAATCTGGTCCATATATCATCCCTTACATGAAACATTTAATTCCTACTATGCATTCCTTCATAGCCCAGCATTCATCTCGTTTTCTATGCTAAGTTGTCCAAGCCTTACATCACACCTCTATTGGAGCAACCAAATAACTTTCCAAAACAACAAGTTGATCTGGATCCAAGGTATAGTGCACCACTTAACTCTGACCAAATCGTGGCCGCTCATATGAAGCACAACCACGTAGCAACAATCCCATTTTTTTAATGACCAACACAAGACAACATCGATATCAGGAAAGATGGTATACTTTTGAATATGCGAAGATGAATTGTTATGAACAGCACTTTGAAGCAAGGGAAACCATTACCCTCCAAGGAGACACCTATTCAAGCTACAAAGCTGCAAAGGCCAACTAATACCCAAGATCTTCACATTGAAAAAACGCAACAACATAGAAGCACATAATAGACAGATACAAAACAAGAAGTTGTGCAATGCCACATGCAAATGAAGACCTACAATCCTGTGTGTAACAATAGACTATGTAATCTTGTACACAACAACAAATTGTCCAAGAAAGGCCCTCAACTCACTGTTGTGAGCCCCACAAACCCACAACCTATCATTGCAGAGATCTTAGACCTGCAACTCAAATTTGCAGTGGAAAAAGAATCACAACACGTGGCACAGAACCAATACTCCACAACAACACTAAGGCAGCAACACCTCCAATGCAACATTCTTGGACTATTTGCAACAGAAATGACCAAGAAGACCTGCTCAAGATGATGGGGGCCATGTATGGTGCCATGTTGTTTATAGGAATAAATAATGGATCCTCTGTGCAACCCTTTGTTGATGTTGAACGCAAGGTTTTCTATAGAGAAAAAATAGCTAGGTTGTATTCTCCACTTGTATATGCTTTAGCACAGGTAAGGAATCCAAGGTCTTATTGAAAGTGACCTGAAAAATATTGATAGTCTTTGTTGAATTATTTTCTCTGAAATTTGCACATTTTTAGCATATCGCAATTTCTGTAGAAGCTCACAACAAATTTGGAGAGTCACGAGTAGGTCTATAACGTAGAGTCGTGAATAATTCATGTTCTAATATATTTTGAAATGGTTGATTACTGATAATTATACTAGTTTGACAAATCAGAAAGACCATTATATTTGACAAGATTTTCTCTTGTGGCTTCCTATTTGTTGTAGGTAGTGGTAGAACTCCCATATACTCTTTTCCAAACAATTTTGTATGGAATTATTACATACTCAGTGATTGGTTTCCATTGGTATGGGTATAAATTCTTTTGGTACCTCTTTGTTACTCTCTACACTTTTCTCCTCTACACTTACTTTGGAATGATGACAGTGGAAATTAGTCCAAATGCTCAAGTTGCAACTATAATTGCATCTTCATTTTATAACATCTTCAATCTTTTTTTAGGCTTCCTCATCACAAGACCTGTGAGTGGACTAAATCTTAAATGCATGATATTCAATTTTCAAGGAACTGAAATTTTACGATTTAATGTGAAAATTTCAAAATCTATAGAATACTTCTAAAAAGTAGAAATGGTGATTCCCAAGGATCTCCATTGAAAGGTAAATCCTGTTCTCTAATTTATAATGGCTTTGACAACTTCATGATGCCATTCATATTCCAAACAAACTCATTCTATACTCAAGCCCTTTAATTGGTGTGAACTGTCAACTCCCACTTTCATCACTTAACAGCAAGCAATCTCTACTTTCTCTACAAAATAATGCTTCAATGAGGGAGATCATGAGTTTCTATTTGTGTCTTTTAAAGCCTTACTTAACTCAAGGCTTTTAATCTACTTTGTTATGCACTACAGTCCACCACATGATAAGCTAGGAAGAGTTTAAGCTTAGAAATCTATAATGATTGTAGGGAATGTGAAACAATTAACTCCTCTTTTTTTCTTTCTGAAGACAATATAGTAGAATGACATTTTTTAATGGATCCCTTCATTTGGGAAAGCGAGTCAAAGGGTACTTTCTAGGGATTGTGAAACAATTATAGAGTCTTTTCTACTTAATAAAGTAGGGCAGTTTTGGACAGACACCTTCATTTGGGGAAGCTAATCAAAAGTGTTAAAATTCCACCATCGAAAAGTCTCCACATTCCAACAATTTTTGGACTTCAGAAGAGTCTCTTTCAAGGAAAGTAAATGGAGAGGAGCAACTACTCATCAATAATTTTCCCGCCTCAACAAGCCTTTGAAAAGTTGCAATTAAGATGTCAAGCCCTTAACAGCCCAGCCAAAGGATGCAAAAAAGGAGTAATATTAATAATGATGCACAACACTGCCACTTGGAGGTCCTCAATTTGCCTAGAATTTCACCTCTATACCCTGTGCAGCTCAGAGATCTCACAAGGAATACAGTGGCTTGATTGTCAGTGCCTATCCATAATACACAAATGCCTGAGAATTTCCAAGGGGAATGAATTTCATAGCAACTTACTCTCCAAGCAATCACTCAACTATGGCCCACTACTTTTTTTGTCAAAATATCCTGAAACTGATCATCAAGAAGGACAAATATGTAGGTCAAAGTAATGTCATGAAAAATCACAAAGGAAATCTTGGGAAACTCCTTATAGAACATGCAAAATCCCTAGTTTTGATATAATTTTTGGGTCTTTTGGAGTGACATGAATTTGACCCCCATGCTATTCACCACAAAGGGAACCCAAATATGACCAAGCCCTGAAACAAAGAAACCCTATCAGAAATGTTGATTGTGTACTTATTATATAGTGATTTCATTCCAACCACTGCAATGAAGAGTAAGCCACTTTCTTGTTTTAACATTTAAGGTACAATATCAAGTTGTTAAGAATGTTTATTAACAAAGAAAACTTATTTTTACACCATCTAACACAAAGACTATATTTATATAGCTGGTTTATTTATTTTCTTCTGAAATATTATCATGCAATTTTATTCAATATCATCTCACAATTGAAGGAAATTTGGATTGTATAGAAGAGAATGTAAGGGTTTGAAAGCAAACCTGTTCACCCAATGTTGCAAAATTTGCAGAAAGAATAGAAGGAGAGACGATGATGTCAGTTTTGGAGAACTTGTCAACTTGGGAAAATGCCTTCACTGTCAACTTGGGAAAATGCCTTCACTGTAGAAAGAACATTCCTGTAGAAAAATGCCAAAATCAATGCAAATAATCTTAGCTTTTGATAGCCAAATGGCCCCATGATCTACATAAATACATACTAGTACGAAGAGCAAGGAAGCAATTAATATAATGAGATCTATTTCAATTTTCAACGAACTGAAATTTTACGGTTTAATGTGAAAATTTCAAAATCTATATAACACTTCTAAAAAGTAGAAATGGTTATTCCCAAGGCTCTCCATTGAAAGGTAAAGCCTGTTCTCTAGATTATAATGGCTTTGACAACTTCATGATGCCATTCATATTCCAAACAAACTGTAATAACCCATAAAATAGCAAAAAATTTAAAACTTTTCCTGCCTACAATATTTGTCAATTTTACAGTAAAAGACTCATACATTAAATCTAGAATTGATAAAACATCCATTCTAGCATGAAACCAATGTAATCCTAGTACTTATATTTTGCATGATCAAATCTGTGTGTAAGTTTAGAATTGCGGAAGTGGTACGGAAAATAAATGAGATCATGTTTTTATTGTGGTTGTAGAGGATGGTTCAAAAGGTAGAATATAATATTGTTTACTATTTGATAACACATGTGATTTTAGTTATAAATGTCTAATGACACCTTCAGGTAATGAGCTCCTTTGATGATGGTATGTTATTCACATGGGGGTTTTATGATACTCCTGGACAGGTAATTACATACCTTAGCAGAGTTGCCGGAAGGTATGGGTGGGTGATGGTTGCTGGACTCACTTAGCATCTTGCTAACGTCCTACTTTGTCTTCGTGTTTTACAGGTGAAGTCCATATGCGAGTTTTACCTCTAATGTCTGGCACTCTGTTTACTACTGGTACTAAATACCATGCAATTGCTAAGGTATTAGAGAAGGGTGGTGATCCCACTATCATGGGAAATTCATAACATGAAAGATTACCCATGGTAGGGTTCACGACTAGTAGCTTATGGTGATATAAACGAAGGTGTATTATTTCAAAAGTTATGCCTATGGGCTTAGTGTAAAAATCGAACCCTTTGAAATTGTTAACAGAGTTGAATCCACGACTCCACTATAGACTTGTTGCCAATACATTTCGCCTCCACTAGGGTGAGTTTGGTGTATCATTAATGCACTTTAATGGAGTATGGAAGATAGCTTGTCACGAGGGTTTGGAGGAAATGATTTGGGGTTTTTTCCCATCACTCCAGCATTCGACTTATTCATCATTTTGGTTCTGCACTTTGTGGATATGGTTACTATGTTGAGTACTGACCCGAGCTCTGCTCGTGGTCAGTCTGTTGGTTAAATGTTGAGCTCGTATATGGCGTAATACAACCCTGCTCCACCCAGGTAATGAATTATTTCTCCTATACAACTGATGTTTTTCTTCTACTGTATGAGAAACAATATGGTTGCTAACCTATTTTGTATATCGTTTGTGACAGATAGAAAAACGCTTTGGTAAGGGAGCTACTAGGATTCGAGGTGACGCAAAAATGGTGAGTTTGGATTCCCTCTTTTGAGCCCTATCTTCTGCAGCTCTGTCGTTGTGTGTATGCATTTGGCCTAGTTGTTTTTGGGTGAGACTCCTGTAAGCCATAAGCTTAATGATTCGCTTTGGGGAGGTCTAATAGTCACCTATTGGCTGGACTAGGCAGGATGGGGTTTCAATGTAGCTAACTAGCTTAACGAGCTCCGGGACTGTGATCTAAAAGAACTAGGTAGCACTTGAGTCTTACTTATTACATGGCTCTACAAAATTTTATGAGTAGTTTTAAAATGTAATGTCATTGAAATATGACTCGGTACAATTGAAATGATTTCAAGGGTTTCATTCCCTATTTTTTCTAATCCCTATGATTTATGTTTTGGTTGTGGGAAAGATTCGGAATAGTTCATAACGAATTCTAATGGTGAAGTTTTGTATACTCGGTATTTGTATAAATTAAAAGATTTTGAACAATGGGGTTTTACTCCCAAACTGTCTCGACATATGACCATTTTATGAGCTGCGCCCATACTGGGTTTATTTGTTCCTTTCGGCTATGGTGAAATGTGATGTGTTGATTGGTAAGAAGAAGAAGACTTTAGCTTACTTCGCTGTATTTTTATTTGGTACTGTAGCTACAATATGGTTATGGGTTTGGTTCTCTATTCCCTTCCGAAGTTTTCTATTTTGTGCATTGAAGAATGTTTTCCTGTAGGTAGCTATCATATGTCTGTATGTTGAAAAGAAATAAAAGAAAGGTCTCAGGCTGTCTAATGATTTGGCATAGGGTTAATGATAAAGTGGGTATGAAAAAGTAATGGGAACAACCTGTATACGACTCCTATCTTTTGTTTTTGGTATCTTTATTTAAAATATGGTATATATATGGTTTGATAGGGAAACTAAAATAGATTGACGGAGAATGGGCAATAAAAATCGGTCTTGAATTTGAACTATATGGGGAACACTTATAAGTAAGCAATTATATCTGCATTCTCTTTTATCGTAGTTCGTATAGCTGGGTTTTTTATTGGTGTAAGTGTGAGTCCACAATTTCTGTCATAAGTTTGATTTTCAAATAGCTAGGCGATTATGTGGATGATTTTAAAACAAGGGTTTAGATCTGAGAAGTAAAATACTATAAATATTTTGTTGTGTTCACATCACCGACTCGCCGGTTCTAACAATCTAAGCAATACAATGCCTAGCAAAGACTAGCTGGCTAGTCCTGCTGGGAATGCCATTTGATTTTGGTAACACTTGATTTAATAAAACTGATAATGAGAACATTGCTATTTTAACATGGAATTTATAATAGGAATATGAAACGTAGGAGGGTTTTATCAATATCTCATACCTGTTGATGTCTGTATCTTGTCCAGCTGATGATGACCTGCTGATCCTGGTAACTTCTCTTTATTGATTATGACCTGCACACTCAGCCAACTAGTTAAGAAAACTACTGACTCTTAGCTGACCTGATAATTGATCTTGGATTGGATGACTTTGGGACTACCACGTTCCTCCCAACCATGATTCTACAACTGTTCCTGGTTCAGTATGAATCCCCCCGAGCTGGTTCTGACATGCAAACTGAGAAATAGAGGCCCTAGATGGTAACTGGTTCAGATCTGGAAAAATTATAAGCAGAGTTCTTCTTAATACAATAATACCCAAAAGAAAAAGAAGATCCCCCAAACTTTGGGGTCTGTCCTCCTTAAGTAGGAAAATCTTGAAATTAGGACTGTTGGAATTTACTGATTTCTTTAAAACAATTAATTTATAAAATAATATTTGTTTAATTTAACTGTTAGTTTATTAGGAGTAGGACTTCTCAACCTATTTGATTAAAGTGTTTATTTAATCTTTTAGATGTTTTCATAATAATAATAGTATACAATTTATAATACCATCTAAATATTAATAATTAACATTTAGTAAGTGGCAGCCCACTTATGCATAACTATATATATCTATAAAGTGTAAACATTTATAAAGGAAAATATATATATGTTATTTAACCAATATATATTTGAAGCTCCTAAATAATAATACTACTGGTGGTCTTAAGCAATTGTTTCACAAGATACTTCTTTTAGTTCGTTTTAAGGAAAGGGTCCACTTCTTTGGATGGTTTCGGTAAGTTGGTAAAGGCACCTCTAGTCTCTCCCTTTGCACGTCAGATTCCCTCGTTTTAACATGGTAGTTCCCATAGTAGATGATGATAATAAGATTTATTTAATCAAGTTGAAATAGTTGTGATAAGACACACAAGTGCTATTCAGAGTCCTCTTTGACTCAACACTTGCGAAGTAGTAACCCCGAGTGCTCTTCAGAGCCTTTCAACTCAACACTCTCACATGGGCGTTACGCTAGTGCAATTCCAGAGCCTCTGCTCAACACTAGAGCTAGAATGTGGTTGTGAGGCACATCTAGGATAATTACATGTCCTCAGATCCGGTAATCATTTCTTTCAAGCTTGGAGTGCTCCAGGGCTCATGCCCAATACTCAACTTACATCGAGGCTTAGGCCCAGTACGAAATAGAATCCTCTAAATACATCGGGGCTTAGGCCGAGTATATAGGCCTTTTGTGTGTTCCTGAGTCCATGCTCAACACACTAACTAATAAACCATGTAAATCATGCTCTGCAAAGTATATTGTAACAAAAGAGATAATCTCAGTATATCATAATTTTGTAATCATTTCTCGAAATACAACATAGTTTCTTCATTCGGCTTTCCTGCCCCGCATCTATTTAACAATGAAACAAATCAGGGTCCATGCCCAATACATTAACTCATAAAGGAAATAAATCAAAACATATTAATGCTATGTGAAACATAATAAATCACATATACTGGGGCCGTGACCCGACATGACATCATAACATAGTTAGTCAAAAAGTTGGGATATTACACAAACTCATTCTATACTCAATCCCTTTAGTTGGTGTGAACTATCAACTCCCACTTTCATCACTTAACAGCAAGCAATCTCTACTTTCTCTGCAAAATAATGTTTCAACGAGGGAGATCATGAGTTCTTATTAGGAATCCTCATTTTCACTATGGCTTTGGTGGTTTGCAACAGTGACATGATTTTTTGAACATTTCAGTTAATCCATACCATACCTAGTTACCTATGACACTTTCCAGTTCATGTCCTCCACCTTCCTTGAAGAAAAATCAAGCAACCCACACAGGGATGGCCTCACCAAAAACATGTCAAATGGAGAACGATTATAGAAGATAAACAAAGGGAAACAAGGAAGTGATTATACCATGACGAATGATTCTGATCATCCTTACTGGTATCTAGACTGTAAGCATTTTAAGGTGCAACCACCTGGATTTGTCCTTGTAACATATACAACCAATATAGGTCTGATTGAGAAAGCAAAAATAATACCTATTTCCATGCTAATTTGAGCAACTTTCCTATAACCTATTACTTCATATAGGAAAGAATTCAAAGTGATCCCCACATGAAAAAAGGGACTGGACTTGGTGATTGCATTTAATAGAAACAAATAAAAGTAGAGGTCAATATCAAATAAATAAATGGATGTGGACAAGAACCAATTGTATCACAAGACCATGAAATGCCAACATCAGCATTTAAAATGTCAAACCATTGTCAAAATTTAACTCTAGAGTCTAAACTGAATATTCATCAACATATATATTCAATGACAAGAAGGGTAGATATAGGACTAAGTTTACCTGCAGCATGATGTCATGTAACAATAGATAGATATACATTGTAGACAACTTGCACTGAAGTTCGAGATTGTGAATAAATCACTACATTATCATGCATAACATTCTCGAGCTGACCGTGAAAATATGTTAAAAAATATAGCACAAGTGGGTTTGACCAATTAAGATCATTTTCCAGCTTAATTTGCAATGAAAGTGAGTTGGCCAATTAAGTTCATGGGTTGCTTGCAAATTGCCAACAATCTCAATGTTTACAATATAAAACATCAACATAAATTCATGTATTCAACAAATATAGCTTCCTTACCTCAAAGCTCAGGTAGGTGCATTTGCTATACAATCATGGAGAAGCAGATAGACACATACAAGCTGGCGGGACACCATTCAAAGTTTGATTTTCTATCAGGAATGTTGATTTGATATCATTTGTCAGGCTGCAAGCAGCCATTCTAGAGACCTGTATGTTAACTATGCAGGTAAGGGTAATGGCATTTTCAGCCATAGTTACCAAATTCAAATATTTCAGCCATAGTTACCAAATTCAAATATGAATACTAGTAATTTTGAAAACATCATCTCGGCAAAAAATTTGGCAGGGTCCAGAAAACATCATTTCGTAATATCTCAGGAACACATCGGCAATATATCGACAAACTTAAAAAAATACAAATACATTCAATTTTTTTCTATTTTTTAAACATCGAAAGCAACAATAACATCAAATAAACATATTGCCACATGAGTATGGAAAGAAAACTAATATATAAAATCATAATATGTCTAGGGATACATCACACATCAAAAATGAATCGTGCTATCAGAGCCCAACTTGGGTTTATATTGTAAGGACACTCCTGTCTGATCTTTGGTCAAATTTTTGTTTCCCTTGGCAACAAAACTGTTGGATATTGGCCATATTATTCTCAATGAACATCATGCAAGGTATGGAAATCGTTCTACTACCAATTGATAAAAACTGACACATAAAATAAGGGTAGAATTGCAACAATTGCTGATGAAAATCAATTCAAACTTCGTAAGAATAGGAAAAGGCATTGTATCACTACTGTGAATCATCAAAAAAGGCTCGGCAAAAATTATCAAAACAGTAGTTAGGAAATCAAAATCACAGGAGGATAATGGATGTCATACAAAAGAGAAGAAGCATAGCAATACTCATAGAGAAGCAGAGCTCCCACTGCAATTAATTATTAACTATACAGATATACATTGAATGTCATTACTTGCTTGATCTTTTAACATGAATTTTGTAGAAACCATGAAAGAATCGTCTCCTAAACTTCTTCCATTACTCTTCTCCTTGTGCAGATAACCACTAATTTTCCAGTTGATCATATGCTGAACCTTATCTCTAGCAAAAGGGTCTAAATCTACACTATGTATAGTCATCTGCCCTGCTTCATCTGAAATAATGAAATCATCATATTTTGTTGACATTTTTTGAACAGAGGTTTCCTCACTATGAGCCAATGGAAAACTATCCAATAAAACATCTAATGTGTTCCATCCAGGTAAAACTAATGAATCTTTTTCCATCCAACATTCTTTTTTCTGAGAGCCCAACTCTTAATCAGGAGATACTGTTGTGGTTGTCCAATATTTCAAACCTAGATCATCTCTTTAACAATGGCATATATTAGGGCTTCATCCCCATTAGATTTTCCAAGGTTTCTAAAGAACAATATCTACAGAAATTCCCTCATTTAACTCAATCAAATGTATATAAGCATATAAACAACTCTGCAACAGCTATTTTTTCTATCATTGTATCCATTCATCCATTACGTCTTTTAGAACATTGTAGATTACCATGAAGTAGAGAATGTAACATTCAAATAAGGTCATACCTCCACTTTATCGAGCTTCCCTTCATCGAGTACTTTGAATAGTGCGAACCCCGCAAGGGTTTCAAATAGGACCAACATCTTTATAATCTCTCTGAATTGCACTCAATTTTTAACAGAAAACCCTTCCCACAATAGAGTATTGAAGTATTTTTTCATAGGCCTGCTGCTAAGCACTTATTTTGTTACTTTTCTCAAATGAACCAAGCCAACAATACAAAGAATCAATGAAAACAAACTGAAATGAATACAAGAATCCTAAAAATCCTAATATAAAGGACTAAAAGCGTGATGATCAGAAATAAAAAGAGCTTAATATATCTGCTTGGCCTCCATGGCTACAACTATTCTTGTAGTTTGTAATGTGCATCATTTATTTCAGACCTAAACTTATTGCATATTGACTAATTGTTATCATATACAAATCAACCACATTCTAAGACTGTCAATCATCTATAAATGCTCGTGGCTCAAACACTTCATAACTCAATATTTAGTTCATTCTTTAAACGTTAATTAATGGAATACAAAAAACTTAATTTTGAAATAAGTACAGGCAATTGGAATGCAATGTAATCCAATTCCTGCTTTGAGTAGTCAGTGACAACAAAGCATCTGAAATACAGTAAAAGGCTACCTCATCTCACACATATTCAAACATATGATATGAGCAATAAGATACATATATGAAACCTCAATTCCAAAATATCACCATGAAACGACTAGATCAATAAACTTGTTACAAAACTGAAAAGAGTTCATGGCTTCACTCAGTCAAATACCAATCTTAAATCTTTACAACTACATTTTTTTATGTTTTTGTTTTTTTCTCATAAATTGTAAGAGGGGGACTTCATCTTTGGTGTCTTGCCCCGTTGTAGTTATTGTGCCCTCTTTTTCCATTGATTGTGTGGATAAGCACTCCCGCACCATACTTCGGGTACGTCGATTAGGAGGGGGTGGAGGTGGATGGACAGGGGCATCATTTGCAAAAACCAAGACAGTTATATAGATATAAGTGCGAAGTTATTATTGATATACGTTTTTCATTATTTTCAATTTAATTACAATGATCTTTACCTACTCGCTGACTAGCTGAGTCAATTGGAGTGTTCATTGGCTCTGCCATTTGTTCCTCTCCCGACTAAGCATGAGAAGGTACATGCTCTGCCATTCATAGAAAAATATTAATTAGTAAACGTCATCAATTATGTATTTAAAATCATATTGAATACATATTTTTTTATAGCATACATACCTAAATGGCTAGGCAGCTCACCACCATCGCGTGGTACCGGTTCGATATCACTACCCTCACTGCTTTTGTAGGTCTCACCCTGAAAACAAAAAAAGGCATTCATTTTTCGACGTAATCATTCATGGATAGATTACGCAAGTTCACTATAATGATTTCCTTATTGATTTTATTTACCTCGGTGTCAATCAATGGGGAAACTGGGGTTTTCCCCAAGCTTTTTCTATGTTCCAACACATGCTGAAAACCGTACTTGAAGCCGAGCTTCAAGTCTTCATCAGTGGCCACCTCAAGAAAAGCATTTCCCTGCAATGCATAACACCATGTAAAGTGCTTTTAATAAATCAATTAATTGTTCGCTACAGTTAGAAAAATCAATTAATTGTTTGCTACAGATAATGATCAAATGATTCTTACAATTCGTGCCCTTAGCTTCTGATATCCACCCTGACCCAGTTTGTGCTGCCCATGTTTTTCCATTGTTTCCTTAGTTGCTTTAGATGTGTCAGGGACCCTATGAAAGGTTGCAAATACGTTAGATATTGCAACTTAAATATGTTTAAAAGTTTTCAAAAAATATGATATGTGCCATACCTTCTTGAACCGATTGGCTTAGTCTTTCCTTGTTTTATCAATGCCTTCTCCTTTGCATCCTCGATGAGCTCCTTCCACTCCTTCTCTGGAACCATCAGAGGACACTCATACTTGTGGTTAATTTGTAGATTCTCCCTATAATCTACCTTGACATATTTCAAATTTACCCCAGCTGCTATGGTGACACCTTTTTTGTTGAAGGTCTCACCAAACAAGCTGACCATGTGGTTCATCAAATCATCTTTCAATTTGTCATTTTGGGCATTCCACTGTGTACGAATGGTGGGCCCAAAAATCTTTAATGCCTTTTCATGCAGGTTCTTATAAAAGAAATTATTTCCTGCAAAAAACATACGATCATTAATTAAAACTAGGTTGAGTTATGTGGCTTTGAATTACATGAATAAAAAACACATAATAAATTAAATAATACGTGCAATATTCGGTATATTGATTGGAATACACTGATCATCCACCAAGAAGCTAACGAGCAATGATCCCTTGCTAACCACACGCATTGAGCTAGGATAGCAACTATCACAATCGGTGCCATGGTCCTCTCTATCATCATGTGGAGTAGCGGTGTTTGAAGGGCCATCTTCACCTCCAACATCCGTTGAGGGCATGGCATCTAAAGTGTACTCTTGTGTAGGAGTGGAAAATAGCCTCGTTGGCACGGTAGATCTACGAAGTGTTGAACCAACTCTACTAACTATACCGCCCTCTGCAGTATGTTCTTCACACACGAGTTTTGGCTCCAAATAACTCTAAGGAATCCAACTTCAATTGATTAGAACATATAAAAAAAAAAGAACTAAAATAACATAAATGAATATATGTAGTTCGTAAAAACTTTCATAGATGCCACTTACCGCGTATTTTTTTATGTTTCTCTCCGATTCATCAATTTTTTCTTGTATTTCTTCAATCATTGGATCAATTAAAATCAATTCAAGAAGTTCGTCATTGCACTTATTCAAAGCCATTTTCACAATAAGCATTGGGTTGGTTGAATAATGTATCTCTACTTCATTGACCACATCATCACCTTGATGTGGTGTGCTCTATGAACATCAATCAAAAAATCACGTAAAATATATATATAATGCATATAATAGCCAAAAAAAAAGTACTATAATCATGTTTAGGTACTATTACGCTATCATTTACCTGATGCGACGGCATTGGTGCCTTCCCACGGTCCCCTGCAACAATACAATAAGCAATACATATTAATATCGATAACTAAAAATTGAACCATGTATAATAAACTTAATTAATATAAAAAAACTTTATTGTTACTATGAGAGTCAACTTTACCTGTCCAAAAGCTCTAGGTGTGCTCATAGTAACGACCCCCTACCACAATACAATAAGAATGATATCATATTGAAATATTGAGCTCAATATAAAAAAAAATGTCAAATGTTAACAGATGTAATATAATCATGAATTGTGGTTACTATTACATTAATGTTATTAGGTACTATTAAACTAACATTTACCTCATTTGTCACCATTGTTGACTTTCCATGGCTAGCTTGTGGCATATGGCCACGATCACCCTGTAACAATATAAGAATTAAGACATATTAAAAATGAAAATTACATATCTAACAATGTCTCTTAAACATGATTAATGAAAAGCATGACATATAATTAACCATGTATATATTATAAAAAGCATGACATATAATTAACCATGTATATATTATAAAAAGCATGACATAAATAAACTTGATGCAAGAGACTTTGCTGCCTGACTAACTTGGTATTGGGGTTTTGCTCGTGATCTCTATTGTGATTGGAACCATCAAAAGTTTGGGAATATGAAGTGATAGGCCTGAATTTCACAATGAAGGGAGATATGCCTCTGATTTTTTTCCATTGAAATCAGAGCTATATCTGAAATTGACATTCTTTAGAAGTCGTTTCCTTGCACACTTTCTAGTTTAATTTTCAGCCATATAGGATTTCTATAGCATGCATATAGGAAATCCTCTAATACCATTATTTTAGATAATATTATGCCCTCCTCAAGCAAATTTAATAACCCCATTAGCCCAAAGAAACAATTAGCCACTAGTCTTGCCTTTCTCATCACCAAAAATATTAATTTCAAACACTTTTCAACCTTTGTATTCTGGAAATTGCATTTTATTTTCCACGAACTTTCCAATATTTGAAATAAATCCAAATGATTATTGAAAGACATCTGGTGAAACTAGGGGTTTTCTTAAGTGAACCCCTCGTGATTATTTATGCTCTGATACTAAATACCATGTTTCTTTTGGAAATGATCTCAATGAGTTTGAGAACTACTTGGATGGATTATTTTCATTGTAATGGAGCTATTGGTGTCAGTTGGGAATTATTGTGAGGCCAAACCATGTAGAATGAAGATATGGACCATTCTTTTATATGTGAGTATGCAACATTAAATATTTTCAATGTTATGTACCTTTACATTTATTATTTGGAATTTTTTGCATGTTTATGTCAATATTCATGTTTGCAACTTCAAGATCTGTGTGAAGGGATTTAGTTTGAGCATTACCAATAGCAACTTCATCTTGCAAAATTTAACAACTAATCTTGCACAATTTGCAGTTTCAAGGGCACTTCAAATGAATGGACTTGACCCTTAAAATTTAGAAAACAACCAATTTCAAATCTTGATGTGGTAAGTTTACTTTCATACACCAGAGATAATTCAATTGGTTTATTTAATTGACAGGGTATTATTTCCTTTCATATTTATATTTCTTTTCATGCTACTTCCATATGGATTTTAGCCAATAGAACCATGCCTTCTCTATATTTGATTAAGGTCTAGAGGATCACATCATCCAGTTTACTATGAAATTGAATTTCCATCTCTTTAGTTTACTATGAATATAAATTTTAAGTTGGATTGTGACTTTCATTGGCCTTTTAGGATTAAGAAGTTAAACTTATTTCACTATTATGTATGATCTGTGATATTTTAGGCATGTTTAGAAGGTGTCATGGACGTTATGAAAGTGATGCTACAGTCTGTGCAAGGGTTTGAAGTTTCCACTTTCATTTCTGGATTGTTTTGGATAACAATATTAGGTTTGTATTTGTATAACTTTACCCTTTTGCAACTCTCCTATTTCTCTCTCAGGTATGTCCTCGGTTCCTTTAGTAACGTGTCTTCAAAGATACATGATTTGATCTAAAAATATATATGAGTATAAGGAAGGTCTAAACCAGTATTGTTCTTTGTGTTTACTGATGTTATTTGTTAGTTTTATTTAACTTGTTCATTAGCCTACGTTTAATTACTATTGTTGTTATTTATTGCTATTATATGCTTTCAACTTTAACACATGGACCTTTGGCACTGTTAAAGTTGTAAGAGATGAAAATTATGTTTTAATTTTATTACAGTTGTACTGTTATGTTTCTACCATTTATTTAGAATTTTATTTTATGCATTAAAGTTCAATTTTTTTAATTTTCTATTTGAAACCCTAACTTAACACAATTTTCAACAATTAGCATATCTGAAATATTTTCCTATTCCTTCAAACAATCGCATAAACATGTCATCTGAATGTTGTTTGTATTCAATTAGGACAATGTTTATTTCTTCAATGTTAGTTTTTGCAACCACTTCAATGGAAATGCTTCCTTGTAGAAAACTTGCAATATACCCCTTTAACGCCAAATCAAATAATTTTCGTGTCTTTGCAAATTTAAAGCAACAAAAGATACTAGTTTTCTGCAGATTGTCCTAACCATTCTCTCGATATGTTATGTAGTTGTAGATTTCCATGCATGCAGAGGAAAAAGAAAAAGTCAATATTTTCACAATTGGTTTCTGCAACTACTTTGGCAACCAACAAGTTCAAATTTTCACTAGCATCAATGCCTCTTTTTGGGAAACAAGTTTTCGATATATATACAAATGCAATTGGAAGAAGTTCTAGCCTTCTAGGCTCAAGTTTTGTATTTCTTTTTTTGGGCCTTCTTCTATGAAAAACAAAGACAACAGGAAATATCTATGAATTTTGGATGAGAAAAATAAGAATATCCATGCATTGCATGATTATGAACAGTGTCTTGATATTGGATATGATTATACTTAACCAATGGAAGTCCAAGTGGATTAATTCGATATGATTATACTTCACTATCTAGTGGAAAATAAAATTATTTAAATATAAAAACTGCCCAAGATCCCCTGTAGCTTCGAAAGGTCTATCTCCATAGTAGATTGGTATGCTAGGAACCACTATGGGATGAAATCTTGCAACAATAATGTATTTTAAAAGTAGCCTAGATTAGTGGAATATGTTTTCAATGATGGAGTGGGATGGTACTGATGGAAACAAATAAAATATCAATGATTAAGATTTTTCAAAAATAGATGGAAACTATCAATTGTATCCAATAGTCCATGAATTGGAAGTGGCCAAAAATATCAATGTTGTGTTTTTCAAAAGTTTATAATGCCTCCAACTGTGTGAAACTTCTGAACTCAATGCTAACACCCACATATTTGTAGTTTATGGTGAAAATTCATTCAAGAGTGGTAGCTATACCATCAAGTATATTTGTGCTAAGTCTTTTAAAGAATCAAAATAAAAGCTGAAGGATTTAGAGGCTCAAATATTGTCTCAAAAAAATTAACTTCACCTATTTGAGGCAAATTAGAGAAATTATTTGGATAATTTTGAACCAAGAGTGGTAGCTATACCATCAAGGAATATGGTAGCTATACCATCAAGGAAATTATGATTGATGGCTGAAGAGGGTTCACATCCAGTTGGAATATGGCCAACTTTAAAACTGAGGAATGGTTACTACTTGCTATTGCTTGAGGCCTAAAGGTTGGCTAGATTTGATGTTTGGGGTGTTTTACTACGGCTGTTTGGACTTTGGAGGCTGTAATAGGTGCAACAAGGCATAAATTATGCCTAGAATTGGCCTAAAACAGACTAGACCTGAGTTTCATACCGATTCAAGGCCTCTTTAATTCTATTATGTGTCCAGAAATGCTAGGAACTAGCTTGCTCACTGCTGTTGAAAGTCAACAAAGGACTGAAATGTGCCCAGATTTGCTGAGTAAAGGATTTTACTACTATTTTTCCCTCAAAACGTTGTCCAGAGATGCTCAAACTCGTTGATGTACCCCACAGACCTAATGCTAATGGAGCCTGGAAGCTGTTTAAGGGTTGAAAAGAGCTCAGATTTGTTTCTTAGGGCCCCTTCTTGCATCAGCATACAAAGGTTTGTCTTCAACCCTCCATAACCATGACATTGTTCCATCTATGACAAAGCAAAATTCCCATCCAAGCCTCATGTCAAACAAGGCATCAATAATGCCATCCCCTTCTCAAGAGTGTGATCAAAATCACACGTGGACATCCATGCAAAATGGGGGGTAACACACCCAAAGCAAAAAAGGGGGTAACAGAACCTTCTATTTCTTCCAAAGTTAGAGCACACCCTTTAGTGGAGGACTTGTATGGTGTAGTGGGAGCTTTTGTTGGTGCATTTCCTTCTTATGAAAACTATTTTCAATAAAGTGGTTGGAGCACACAAATTTGGAGAGGGTGCTTTGAAACACTTGTTTGTTTTACCTAGTCTATTCTCGTCAAGGAAGAGAAAACATGACTCAGAGGAGAGCTAACTTGAGCTAAAGTTGGACTAGTTTGGTGAAGGATGATATGGATTATAAGTTATAGATAATAATTTATCTAGAATGAGTTATTGAGTTAACTATGTGTATTTTTTGTTTAGGAATTTCTCCAAACACTTTGTTTATAGTGCTCTGAAACCATAATAATTATCCCAATCTATTCCAGACTGACTTCACCCTGCAAGGCTAATGAAATCTTCCTTTGTCCTTTGTCCCACATTGAATCATCAAACATTAAATTGTTGTAGGTTATGTTTTCTAAGCCAAATCTAAGTTTCCCTAAGCTTACTTTTAGTTTAACTTGGTTGTGGACTTTCAACAAACACTTCACATACACACTACTCTAGCTTACTGGTCAAAGCAAACCGATCTGGGTGTGAAATTTTGGCTTGGCATTTCATCAAACACTTATGTTGCTGTCAAGGTTTTTGTTGTAGGTTTCTCTTGTAATTTTTAGACCCAATTTAAAATATTCCTCATCATACATTATGAGTACAAACACAAATATTTAACATAGATTCAATTGGAAACTACGAATACAATTTTCTTATGAACGAATCTATTAAAATGTCACTATAAAATAGAGTTCAACACTTAGAAATCAGATCTAAACTTTAATAGATATCTGACCTGTACATATGCATGAGCTACAACAACTTATTTCAGTAGATGGTTTCCCTCAAGGGGTGTGATTTGATATGGTGAGAGTGCTAGTGATACTTGGCTGTCAAAATAGCAGAGCTCAACTCTGTTTGGTATCTTCTCCAATCCAATAAACAACAACCAAATACTTCTTGATGACAGTATCCCTGTACACATAGGGTGCACCCTCTTCTTGTTCAAACTGGCATATAACTGGAGCAAATTTATCCCTATGTAGACCACCACTAGGGTGGAAAATATTGGGTGCTATGTTCCTCTCTTCACACAACCCCCATGGACCTATCAACACTATATATACTGCTTCAATCATGAACTGAGTCTAACTAAGGGTGAGACCTCTCTTTTTAAACACTAGAAGTCACAATATGAAGTCTTCCCTTACTATTTCACCCAAAAAATCAATGATGCGACCAGCTGGCATTTCAATGGAAATATGCAGCAGTTCACACAGTGACAAAATGCCTGTAACTTGGATAAAAACTGCCCAAGATCCTCTGTAGCTTCAAAAGGTCTATCTCCATAGTAGATTGGTATGCTTAGGAACCACCATGGGATGAAATCATGCAACAATAATGTATTTTAAAAGTATCCTAGTTTAGTGGAATATGTTTTCAATGATGGAGTGGGATGGTACTGATGGAAACAAATAAAATATCAATGATTAAGATTTTTCAAAAATAGATGGAAACTATCAATTGTATCCAATAGTCCATGAATTGGAAGTGGCCAAAAATATCAATGTTGTGTTTTTCAAAAGTTTATAATGCCTCCAACTGTGTGAAACTTCTGAACTCAATGCTAACACCCACATATTTGCAGTTTATGGTGAAAATTCATTCAAGAGTGGTAGCTATACCATCAAGGATATTTGTTCTCAGTCTTTTAAAGAATCAAAATAAAATCTAAAGGATTTAGAGGCTCAAATATTGGCTCAAAAAAATTAACTTCACCTATTTTAGACAAATTAGAGAAATTATTTGGATGTCTTTCAATAATTATTGAATTTTCCAACAAATATTGACATCATATGGATTAGATTTATACCAAATCTTGACACTTTCAAATTTTCAATCATACTCTCTTATACTAATTTACTTGTATACTGGTTTGTAAACCTGAACCTTAACTTGATAAAAAAACCTACACCAGATTATAAGCCAGATATAATTCAATTCCAAAAAATTACAATACAGACCTTAGACCTTGGACTTAGACTTTATCTCAAGGAAGCCCCCTTGTGTTGAAGAAGAAAAAACCTAAAGTTGGGAAAGAGTTGTTGAGGTGACAGTGGGTAGCCTTCCTAAATTACACAAAACTATATTACCTTGGTGCTTGGGACTTTACACTTTGTGTGCTAGATTTTTTTATAACACACCCCATTTTGATGATGACATGTTTGATGGGGATCGATCAATGATTAACCTTCTCTATGACAAAAAGTTCTACAAGGCAATGCAAATCAAGGGACTATAGCAATATCCCAGACTTCATTCCCCTCAATGATGAAGATTTGAACAGGAATGTGGTTCGCTCTCTGAATGGGAGCTTAGCTTCTCATGCTAGCCCATTCTTTGTAGACAGAGTGTCATTCAATCTATCTCATGCTAGAGGTTATGGGATTGCAGAGGAATCACATTCAACCACAGAAGCCCCATTGTGGCTCAGATCTACCTTCAAAGCCTATTGAGGACCAAGTAAGCCTTCCAAACATAAAGTCAAGCATTAGTCCCAAGACATGGTGAATCGCATGGTAATGTGTCTGAATCTGATGGGGATTTATTTTTCATGAATAGTAACAAGAAGTATGAATAGGAGTGTCATAACCTCAAGCATAAGAGGGTGATTTTGTTCTTTCTTCACAAAATGTCTGATGAGGCGACTTTTAATAAATGTGTTATTTTGAACTAGGAGATCAAGGGATTTTCTAGAACTTGTATTGGGGCCTTGAGTCTAAATACCTTTTCCTTCTATTTAATTTAGATGTGGTTGCACAAAATGTGACTCAATATTACACCTGGAACATTGTAGGCTCATTAGCATATGTTAAAACCTGGTGCTCTAACTTTAACTCCGAGGATAGGTCTCAAGCACATTGCCCATTATGGATTGACTTTCCTAGAATCCCTGCTAATCTCCAACCTCCAATGGATTTGTTTGCTCAAGTAAAGTATTGATCTTTCTTTGATGGTTTCCACAACTCCTTCAAAGCCAACAAATGGGTTTACGTAGAGGTAGAATTGATGCAGAAGCTCCACTTATTCCTTTCACTATCCACCACCGATGGGGTTCATCAAATAAGGGATTACAAAAATAAACTTCATTGGACAATCAAAAATAAATCTTAGTGTAGAGGATGTCGAGGCCTGAAAAAGGAATTGAAAGGGAAATGTATTATTGCATTCATGGGTGTATTGAGGGAAATGTCAAATAACATAACAAAGGTTGAAAGGTCGTGGCAAAGCTAAGTTGCACTAAAATGGATATGGGAACAAATACATATATGAGGAGGGGAACATATACGACAAATTTTCAAAAACGTTGCACACACACACACGGGCACACACATAACCCCATTAACAAACAGTTCATTTCCAAACCCCCAACCCTGGTGTACAAAATGTGCATTTCAGACTTACCGACGACATCTCGACAGCCTCCTCTACAATGGCGTTGATCTCTTAGGCTGGAATCCCTCCTCTGCAATGTTCTCGGTGATCTCACCTCTCTCGGCGGTCTCGCCTCCATCCTCTACACTGGTCTCTGCTAACTCGGCTCTACAGTATGTCTCTGCTCACTCTGCTCTCACTTGACTCTCACTCGGCTCTCTGGATGTGCACGTGGGAGTCAATTTTGTTTTGGAATCTCTGCTCACTCAACTCTCTGGATGTGCATGTGGGAGCCTTTCTTTTTGGAATATAAACCATGGGGGAGTCATTTTTTTGGAATATAAACCACGCGGGAGTAAGTGAAGGTGTAGAAAAGAGACCCTATATTTTATTGTATCAAACAAATGAAAACTTACTAAAACTTACTAGAAGAGCCAAGTTACCATGTAAGAACCCTTCCTCCCCAAGGAGGACACATTCACCTATCCATCATTATCTTGATTATTGAAGCAATTGTTGAGGGTTCCTCATTCCCAATTCATGTTTGACTTCAATGTAATTGTTTGTGGACATATAAATGTATCTTCCCAGTTCTAGGGATTCATGCATTAGTATTTTAATATTTTCTCACCTTGTGTGAACACTTTGTATTTCTATATAATACTAGTTTGTATTCCAAAAAAATATTAATCCATTTTCTTTCCAAATATAATTAGTGTGCTCTTTATTGTTCTTATTAATATTGAATATTATCTAGGTTATTTCTCCTTTAGCTGGTGCACTCCCTCTCTAAACTAGTTTTTATAAGTTACATAGATTAGAAATACACCAAATGGTATTGGATCATTGGTATATGACATTATCTCTGTCAAAATTATATGTTCAACAACTCTCTCAGCTAACTAATTCTTTAGAAGAAGAATTCCATATCTGTTTCATTAGAGTGTGCCTTCCCACCCAAATATACATTGACACCTACTATAAGGCTCTTCCCGACTTTGGTTCAACATTGAAATGGAATTATCGTATGGGAAAGTATATTGTTTATGTGGAACTATTCCATGGAAACCCAACACTTCCACCTAAATCAGCCCCAACCATTACATCTCAACAACAAGCAAATTCACTCCAATGGGATTGCTAGCTCTAGTGCACTAGTTCCTATCCCTCTCCAACAGGGTTTCCCTAATTGTCTCAACACTAAATAATTCAAATTTGTATTTACTAGACTCCACTATCTTTATTAGTAGTTTGTACACTCTTCAATTACTTTTCCACACATTAATCGTATCCCAAACATTCCTAGAAATTTTGCATCACCAAGCTTTATAGAGTGCCTCACATCTCTCTCATAATTAGCATCTTTAGGTACTAGCAATTTCAACATCATCCATCCCCTCCAGTGCAACTAGAACTATAGGAAAGTAATAGGTCTTTCTCTCATTAGGTGATTTACCTTCACTACCATCCTACTCTATCACACAAACATTATAGGCCATATTCTTATTGGTATGGGAAATCATTTTTTCCAATAAATTTTGATATGAACATAAATTTTCTTCAAGAAAACATGGAGGAAGTAGATTGTCAGTGGCCCTTTTGTGGCCTATCTACACATTGAGGACTTTTATGATCCCTCACTATTCCTCTCAAGCTAGTTGATTCTTACTTCATACAGATCATGCAATGTACATAATTCAAATTTGAGCTTCATGTATCTACATGGATATCATGAGGACCATTCTACATAGTTATCTTGTTCCTAGCACACAAATATTTCTCATTTTTTGGATATTAGGAACATAGTAGCCTCAATATTGCACCTCACTAGAGCTAGTTCTACTACTTTCCAACAACATTTTGTATGGTGCCATTCTTAAACTGGGAAACATTTGTGATACAATTCACCTTTCACAATAATATGCTTATGGTTTTGATTTATGGTGTATATGTAAAGGTGCTAAGCTAAGTATTATGCTATGCCCAAATGGAAATCTGCATGGCACATTGATATACATGGCATGTTGATATGGATGGAATGCTAAAAGTAACTTTCATCACTAGCAAAGGGGTATGTTCAAATCCAATGATGTGGCATCACATTGGATTTGAACATACCGCTTTGATAATGATGATGATGATGACGATTATGATGATGATGATGATGATGATGATGATGTCAATGATGTCGATGATGATGGTGATGATGATGGTGATGATGATGATGATGATCAGGATGATGATCATGATCATGATCATGATTATGACGATTATGATGATGATGATGATGATGAGGATGAGGATGAGGATGAGGATGATGATGACGATGATGATGATGATGATGATGATGATGATGAAGATGTTGATGAATGATGACAATGATGATGGACACGATGATGATGATGAAGATGGTGATGAGGATGATGAAGATGGTGATGAGGATGATGATGACGATGATAATGTCGGTGATGATGATCGTCATTGTGTCCATCATCATCACCATCGTAACTATGCATTGCCTTACTAAGCTTCTCTTTGTTTCGAGAATAATGTAATATTCTTTACTGAACAGGGCCAACCACGTGAAGGTGGAAGCTCTTATGGCCCCTCCCCCCCCCCCTCACATCACTCTCAATTCCCCATAACCCGACAAAATCTATCTAAAAAAATGTGTTATAGAATATGACAACATACAGGAAAATGTAAATAACAGTAAGAAACATTTAATTTATACGTACCAATAAAATTCATTAATTCTAACACAATATTAAATCAAAATATATAGAGTATTGTGCTAATGATGATGATGATGATGATGATGACGGTATTGATGGCGAGGATTATGATGATGATGATGATGACAAAAACAATGATGATGAGGATGAGGATGATGAATATGATGATCATGAGGATGAAGATGATGATCATGATGGTGCTGGTGGTGGTGAAGATGATGATCATGACAGAGATTATGATGATGGTGATGATGATGATGATGATGACAATGATGATGAGGTTTACGATGATGATGATGATGATGACGAAGATGATGAGTATGAGGATGATGAATATGATGATGGTGATGGTGGTGGTGGTGGTGAAGATGATGATCATGATGAAGATGATGATGACGATGGAGATTGTGATGATGGTGATGACAATATTGATGATGGTAAAATTGGTTTAAACATAAATAAATAGTCATTAACATAATACATTATGCAAAAAGATGTTCTCACATACCTCCTAGATTCCAACATTGCTACAATGTCATTCATATTCTTCTTCATCTAACTCAACATCAGTATTGTCATCTAGTTCAGAATCGCTATCGTTGAAATATCGATTATATTGAGATCATGATCAATGTCATTTTCAGTTAGATATTCATCATCAATGTCATCAATGTCAATTTCATTGTCTTCTATATCATTTGGATGATCAAATTCTTGATCGGATTCTTCATTTGACACATCTACGTCGACGACCAACTGCTCTTGATCTGCATCACCTTCTTCTTCAACATTGTCTTCTTCCTCTACTGCATTATACTTGACCAGTCTTCCTCTTGGATCGTATCTAACAATGTATGACCAACCTGCTTTACCTGGAACTTCTGAGTAAAAGACCTGCTCACATTGACTTGGAAGAACATAAGGCTTTGTACCTAGTTCAAGTGTCCTTGTATTAACCATGGTAAATCCATTGGCATGCTGAATAACAGTTCTTTCGGGATCACGTTCATTCATTCGTAGCCTGTACCATTTGACATCAAACATAACTACTTTAAAGGAATTAAAGTCACACTCAACTATATCTTCCAAATAACCATAGTACCTATTTTCAGATACTTCTGGATGCTTGTCACTTCTAGAGGAAACATTAGTGACTTGAAAAACTGCAGTTATCCCACAATCAAATGTTTTCCTCTTGTCATCCAACTTTTTTATGCGAAATTTACGACCATTGCACCACATAGCATTATGATGTATCAGTTGCATCATGCCCATCTCGGTAAATAAATATATAAGAATACATAAACGAGATAAATATTTTGATACAATGTGAAACAACGAAAAAATGAGCAAGGTAAATATACTTGCCTTTTTATCTTTTAAACCACATGCTAGATCTATTTTCCTTTGCGTAAGTTCAGGATATTCTTCTTGATGACGATGCACTATTTTACATTTTGCTAACCCCTTCCCATGATAAGGTACCATAGTATTCTGTACAGCATTCAATCCATTCCTCCATCCTATCAAGATTGTTTGCAATGTATAAATGCATTGCATCCCACACTCGACCAACTATATGAAAAAATAACAATTAAGAATGGTAAATTAGCTATCATTAAAGGAAATTAATTTTACCTTAAAATATTGCTAGAATAATAAAAATTAAATAAATTGAAAAATTAATTGTATAATAAATAAAATGTACACCATTCAATTACCTTTCACTTTCCTCTTTCTACCTTTCCCCAACAAGACCTCCCCTTCAAATTTGTTGATGGAGTCGACATGCCAAATGCGAGGAAAATTGATATTTTTTGCTAAATTTGGAAGATACTAACTAATGTACACCATGGATTGATATAGCATATAGCCCTGCACCATAGAACCCTCAGGGCGTGCTCTTTGTCTAACAAAATCCTTCAATGACTTCAAATGCCTTTCCACCATCCACATTGACCTTGAGTTTACAGGTCCACACAATTCAATCTCCTCAACTTGGTGTATGAGATAGTGTTCTTGTGCCTTGAAAAATGGTGGAGCTAAATACTTCTGCATTTCACACATTATACGAGGAATTTCTCTCTTCCAATACCTAATATCTTCTTTATGGATTTATTTAGATGAAAGCCACCTACAAAAGATGCAAGAAAATAACATGATTAATGATCAACCAGATTGAGGCATATAATATATAATAAAGTTCCAAGTTGTAAAACAAAATATGTCATTAATCAATGCAACCAAAAGAATGAACTTTTTTCATGCATATAAAATTGTTACTTAGCTCATGTATTTACCAAGATCATATATAACTTGTTTTATGTTTTCGTCAAAGCTATTTGGGAGAGCCAGAGGTAGAACGTACTGTAGAAAAAAGAAATCATTATCTAATGTTTCCAAATAGGAGAGAACAATTACTAAAAATATTTACTTAATGGAAATTATATACGTACATAATTACCTTAATGAATGTATGCCAGTCATGAGTTTTAACACCGCCAAAATCACCTTTTTTGGTTAAGATATTTTGTATGTTTGACGAAAACCCCGTCGGAAACCTTATTTTCTGAATGACCTCTTTTATAACATTGTTTTGTTGCTCCGTTAATAACCATGGAAGACTAATATTCTGATTCCCATTTCCAGCATTGGAAATAATTACAGTTTGCAATGCGTGATTGGCTTCTGCAATGTCCCTACAATTTTTTCCAATTTTATCTTTGTCTGACCTTCCATCTAATGTCCGCCATATCATTTATGTTACATTCTTCCCGATATGCATTGTATCAAACAAATGAGCTATTTGTAGGTGCTCATAGTAAGGAAACCTACTGAATTGTATGGGATAACTCTTCATTCCTCGTGGAGGCCCATTCATGCCTTAAATACAGTCATTAAACATAAACAAAAACACATTAACAATAATTCATGACATCCATGGTAGAGAAAATTCAGGAAAAATATAAAAGTCATAATATTACGTGAACATCTTGTATGTTGCATAAACAATTTGCATACCTCGATGATTTCTGTTATATTCCACCTTCCATAGGTGAGGTGTCATTCTTCGTGGTTTCTTTGCATTCTCTTCTTTACCATTGAATTTTGTTTTTTTGATAGTTCGGTACCTATGGTTCTTAGTGAGGAAGTGCCTATACTCATCGAACACCTCCTCTGCTAAAATTCTTGAATGACGAGATGTTATCCTAGGACCACATACTGGACATGCAATTTTTCCCTTTGTTTGAAGACCTGCAAGATATATGTATTAATGTTATAGAATCAAAAGATTATTAATTCAATAAAAAATCGCATGTTTTTTTACCTTAAAAACATATAATTTGAACAACGTGCAACATAAAGTTACATACCACAAAAATGTGTTAACCCGGGAGCGTCATGAATTGTCCATGCAAGAATTCCATGGAACTGAAATTGTTTCTGCCCTATTGGTCTAGAGATGTCATACATAGTGATTCCATCCCATAACTTCAATAGCTCATCAATAAGAGGCTCAATATATACATTCATATATTTAACTTGGTACTTACCTAATTGATCAATAAACATATAATATTGCTATTTAGTTATCCATCCAAAATATAAAAGGTGTTCTCATGTAGCAATTAAACAAATAACTTTATGAAATAATATTATTACAGCTTAAAAAAAATACTTGGAATAATCATTGCCAACATTTTGTGCTCTCTCTTAATCGTCATCCAAGGAGGTAGGTTATTGTTTATGACGAAAACAGGCCACACTGAATAAGTAGAACGAAGCTCACCAAATGGATTGAAACCATCAACTGGTAATGAAAGTCTAACATTATGAGGTTCATCTTTAAAAATTGGCCATTTTTCTTCGATGCTCTTCAATGCAGAACCATCTGTAGGCATTTGAAGAACACCATCTTCACTTCTGTTCTTCGCATGGTAATCCATAAACTGTGCTATACTTTGGAACCTGAATAGTCGTTGGAAACGTGGAATTATGGGAATATAATGAAGAACTTTGCGAGGGACCTATTTTGTTAATTGATCAGTTCGATATCTACTAATTTCACATTGTGGGCATTTGTTTTCTGACACATATTGTCCATAATATATAATATGATCATTAGGACATGCATCAATAGATTGATACTCCACTCCAATTTCTTTCATAATCAAGAATACCTCTCGACTTGTGCCTGGTAAATTATTTGAAGGTGGTTATAGAAATTCACCCAACAATCTACAACATTGACAAAAAGTGAAATGTAAACAATATACGTCATAAATATTTCATATCCCTAATTTACGAATTAATTAACACTAAAAATAGAGGAAAATAATCAAATTTACATACCTTAGGAGCTGTGTGAAACAAGTGTTTGATAAACCATTCAAAACCTTCGAGTTCACCAACAACAATATAGCAGATAGAATATTGGTTGTTGAGCCTTCATAAAGAGGTTCTTGGTACTTCTCGAGAAGAGGAACATCATGAGAAGTATGGAGGTTGTCCTCATCCAATGGAGCAAATGTGTCTTGCAGCAATCTATTTATCTCATCTTCACCATTAGCATCAATAACGTCATCTTCATACATAGGATCATTAAGAACTCGATCTTCAATAACATGATCTCCATGCTCGTCGTCTTGTAAAGTAGTATTTCTACTATTATGTGGAAAATAGCTCTCTAGAGGTCGACATCTTGGGGGCATTGTCTTTATATTTATAAACAATGCAATAACATTAGTGTATAATATACAACACATATATTTAAAATGATAACAAAAATTGTGATTACATTATCAATACTATTACAAGAAGTACAATATGTAATGAATAATGTCTTACCAATGGATGATATTCATATCCCCCTTCAGCATGCCCCTTCTCCTTACAATGTTTTTCAGCTGATGTTCTTAAAATTCTTCTAGTTCGCAAACCTCTACAATCATTGCAAGGGAAATAACACTTTCCATCACCTTTTGCCTCCAATGATTCCTTAGCCTCAGCATACCTCCTATTGTTTTCTTCCCAAGTATATTTATTTGACATTCTGATAGCCTATAACAACAATGAAAAACTCATTAATCAATATATAACGTATGTCTAAATTGAATAGAATATATATATATATATATATATTAAAGGAGTATAATGGGAATATAATGGGGACATTACAAAAAGAGTAACAAATACTAAAAGGATCTTAAAACATTTAGGAATGGATAATAACAACTATTTCTAGTTTAAGAGGAGGACCTTGATCATATACCCCAAGATATTCAAATTTAAGATAAATCTAGATAATTTGATTTATTAAATAGGTGAGATAAATATAAAAAACTTGGGTTTAAAGGAATAAAAGACACTAAAAGAAAGATATTTTCATGTGCAACATTGGAATGACAAACCTAATTATGGTGGGATAAGCTATGCTTGAATCACAAGCAATTTTAAAAAACAAGACCATGAATTGGAGAATGATGGTGTCTAAGTTTAAAATTATGTATTTTTCGTCTGATTTTAAATAAAATTTGTTACATATATTGCAAAAGATTAAAAAAATGGAGATTCCCATCAAATGGTATATAGATAATAAATTTCCTATAATAATATCTCATGACCATGTTGAAGAAGCAAGAAAATATTATTGACATGGTGCAAAATATGATTACGTCAATACATTCCTAGAAAGAGGACATATCTAGACAATATGCTCCATATTTTTTCACTGAGATTGTAGAAAGCATGGGGTTTTTTCTCCCAATAGCGTCAATAGTTTATCCACATCGATACCTCCTATTAGCAAAAATATCTAAATAAAAAGTGTTTTTATATATTAATTCTAAAGATAGGATTCCAAACACTATTTAAGAAAAATAACAAATTAAGTATTTTTCTTGGATTTCAATGTCCAAGCTTTCTTCAATCACACGTCAAGAAGAATCTTGGTTTAAAGGAATTTTTATCCCATGGTTGGTGTAAAGTACTAATATAATATCAAGAGGAAATCCTTATTGTACATTTTTTCCCAATGACCCTCCTTGAACCCTAGTTCTAATGGTACCTAACACCCTAAATTGTTTGGGGTATAACATAACTACTACCTAGACTAATGAAATCATGTATTTTGATTATATTAAACCGATAAAAATATGTGAATATCCTTTTGTAGGTGTGCATAAGCCTCATGGTTATTATAAAGAGGTACCATGGATAAATACTAAAGTTATAAACAAGAACCAAGACCACATCTCAAAATCCTTAAATTAGGGATTAAAACATGTGAAAGCAAAAATGCACGAGGAAATATCATGCATGGACAACATTTGTGTGACATGCATGCATTCATAGCATTAACCTTGCCACCCACATGGATTATAAATGGAGGATACATCATGGATAAAGAGGTAGAGAAAGAGAAAAATGAGATATGCATTGAAACCCTACTTGGAACATAAAGAGCGCAACAAAAAAAAGACTAGTGCATTACAGTTAAAATAACCTGGAAAATGAATGAGCTCAAAAATTCGATGTGTCAAACCACTACCAGACTCTTGAAATCAAAGAACCAAAAACCAATAGAAAGATTGCTGCAACTGTAACAAATGATTCTGACAATATGACTTAAGAACATGTATTTATAGCTCAATGAGGGTCACGGTTCCGGAAAAAATACACAATGGTCAAATTTCAAAAAAAAAAAAATTCAATGACCGTTACAAAAAAAAAAATTCCCCCGACGTTTGTGGCTATAGCCACGAATGTTGGGGGAATTTTCAATTTTTTTCCAAAAATTTAAACCGTTTTTTTATGAAAACATCAATTTTAACTATTTCATAGCAAACTTTCGTGGGACTTTTGAGTCATATGTAGTAGTGGGTGCAAGCAGTAGTCGAAACTTCTTCAGCGCAGTAGAACATTCCTCCACCTCAGCAGGGAGGACCCCTATCTCCACTGTCAACAATTCAGCATTAGTCTAACATAAAGACTTTTTGTTACCAATTTTTGTTAGTAACAACCAAAAACTATAATGTATTGGGCTGTAACAAATCATGTGTAAATTTTGTAAATCCCATAGAGGCTATATAGAGAGAGAAAGGAAATGTAGCCAAGGGTCGACATTTTTGTAAGAAGTATAAATTTGGATGATTTGAGTCTCATCAAGGAATGTAAGAAAGAACATTCAAGTTTTATCTTTGTTTCTATGGATTCAAAACTCTGATTTGCACAATTAGTACTCTCTTCTTTCGTAATATCATCCCTCTTTTTCATATGTCTTCCATGATTGGAAAACTTAAGATTGATCCAAATATGATTGTTCCTTGATTCAAGTATCATTTCTAGGCCCTAATTATGTTGTCAAGTTTTCGTGATATAAATATCTGGTTATATCATTCTCATAAGGACCGGGTTTTTCTTTGTTTTCATTTTGTTACAACTATTGAATTCCTTTGGCTCAGTACGTTTTCTATACACATGAGATAAAGATTTACTTTCAACAAGTACCTTCTCTCATGTCATTACATTTACACAATTCACTCAAGTTCTCACTGACATATTAGAAGTACTACCCACATTGTACTAAGTCTAATTATCATCATTATATTCAGCATCTATGATATGATTTTTTATTGAGTATTGAAAAAATATAAATAGTGAAACATATTGATGCCCAAGCACAGTTCTAAAAACATCCTTAGAATGTCTTTGGGACTAACACAAGGGATAGGATGGGTGGGGGAAGGAGTGTAAGGGAGAGGGGGGATGGAGTGTGGAGGGTGGGGGGGAGAGGGAGATAGGGAGAGAGGAGGTAGAGGGATATAGAGGGAGAGAGGGGGAGGGGGAGGGAGAGAGGGGGAGAGGGAAATGGAGAGGGGGTGGTATAAGGATAGGAGGGGAAGGGATAGGATGGGATGGGGAGGGAATGTGAAACGGGGAGTATAGGGATAGCATGGGATGGGATGGGGAGGGAGAGGGAGAGGGATATAAAGAGGGTGCGTGGGGGGGAGGGGGAGTAACAGGGAGTGGTGGGGAGGAAGAGGGGGGAGTATAGGGATAGCATGGGAAGGGATAATAGGGGAGGGGGAGGGATATGGGGGAGGAGAGTTAGAGGGAGAGGGAGAGGGAGAGGGGGAGTGTGGGGGAGGGGGAGGAAGAGGGATTGGAGTGGATGGGGAGTGTGAGTGAGAGGTCAGAGGGGGGAAGGGGGTAGGAGAGGGAGAGGGTGGGAGGGGGTGGAGGTGGGGGGAGTTGGAGGGAAAACGGGAAGGGGGGGGGGCGATGGGGATGGAGACAAGGGGAGTGGGAGGGGGAGTGGGAGGGTTAGTGGGAAGAGGGGGGGGAGTGGGAGGAAGGAAGAGGGAGGTAGGGTATGGAGGAGTGGGAGGGAGAAGGGTGATTGAGAGAGGGGGAGTGGGAGGGATAGGGGAGAGAGTGATGGAGTGCTATGAATATTATATGTATGTTAATTAAAGTTATTAATTATTAAGTGAAAGGGTGTAACCCTTCACTATACACGCTCAAGCCTATAAAGGTGAGCCTCATTGTAAATTATTAACCATCCATTATCGATTATATATTATTATTTTATCAAATGGAGTTATTTTCCATTGGAAGATTATTCGCTTGAATAATCACTGAGTATATCCGAACACGGATATAGCATTGGTTTCAGAGCCAACTGTTCTTGGCCCTGCTGATTCTGGCTTTTAGCCATACATCTTGGAGCTTCTGCAAATCAGGCTTTTAGCCATAAGTGTCAGAGTTTCTCTGAATCGGATTTTTGACCTCCATCTCCATCCATTCACGCCCTCCAGGCTGCCTCATTCTAACCTGCACCACTCCTCCAGCCACACCCATCTCTACATAGGACCGCTCCACGCCCTTTCTGCATCTCCACGTCCTTATCACAGCTCCCACTCCACCCCCCCATGCTAAGTTTATGCCGCGCGCTCATCCCTGTACCTCCCTCCTCCCAGCAACCCGCGCATCCCCCTCCACCGTAGCATCCCCTCTCGCGCTGCCTCCGCTCACTGCGCAACCCTCCCTCTCCTTCTGCATCCACAACTCCCCCTCCACCAGCTACCTTTCCATCTCTGCGCCCTCCACCACCGCACTACATCACCTCCCTCCCGCGCAGCACTTCTACCTACTACCCCACACCACCCCCACGTGCTTCCGCTCCTATCCATACCTCTCCGGCCTTCTGTGCCCTCACCCCACCTGCGCCTCCCTCTCTGCATGCCACCACAACCTTTCCTCCTCTCTACGTCGCCACTCCCAACTCCCTGCCACCATTCCCTTTATCTCCCTGCGTTCCAACTCCCGCCCAACCTTACCATCCACCCCCATGCATGCACGCCTCCAGCCTGCGCGTCTACAAGCCCTCCGCCAGCTTCACACCACTACTAACCCACGCACAGCTCCCTCATGCGCCCTTGTCCATAGATTCATTCTCCTCGTCAGTTGCCTCTGCAACTACGCCTACCCACCATCACAACTGCACCAACTCGACCAATCCCTCCTCGTGGCCACCTCTTCCAGCACACCTCCGCCACCACCGACCCTCGTCCGCCGCCTCCAGCTCGGCCACCCCCTCCTCTAGACCACTACACCTCTCTTCCACGTGTATTTTTCCATTCAAAAAAAAAACTATTATCATTGTTATAATATTTTAAAAAAAAATTATTATAACACATTATTATTAAATTTAATAATAAGTGTTATTATAATATAAGTATTTATACTATTATTATTTAAAAAAAAAGAAATAATAATTATTATTTTATAATTATTATTTTTTGAAAAAAAAAAAGAGATCAATTATCATTGAAGGAAGCCAAGGACCAGTTGTCATCGTCAAGAAGACATTAAGACAAAGCCAAGAAAAACAAAAACCAGAAGTCCAAGCAAGACTCCTTATTGTCAAAGAAGTCGAAGAACACTTATCACCGAAGAAATCAAAGTCAAGGACAGTTATTTATCATTGAAAAAGTCAAAGTAAAGGAAGGCTTATCAAGAAGTCGAGATGCGTTAACGACAAGGACGACCAAGTTTAAGAAAAGACTCATCAAAGAAATCAGAAACCATGGCAGTCGATTTGCGAGAAAAATTAGAAGCCAAGTTAAAACGCTATCAAAAAGACAATGAAGAATTACGAGACATTAATACACTATCAGAAGTAAGGATTGAACTACATAAGATACAAGAAAGGTTCAATGAACACACAATGTCCAGCCAGAAAAATCACATAGAAAAATTCTGTGCGCAAATCAAGGAATTAAAAGATGAAAGTGATTTCAATCAGAGGTTGAAAAATCAAGATATAAAGAAGGAAATAAATAATTACGAAGCAGAAATAATACGCTTGAACAAAATCGTTAGCGACAAGGATGAAGAACTAATGCAGTTACAACATAAATTAGAAAGTCAAGAATCAGAGGTCGTCCAGTGTCGACAACAGATAAAAGTTCTTCAACAACAAAATGACGACTCGAAAAAAACACATAAGTCAGAGATCGCAAAGAGTAATAAAGCATTATCTAACAATGCTGAAGAAATTTTTAGACTAAGGAATCATAACAAGATACTAGTCACAAAAATTAAGAAGTTGAAAAATAGCCGAAAGATAGAACAATCTATGGATGGCATTGAAGGGAAACTTCTAGACAGGCAGGAAGAAAATAGTTGTATCAGAAGTCATAATGAAGATCTTAAGGAATAACTTAAGACATCTGAAGATGACAAAAAATCGCAAGTCGAATTGATTAAGAAGCTTCAAAATGATAACAGGCAGTTAGGAAACAAGTTGGAAAAGATACAGAATCAAACCTTAAAAACTCAAGAGACAAAAATAAAAATCCCAGCTCATATCAATGCTCAAAAGACGACATTTGTAAAAGAAAATGACATTGTGAAAATTCCTTATCGACACCCCAACCATAAAAATCGATATTCTGAAAAGAGGGAAATGTCGAAAGACGATGGTACTAATGTGATCAAAGCTCTTAACGACAGATCAATAGGGAATCCCAACAGTCAGCAACAAATCAATTTGGGATGGATTGACCCATCCACATATCGGAAGTTATGCTCTACACTTAGCAGTTCGTATCGACATGTTTCATCAGCCATGACATCGCAAAGAACAATGCGACAAAATTATAAGGCTTTGAGGACAAAGCCTTCTAAGAGAGTGGCAATGCTATGAATATTATATGTATGTTAATTAAAGTTATTAATTATTAAGTGAAAGGGTGTAACCCTTCACTATACACGCTCAAGCCTATAAAGGTGAGCCTCATTGTAAATTATTAACCATCCATTATCGATTATATATTATTATTTTATCAAATGGAGTTATTTTCCATTGGAAGATTATTCGCTTGAATAATCACTGAGTATATCCGGACACAGATATAGCAGGGAGGGGGAGGAAGGGAGAGGGATGAGGGGGGGAATGTGATAGGCGGGAAGTGGATTGGGAGAGAGTGGGGAGGGGGAGGGGAGGGGATGTAAATGGGGAGGGAGAGGTAGATGGAGAGGCGGAGTGGGGGGGAAAGTTGCGGTGGAGGGGGGGGAGAGGGAGAGGGGCCAATGGGAAGAAAGAGGTAGAGGTGGGGAGGGTTGAATGGGGGAGAAGAGGGATAGGGTGGGGGTGGAATAGGGGGATGGGGTGGGGAGAGGGTGGAGGGAGAGATATGGAGACAAGGGGAGTGACATGGAGAGGGGAGAGAGGGTGGGGAGGGAGGGTGATGAAGAGTGGGAGAGTGGGAGGGAGAGGGAAGGAGGTTGTGGAGGATGGTGAGAGTGGGGGGGATTGGAGGTCAAGGTGGGTGGGAGGGAGGGGGGGAGTAGGATTTAGTGGGGAGGGTGGGGGAGAGGGATATGCAGATGGGGAGTGGGGGATAGGAAAGGAAGAGGGGGAGGATGAGGGAGAAGGGGGGAGGGGTGGAGGTGTTGAAATATTGTAACTTTGAAGAATATTCTATTATTGTAATTTATTCGAAGATGTTTTAGCCCTCCTTTAGGATGTCATTATTGTATTTGATTATGTAAATTCGTTGAGGTAAATCCTCCCTTGTAAATCGGGGCAATAGATACCCTTTGAGTCATTTGTAATGGGGTGTTTAAGTCGGCCTAGTCAGCAATAGGTTAATTTGTTAGGGGATGACCTGGTTAGGGAAAAAGTCAAGTGAAAGATAAAGTATAAATAGAGGTGTTGTGTTCCTCATTTAAACACACACTCACTTGTGGATTGTGCATAGGATATATATATATATATAGATATATAGATATATATAGATATCAAAAGGAGAAGGAGCTCTTGTTTGGGGATTTTCTCTTTGTACTTTTGGTCATCTATATTGAAGAATTTTTGCTAGGTTTTCTACCCCATGAGGGTTTCCCAAGATAAATTTGTGTCTCTTGTGTTTATGCTATGCTTGTTATTCTTCCAGTGATCTTGTATATGCTATTGTTGTGAAATTGAATTTAATACTGATTGCGCCGAGAGGCGCTCTACAGCCCAGTATGATCGAGATCTTATAACATGTGTCGAGTGTTTGTCAAGTTTTTCGAGTGTTTGTCGAGTAACAAAATAATACAAGTAAACAAAAAAGAATAATACAAAGTAAAAAGTAATAAATATTATGTCAGCCATAAACAAAAATGAATAATACAAAGTAAAAATTAAATATGAGGGAGATATTGTAATGTTTGTCGAGTGTTTGTCAAGTAACAAAATACTACAAAGGAAACAAACAAAAAAAATACAAAGTAAAAAGTAATAAATATTATGTCGGACATAAACAAAAAAGAATAATACAAAGTAAAAAGTAAATATGAGGAGATCGTGTAATTTCTATTTCTTATGTCAGCTATAGTAATTTCTTTTTACTAGCTCTCCTTGAATAGCTCCTTGAGTGCAATACCTGTTTGCACCTCGGAAGATTTGATCCCTCCCAATGCTTGATAGAGCCTAAGATTTGGATCTAAGCTGGTTTGATCTATCTTAGCATATTGAATATTAACATGGTATCAGAGCTAGCCTGAAGGAAGGAAATGTATGGCATTTATGACACTTGTTTCACTTGCAACAATTTGAAAGCTATGGCTTTGTATAGCAAAACCTAGTCATCGTGGAAATTTCACTATAAATAACTTTTGGAGAAGCTTAAACATATGAAACTTGGACAGGAGGAATATGAAATTTTCCTATACCTTGTGTCCGAGTTTCAGTCTCACATTCGTTGTACTTTGTGAGATATGATCTGTACAAGTTAGGTTTTCTACCTCTTCCAGAATGCATCCCTAAACAGGTGACCTCGAAAAAAAGGACATATCTTAGGATAGGAAGCTCCAAATGGAATTCAGTAAAAATTTACGATTAGGGAACGGAATTTAGTTTCACGGGTCTAATAATTAGAGGCCAAAGTTGAAACAGTGACACGGGGCACGTAGTACAAGTTCCCTATGTTGTTTCATCCCATAAACAAGCCATTTTGGGAAACTTAGCATATCTCTCTCATGGAGAAACCAATGAAGCTCAAATCTGTGGGGTTGTAAATATGATAGGTCAGGATACCACAGGTCAACATTTCATACCCTGAGCATCCAAATTTTCAGAGGTAGACAAGAAACAATAAGGAGCATATGAAATAGCTCAACGGAGGAAATCAAAGAAGAGGAGGAAGAAGCTCTCACTTAGAGTTTTCAATTTTTTAGGTATGGAAGGACCTGATACAATGTTGGATACACCTGATGCAACATTGGAAACTTTGAAAATATATTTGGAATCCATTCATCATAGATATTAATTATCCATCAAAGTGTTTTGGGAGGAAGGAGACTGAAAATTAGGGTTTTGAAGTAAGAAGAAACCCTAGAAAAGTTGGGAGACTCGTAGGGAAGAAACAAAGGAGGTTAAAATGGAACTGATATTCTATCATCCTAGAACCATGAACCTATATAATATGTTTAGAAGTAATCTACCTTGGATTATTATGGTTTTACCCTTATAGGAAAGACTAGAAGCAATCTCAACAGGTATGTCTTGAGGAGATGCAGGTATGTTTTGAAATCTGTTTCATTTATCTGGTGATTAAGTTCATGATATGTTTGTCTTCATATTATTGAGGTTAGTACAATCATGATTAATTTTAGACATGTCTGATCACCTTAGTAAAAGTATGAATGCATGTGAATGATAGAAGACATTCATTGATTAGGGTTATTACTCTTATGATTGTACTAATGCACTTATGGTGTTGTAAGAGGATGATGTTGTCTGCTAACATGAAAGGTACATCCAGAAAGACAAATCAAGTTCTAGATCAAGAATATGTGACCATGATGACATGAATACAAAGAATCATCCATAGTATTTGATCACATAGAAGCTCTACTTAGAAGGCATGTATGATTTGGTTCTACTATGCTTAACTTATGAGATATGCAGGTTTCTAGCACAAGGTCTCTAAATCATTGAAGAGAACAAAGAAGATAATGTTTGAGTATGTTAGACATAACTAGAAAACATGCTAATCGAGGTATGTTTTCCTATATCGAGTAAGAATCCTACTTTGTGTTAGGATCTTAGATAAGTATACTTTTGTATGATTGATAATGATTATTCTTGAAGTTAGAAGTTTAAGAAATCAAGGGTTTATGCATATTATGTTTCTTAGTTTGATTAATGATTATGACCATACGTGTTTAAAATTATTTAGGGTTATAATGTTTTTAATCTTATTGAGATTATACTAATGATTGTGTGATTATGTATGAGATATTGAGGATGACACAATGACGAAACTAGTGTTAAGTTTAAACCAAATAGGAAAGCAAGATCACTGAAAGAAACATAATCACAAGATAGACACATAATATACCCTGGGAAACCCTTATGGGGTAGAAAACCCAGCAAATCTTTCCTCAATAAGATGATCAACCAAAATACAAGATGTGCTCCTTCCTTCTTTGTCTCCTTAGCAGATCTCCCAGACAAGTGCGCACTCTTCCACAAGTGAGTGAGTGATCTAATGAGGAGTTCACCTCTCTTATTTATATTGACCCCCAACTGACTAAAAGACCTAATGGGGCCGACCTCTCCTAGAGAAGTCTAATAACCCCAAAAATATAACCACAGGGACGACCCCCACATGGTGGGTCTAATAACCCTAGTTAATACAAACCCTCGGAGGAATAAACATCTCCGGATACATAATAGGGTTACCTCGGAGGGATGAAACATCTCCGGAATAATAAAGTACAAATATAATATTCTTTGAAGTTACAATATTCAACACTCCCCCTTAACGAGAAGGATATTATAACAGCATTTGCAGGAGCAAGGAGTCACTATACATGATACATCTATAAATCATCGGAAGCTTTCTTCAATTTGTCTTCATCAGTAACTCAAACAGTTACTGGTACATCAATGTCAACATCAACATCAATATAACGATCATCAGCATCGTAATCACACGATCAGCAGCATCGTCATCACACGATCAGCAGCATCGTCATCACACGATCATCAGCATCGTCATCACACGATCAGCAGCATCGTCATCACATGATCAGCAGCATCGTCATCACACGATCATCAGCATTGTCATCACACGATCAGCAGTATCGTCATCACACGATCATCAGCATTTTCATCACATGATCAACAGCATCGTCATCACACGATCAGCAGCATCGTCATCACACGATCAGCAGCATCGTCATCACACAATCAGTAGTATCAAGTATTCATGCCAATACAAGTGATCATATCAACAATATGAGTATCCTACCGATACAGGTAACCACATCATTAATACAAGTATCCTACCGATACAAGTAACCACATCATCAATACAAGTATCCTACCGATACAGGTAACCACATCATCAATACAAGTATCCTACCGATACAAGTAACCACATCATCAATACAAGTATCCTACCGATACAGGTAACCACATCATCAATACAAGTATCCTACCGATACAGGTAACCACATCATCAATACAAGTATCCTACCGATACAGGTAACCACATCATCAATACAAGTATCCTACCGATACAAGTAACCACATCAGCAATACAAGTATCCTACCGATACAAGTAACCACATCATCAATACAAGTATCCTATCGATACAAGTAACCACATCATCAATAAAAGTAGCCTACCGATACAGGTAACCACATCATCAATACAAGTATCCTACCGATACAAGTAACCACATCATCATAAAAAAAATCACTTTCTCGGAGACCATTCGTCTACGGATCAATTCAGGGACCGAAGTCCGGGGATGATACAATCCCCACTTCTCGGAGACCACACATCTACGGATCTATTCAGGGACCAAAGTCCGGGGATGATACAATCCCCACTTCTCGGAGACCACATGTCTACGGATCAATTCAGGGACCAAAGTCCGGGGATGATACAATCCCCATCACGTACATTTTGAACTAGTGGTTCCGGGATGATGCAATCCCCATCACTTTATTCTCGAAGACCATACGTCTACGGCTCTCTTTAGGACTGAAAGTCCAGGGATGATCCAATCCCCTCAACTGTCGACTAAGGACTTCATTCTCGGAGACCTCACGTCTACGGCTCTCTTTAGGACTGAAAGTCCAGGGATGATCCAATCCCCTCAACTGTCCACTAAGGACTTCATTCTTGGAGACCTCACGTCTACGGCTCTCTTTAGGACTGAAAGTCTAGCGATGATCCAATCCCCTCAACTGTCCACTAAGGACTTCATTCTCGAAGACCTCACGTCTATGGCTCTCTTTAGGACTGCAAGTCCAGGGATGATCCAATCCCCTCAACTGTATTCTCAACTATACAGGTACAAATATCCAAGAGCATGTATTCTCACTAATACATCTAATCATCAAAACATGTATACATCTAGTATGTATTCTCACTAATACATCTAGCATCAAAACATTTATCCATAAAAAATAAAAGATATATAAGAGTTCTAAATATAAATAATTGTAAGTAGCTAATTGCAACAAAACAAAATTGTTATCAAAATACTATCCTTTCGAGGAGGGTCCTTCTGGACTATACCAAGCATGTCTTGGAAGTGTTCAAACTTTACTCAAGACAAAGGTTTAGTCAGGATATCGGCAATCTGATCCTCAGTGCTTATGTACTCAAGCTTGATGGCTCCTCTCTGCACCATGTCTCGTATATAGAAGTAACGGATCTCAATGTGTTTTGACTTATCATGGAACACAGGATTTTCAGTCATCTTAATGCAGCTTTGATTATCACACATAATCATAGTGGGATCCATTTCTAAGTCAAAAATTCCAGATAAGAAATTCCGAAGCCACACTGCTTCACAGCAGGCAGAGCAAGCAGCTATATATTCTGCTTCAGCAGTACTGAGGGCCACACTAGATTGTTTCTTACTGAACCAGGAGATCATGGCAGATCCAAGACCATAACATCCGCCTGAAGTACTTTTTCTGTCTGAGACACTACCTGCCCAATCAGAATCTAAGTAACCATGTAACTTGAGTTCATTACCCCCAAGATAGTATAACCCAAAGTCCACTGTACCTTTTAGGTACCTCATTATGTGCTTTGCAGCTATAAGGTGAACCTTTCTAGGTTCTACTAGATACTGACTTAGGGTATTTACAGCAAAGCATATATCCGGCCTAGTATTTGTCAAATACATCAATGATCCAATGATTTGTCTATATAGGGTTATGTCCACTAGTTCTGATGAATCATTAACTAATAGTTTCAGGTTGGAGTCCATGAGAGTGGCCATGGATTTACACTCCAACATATCAAATCTTTTGAGAATCTCCACAGTATACTTACCTTGATTTAGAAAGATTCCTTTTGGCTCTTGCCACACTTCTAGACCTAAGAAGTAGTGCATTAATCCGAGATCTTTCATTTCGAATTCTGAAGAAAGCTTCTTCTTGCTTTCAATAATTTGATTCTCATTTCCGGTTAGCAATAGATCATCTACATATAACAGTAATATAACAGGTTCATCATCCATCACTTTAAGATAAAGATTGGGGTCAGCTTTACTTTTGGTAAAGCCCATGCTGGTTAAGAAACTGTCAATCCTTCCGTACCAAGCCCTGGGAGCTTGCTTCAATCCATATAATGCCTTTTTCAGTTTGCATACATGGGTCCTTCCGTCTTTGACCTCAAAACCTTGAGGTTGTTCTATGTATACTTCTTCTTCAATTACACCATTCAGAAAAGCTGTCTTAACATCCATTTGATGCAATTTCCATTTCATCATGGATGCAAGTGCCATGATAGTTCTAATTGAAGTATACCTAGCAACAGGCGCAAATGTTTCTTCATAGTCAATTCCCTCCTTTTGTGAGAATCCTCTGGCTACAAACCTTGCCTTGTATTTTTCAATGCTACCGTCTGCAGCATGTTTTATCTTGAAAATCCATTTGGAAGAAACCACACTTTTATCTTTTGGTTTGGGGACTATATCCCAAACATCATTTTTCATTATCGACTGATATTCTTCTGTCATTGCTTCTACCCATTCTTTCTTTTGAGCTGCTTCTTCATAGCTAGTAGGTAGTTGATCCACAAGATCACACATCAAGGCCATATAGTTGGACACTAGCTTTGGTTTCTTTCTTTCTCTAATGGAGCCTTCAGGAGCACCATATTTTTCAGCCCCTTGGATAATATCTCTAGCCCATGCTGGCCAACTTTTCTTTGATAAATCTGAGATAGGAGGTTCTTGTGGTTCCAACATGTCATGATCCTCTGGTGGAATGTCTTCAGGGATGTGAACAGCCTCTGAGTTTCTGGAAGAAGAATCTTCTTCATAGATTTCTTCAAGTTGGCATTTTCTTGATTTCTTGAGAGCTGCTTCTTCATCAAAAGTTACATCTCTACTGATTTCTATATGATGAAAGCCTGGTATGTAAATCCTGAAAGCTTTGGATGATTCACAGTAACCAACAAATATTCCGTTCTTACCAGAAGGATCCAACTTGGTTCTCTTTTCTTTTGGAATGTGGATGTACACAGGACACCCAAATATTTTAAGATGGCTTACCTCGGGCTTCTTTCCAGTAAACACTTCTTCTGGAGTTTTGAAATCAAGAGCACTATGAGATAATCTGTTTTGAACATATACTGCTGTCTTGGCTGCTTCAGCCCATAGATACATGGGAAGATCTTGGTCATGTATCATTGTCTTCACAGCTTCCATGATGGTTCTATTTTTCCTTTCTGCAACCCCATTTTGTTGGGGATTGTAGGGAGTGGTTAGTTCTCTCTTGATTCCAACTTCTTTACAAAATTCTTCAAACTCTTTTGAAGTATATTCTCCACCATTATCTGTTCTGAGAATCTTGATTTTCTTTTCTGAGAGATTTTCTATTAGAGCCTTGAACTCTTTGAACTTTCCAAAAACTTCATTCTTACCTTTTAGAAAGTATATCCAGGTTTTCCTTGAATGATCATCAATGAAAGAGAGATAGTATTCAAATCCACTCAAGGAGGTGGTGGGCATTGAACCACATACATCTGAGTGTATTAACTCCAAGATACCCTTAGTCTTTGTTTCACTCTTTGGAAAGGGGTTCTTGATATTCTTCCCTTTCTTACATCCTTTACATGAGCCATCATGATCAACCTTCAAATCTGGTAGTCCTATGACCACCTTGCTTCCATAGGGTAAGGCTTTGTAGTTAATGTGAGCTAGTCTTCTATGCCATAGCTCACTGGGACTAGAGGTTTCATGAACAAAGGCTACTTCTGGATGACCCTTAAGTTTATACAAACCTCCTTCCTCTTCACCAATAACAATTGCATCCTTAATAGATTTGCCTTTGGACCACATTAACACTTGTCCATCAATGAATGCAACTCTATAGCCTTTCTTGTCTAATGCTGAGATTGAAAGTAAATTCTTCTTCAAACCTGGAACATACAAAACTTCCTTCATCTTCATGGGGGTTCCAGAATCGAGTTTGTAGTTTGCCTCACCAATTCCCTTAATGGGATATTGATAGTCATCTCCTAGAGATACTTTTTGGGGAGAAGTCTTTTCTTCAAGATTTGAGAGAGTCTTTTTCTGACCTGTCATGTGCTTTGAAGCACCACTGTCAATAAGCCATGTACCTTCTCCAGGGGTTATAGATCCAGAGAGTGCGGAGAAGAGAACATATTCTTCTGCATCTTCTTCTGTATTTCTTCTTGACCTTCTTTTAAAGAAGGTCCTTTCTTCTTCTTCCTCTTCATCTCTAGGCCTTTTATTGTGAGACCTTTCTTCCTCTACTTCTTCTTCTTCACTATCATCTTCTGCAAGATGTGCTTGGTGTCTTTTGTAGTAAGTACCCTTTTTCTTCTGTAGAGGGCAATGTCTAGCAATGTGCCCTATTTTGTGACAAGAATAGCACTGGAAAGAAGAGTATCTCTTCTTTGAGTAGTTCCTCTTTTCTTTTGAAATCTGTGTGGAGGATGAGACTCCTTGTGACTACCCTTTTTAGTGTAGGATTGATTCCTTCTTCTTTTGGTGTGGGTGGCCAAGGCTTGGTCATCCTCTTTGAGCAAGGCTTCTCGATTTGCAACCCTAGCCTCCTCTTGTACACAATCCTCCCAAACTACATCAAACTTCATACTTTCTTTTCTGGCACACATAGTTTGAATGAATGACTCCCAAGGTCTAGTGAGACCATTTAGAGCTGTCATCACAAGTTCATATTCATCAAGAGTATCACCAATGGAATCTAGTTGCTCCTTGATTAGAGAGACTCTTGAGAAGTAGTATTGAATGGATTCTCCTTTGTGCATCTTGGTACTCTTCAACTGAGTCCTTAGATTCATCTTCCTATTGATGTTCTTTCCTTCATACATTCTTCCTAGGGCATCATACATTTCCTTTGGAGTCTTCTTGGAGGCCACTTGGGGAATCAAGTGGTCTTTAATAGAATCAGCTATGATTCTCTTTGCCCTAATCAAATCCTTCCTTTGTTTTTCTTTGGCTTCATCTTCTTCTGGTTCTGCAACTTCTTCCTTGATATAATGAGCAAGATCATTCTCCTCAAGAATGAGACCAATTCTGTATTTCCATGCCCGGAAATTTTCTATACCTTCTAGCTTGTCTTCAAGCTTAGTGTTTGGAGCCATCTTCTCTTGGGGGAGTCCAAGAGACAGAGTAGACTTACCTGGAAAGTTACTTTTCACTTTTCCGGAATCTGGAACAGAATTTTATCGCACTTTTGGTAGAATTAGGGTTTGACTTTCCCGGATTTCTACCCAACCAAAAAGTTCGATCTATAGCTCAAAAGAATGCATTGAGAAGGGCTATCCAGCCATGTAATCAGAATTCAAAAATTCCAACTTTTTTTCTGAAACCAAAATCTGACGTATCGCACTTTTGGTAGAATTAGGGTTTGGATTTACCGAAATTCTACCCAACCAAAAAGTTCGATCTATAGCTCAAAAGAAAGGTATTGAAAAGAGATATCCAACCATGCAACCAAAAATCAATAATATAAACTTTGGGCTGAAACCCTAACTTCACCGGAGAGAGAGAGAGAGGTATTCTTACCTTGTGAAAGATGTCCTATTCAGTCTAGCTCTGATACCATGTTAAGTTTAAACCAAATAGACAAGCAAGATCACTGAAAGAAACATAATCACAAGATAGACACAGAATATACCCTGGGAAACCCTTATGGGGTAGAAAACCCAGCAAAGCTTTCCTCAATAAGATGATCAACCAAAATACAAGATGTGCTCCTTCCTTCTTTGTCTCCTTAGCAGATCTCCCAGACAAGTGCGCACTATTCCACAAGTGAGTGAGTGATCTAATGAGGAGTTCACCTCTCTTATTTATACTGACCCCCAACTGACTAAAAGACCTAATGGGGCCGACCTCTCCTGGAGAAGTCTAATAACCCCAAAAATATAACCACAGGGCCAACCCCCACATGGTGGGTCTAATAACCCTAGTTAATACAAACCCTCGAAGGAATAAACATCTCCAGATACATAATAGGGTTACCTCGGAGGGATGAAACATCTCCGGAATAATAAAGTACAAATATAATATTCTTTGAAGTTACAATATTCAACAACTAGTGCACCCTTAAGCATGCATAGTGGTACAGGATGGATAGAAGTTCAAAGACATATAATTATGATGCTATCATAAAGGGAAAATAGAGATCAAGAGGGGCGAAACAACACAAAAATAAAATATAAGTATTTGAGTGGTTATTTGAATTACTTCTTGAATATTTGAATAGTTAATGATATTTCTCGTAATAGTTGTATACATATTTATATTCCTAGAATCGGGAAATATATCATGCATAGTGTAAGCATTCATATAGCATTGAACAATATACTATTGATATTCATATGATGGGTAAGTTGGACAAACATTCCATTGTTGCTTGTCTAGAATGAAACCTCTTTGCTAACATGCTAGGAGTTGTGTACACTCTTGATAATATGTTCTAGTAGAGATGGAAGGCATCTAGATAGCCATTGTATGCATACAGGATATGGAAAAGTGTTGTGCAAAATTAATGGTCAAGATAGTTCCATAACTATGTGAATCATATCAGTATGCATAATAGGTTATCATTGAAATTTCAACATGATTTGATAATTATGAAGTGTTACTAATCACGTAATTGAATTTGATTTGTAGGAATGATCGTGTGCTATGATATACAAAAGAAGGATGATGAACACTTGTTCTGAAGAACAAGTGACGATTGTTCAACAAGAAGACTTAAAAATAAAACATACTATAGAAGTACAAAGCAAGGCTCGTGGCTAGAGGATTCTCTTAGAAAGAGGGAGAGGATAATGATGAGATGTTTGCTCCAGTCTCTATACACACTTCTAGAGACAGATTACACCCATGGATGACAAGATTGTTCTCTTCAATGGTGTAATTGAAGAAGAAGTGCATATCGCACAAACTCCCAAGATCTGAAAGAGAATCACATGATTGAAGAAGGCTTTGTATGGGTTCAGTAGGTACCCAGGATTGACAGTCATTTGACAAGATTGATGATCACGATGGGTGATGAGGATTTCAACCTTTGCTACAAGGTCGAATATGGTTTCTATATACAAATGACATGCTTCTCTCAGATGGATGCAAGAAGGAACTCACCATAGAGTTTGAGTGATCTTGAGGCTCATATCAGTAGACCCATCTAACAGGAGAGGGCATGAATAGATCACACAATGAAAAGTGTGAATGATGTTCAGTCATAGAGGGTGGACAATACTCAGATGTAGAAAAATCCACTTCAGAGGGAGTAGATCTCAGAGTTAAAGAATATTGGGATGATTCTTATGATTAAATATGTGGCTGAGATCATATCAGATTTTTCCTTAGCCAAGGAAAATGTGAAGTAGAGATCTGGGATGATGGACAGCGGTTTCTATAGTTTACAGATAGATGATTGGTCCGTTGATGTATTTTATGAATACCATGCCAGATATATGCTTTGCTGTGAACACCCTGAGTCAATAACTAGTTGATCCTATATATCTTCACGTGGTAGTTGCAAAGCATGTGATGAGGTACCTGAAAGGTGTGATAGACTTTGGTATATACTATGTTGGAGATCATGGCTACAGATTGTATGATTATACAGATGCAGATTGGGCTAGAAGTGTCTCAGAAAGGAAGAGCAACTCAGGTGGATTTTATTGTCTAGGATCCGCCATGATCTCATGGTTTAGCAGGAAGAAGTTCAGTTTTTCTCTCAGTACAAGTTAAAATAGAGTATATAGCAGCTTGTTCTGCTAAGTTGTGAAAGCCATATGGCTCCAAAAGTTGATGTCATCTCTATTTGACCTGGAGTTGGATACCACGATGATTCTATGTGAAAACCATATTTGTATAAATATGACAGAGAACCCAATGTTCCATGACAAGTCAAAGCACATAGAAATCCAGTATTTTTACATACGGGATATGGTACAGAAGGGAGCTAGAAAGCTCCAATATGTGAGCACTAATGAGCAAGTTGCTGATGTGTTGACCAAACCTCTGTCTCGAGGAAAGTTTAAGCACTTCCGTGACAAGCTTGGTGTGATTTGAAAGGACCTTCCTCGAAAGGGGGGAGCTATGATGATGATGATGTTGTATCATCCTTGGACACATGTCCTGAAAGAATCTATAGACCCTTGTCTCTAAGAAATATGTTGATGATGTTGTAGTGGGATTGTATCATCCCTAGACACATGTCCTAAAACGATCTGTAGACCCTTGTATTTGAGAAAGATGTTGATGACGTTGCAGTGGGATTGTATCATCCCTGGACACATGTCCCAAAATGATCCATAGACCCTTGTCTCCGAGAAAGATGTTGATGATGTTGCAGTGGGATTGTATCATCCCTGGACACATGTCCTAAAAGGATCTGTACACCCTTCTCTATGAGAAAGATGTTAATGATGTTGTAGTGGGATTGTATCATTCCTGGACACATGTCCTAAAAGGATCTGTAGACTCTTGTCTCTAAGAAAGATGTTGATGATGATGTTGTGGTAGAATTGTATCATCCCTAGACACATGTCCTAAAAGGATCCGTAGACTCTTGTCTCTAAGAATGTGATGATGATGATGTTGTGTTGATAAATCCTATATTTGATCTAGGTCACATCCAGTATGAAAAAGGACTAGCTCTATGGTGGTAAATCCTAGATTTGATCTAGGTCACATCTAGTATGAAAAAGGACTGGCTCTGTGGTGGTAAATCCTAGATTTGATCTAGGTCACATCTAGTATGAAAAGTCACTGGCTGTGTGGTGGTAAATCCTAGATTTGATCTAGGTCACATCCAGTATGAAAAAGGACTGGCACTATGGTTTGGATTGTATCTTCCCTAGACCTTAGTCCTAAAGTGATCCGGAGACCTCTGTCCTTGAGAATGTGGTTGGAGTGTATATTCCTTGGAACTTAGTCCTAAAGTGATCCGAATACCTCTCTCCTCGAGAATGTGGTTGGAGTGTATCTACCTTGGACCTTATTCCTAAAGTGATCCAGAGACTTTTGTCCCCGAGAATGTGGATAGGATTGCATCATCGTTGGACTTATGTCCTAAAGTAAGAGGGACTGATCATCTTGTAATTGGATCAGGATTGCATCATCCTTGGAATTATGTGCTAAAGTGTGAGGGACTGATCATCGCATAATTGGATCAAGATTGCATCATCCTTGGCATTATTTCCTAAAGTGAAAGGGATTCATCCCATAATTGGATCATGTGTGTTGCAGGTTATGCTGCTATGATGATGTTGTTGATCAAAATATCAAGATGATGATGTCGTTGTTGATCGAAAGATCCAAATGTTGATGATGGTATTGATCGAAAGATCAAAATGATGATGTTTTTGTTGATCAAAAGATCCAGATGTTGATGTTGTTGTTGTTGTAGACGATCGATTGATCGAGTGCTCCAGAAGATGAAGACTCAGTACTATAGAAGATGATGCTCTAGTATTGAAGATGATGAAGATGTGCTAGTAGTTGTTCCAGTTACTGATGATGTTGAGGAAAAATTCTGATGATTTATAGATGTATCACTATGATGTTGTTGATGATGATATCTCTCCTTTCTCCTACAGTTAATGTTGTTGTTGTCAGTAGAATACCATTCTTGTTAAGGGGGAGTGTTGAAATATTGTAACTTCGAAGAATATTCTATTATTGTAATTTATTCAGAGATGTTTTATTCCTCCGTTGGGATGTCATTATTGTATTTGATTATGTAAAGTCATTGAGGTAAATCTTCCCTTCTAAGCCCATAAATTAGATCGCCTTTGACTCATTTGTAATGGGGTGTTTAAGTCACCTAGAGAATTCAGCCTAGTCATCATTAGGTTAATTTTTTAGGGGCCGACCTAGTTAGGTAAAAATTCAAGTGAAAGATAAAGTATAAATAGAGTTGTTGTGTTCCTCATTTGAACACACACTCACTTGTGGATTGTGCATAGGAGAGAGAGAGAGAGAGAGATCTGTGAAGGAGAAGGAGCTCTTGTTTGGGGATTTTCTCTTTGTACTTTTGGTCATCTATATTGAGGAAATTTTGTTGGGTTTTCTACCCCATGATGGTTTCCCAGGATAAATTTTTTGTCTCTTGTGTTTATGTTGTGCTTGTTATTATTTAAGTGAATCTGTATACGTTATTATTGTGAAATTGAATTGAATATTGATGTTATCTATCTTAGGATATTGAATCTTAACAAGAGGGATATGGGGGAGAGGGCGGGGGAGGGGGATGGATATAGGGGGGAGTGGGAGGGAGATGGGGGAGAGGGGGGGGGAGGGGGGAGGAAGGGAGGGTTTGGTAACACCGAGACTGCACAACTAGTTAACATTTAGGATCTCCCAAACAAAATAAGGGACAACACAAGTTGCAAAATAAGATATGGATTGTGCTCATTAATATCTTAAATGACATTAGGAACTGGCATGATCTAAATTCATTGAGAATAAGGTGGAAAACTCAAGCGATATTGAAAACTAGTTAAAATCTACACAAATCTAGAAGGGTTGTAGAAAACTCAAAATAATTCAGACTTCTACATTATGGAAGTTTATGGGGGTAGTGGGAGGGAGAGGGGGGGGAGTGGGGGGGGAGGATAGGGGGTATGTAGGGGGATGGTTACAAAGGGAGTGGGAGGGATAGGGGGAAGAGGGTGGGAGGGAGGGTGATGGAGAGACAAAGAGTGGGAGGGAGAGGGAGGAAGGTTGTGGGGGAGGGTGAGAGGGGGAGGTATTGGAGGTGAAGGTGGGTGGGAGGGAGATGGGGAGTAGTATTTTTTAGGGAGGTTGAAGGGGAGGGGAGATGGGAGGTATAGGGATATGGAGAGGTGGAATGGGGGTTGGTAGTGGGAGGGGGAGGGGGAGGAAGAGAGAGGGGCGTATTGGGAGGGGGAGGGAGAGGGGGGAAAGGGGAAGAGGGAGAGGTGGGATATGTCGGGTTAGGGGGATGGATATAGGGGGAGTGGGATGGAGAGGGGGGGAGAGGGGGGGGGGGAGGGGGAAGAAGGGAGGATTTGGTAACACCAATACTGCACAACTAGTTAACATTCAGGATCTCCCAAACAAAATAAGGTACCATCCAATTTGAAAAATAAAATATGAATTGTTTCCATTAATAACTTAATTGCAATGGGAACTGGCATGATCTAAATTATTTGAACAAAAGATGGTAAACTCAAGCGATACTGAAAACTAGTTAAAATCTATGCAAATCTAGAAGGGTTGTAGAAAACTCAAAATAATTCAGACTTCTGCATTATGAAAGTTTATAATTGATATCATAGGTTCAAAGTTTATAATTGACATTAGAGGTTCAACATAACAGTAAATACATTAGATATGAGCCAAGAGGCTTCTCAGAATAGTCTGAATACTTGACCTTTTTCAATACAATCAACCATCATTGGCAAAAACTAGAAATGGTTGGATGGCATCATCCAAACATATAATTGAAGAATAAGATAGTTGAAGCAGCAGAGGCACATCTCCCAGCTATGACTAGGGTCATATCTCCCAAGTCAAATTGATAGCTCAAGAGCTATCAACACCAAAATATAACTAGCCAAAATATTTGAAAAGGAGTTGCAATCCTCCTTTTATAAACTTCTCCTTCATAATTGAGCTTATCTTCCTACCTTCTAGAACTTTCCATCTATGAAATTTGAATTTAGTGATCAATAGGGATTCATTGGCAAGTTGCTTTTTCATTTTAGACCCACTTGCCTCATGAATTCACCCTCCTTGGATAAATTTTAGCCTATATTGCTTTCCTTGTTCCTTTTTCCTTCCTTCTTGATTTTTACAATCTCTTATCTTCAAAAATTAGGAAATATCTCTATACTTTCTTGTGCAAGCTACCCATCCCAATGCTCCTTCATGAGAAAGTTTAGGACTTAATTCTTTATGAATATTTTCTTCTTTTTTTTCTTTCTATTTTACTTGCTCTATCCTTCTTTACTACTTTACTACTTCATGGCCTTCTTTTCTTTCTGCATTATCTCTTTTTCTTCTTTTAGTTTTTTTTGTTTCTTTTACTACTTTATTCTGCTTTTCCACTTATTTTCTACTTTCAATCATCTTTTCCATTGCTTTTCTGCTTTGCACTATTTTTTCTTCTTTTCTGTCTTCTGCTAGTTTTTCCTTACTTTATTTAGTTTCCTTCTTTTTCATTACTTTCTAGCCTTGACTAATTTCTTCTAAATTCCTTCTTTGGAAAGCTTGTTATGTTAAAAGTATTATCTCCTATGCACCCTCCTAGAAACATAATCACTAACACTTATCCAAACATTACTTTATTCATGAAAATTATAATATATATGGATCATCACAAACATTAGAAATATTAAATTTCCTAGCTACTAATGCCTTGTTCAAAATTTAATCCCAACAATTAATGTTTTCTTCTCAAAAACCCATAGGGACTGGATGGGATAGGGACTTGGTCAAATGATCACTTAGGAAGGGACATGATAGTCTTCCTTTTGGGTCATAGACTATAGTTTCCAACATAGCAACAACATGTTGCTTGGATGGCGTAAATGGTGTAAGTCCCAATTCAAAAAGAGGGAGATGTCCTCGTGTGAGAGGAACTTCTATGTTTCTATCCATTGTATTGTCAATATCCATATCTTGGTTCTCATAATATTCTTCTATATTTTGGGGTTTCCACATCTTTCTTGAGCAATTCTTATTCTCATAGTCTCTTTTCTTCTTGTTTAGCTCCCAACATTTTCATTTTCTCTTTCTTATCCTTTTCCTGTAATTATTTATCTCTTTCTTTCTCTTTTATCACTTCTTCTACCTTCTTTTCCATTGATTATTCTTGTAGTCTCTTGGAATTTTCTACCAAGAGAGTTTCTTCTACTACCTTTTTCCTTGCAGCTTCTTCTATGTCTCCTTATTTTGTTGTGTCAAATGTTTTGCTATATCTTGCACCTTTCCTTTCAATGACACTTTTGTTTAGTTCTGTAAGATATCTTACCTATCTATACACTTCTTCCTCTCGCAAGAATTGATCTTCATACTCATAATGAATCCTAACCAACTGGTAATGTAGGGCCACCACATGTTGGTTTCCATTCCTCATCAAGATGTTTTCAACAATGTAATGTCCCAAGTTTGACCCCATGGCATTAAATTGTAAATGATGTAATATTGTTATAAAATCATGGTGAGGATCTCAAGGCCAAGGCCCCGCTAGCGATTTAGTGATGCATATGGCTTACATGCTAGCCAGGCACATTGAAATTGTAAATATGCATTTTAATAAATACCCACAACTAGCTATGCAATGCAACAAGAGATGGGGGCATGATTTTACAAGGAATTGGGAGGGAAAACATTCAAACCCTTGAGCCACTCAAGTCAATCCAAGTGTCAATGAGAGAACCCATCAAACCCTCAACTACCCATGTTGACTTTTGTACCCAATCATTGATTTCTCCCAAGAGTTGGTTGAGGTAGTTAATGCCTTGGAGAATGGGAGGTATGGCTGTCCAAATTCAGGTATGGGTAAACCACCCTGCATGGGAATTCACGTTTTGCTTCTTGGGCAAGAAAAGAGCCATGAATTTCTCCCCCAAGCCATTATCCATGATCATTCCTTCTCCCTCACGAGTTTAGAGGCTACCTGGGCATTTTCTAGGCATGTTTGTTGTGTTTTCCTTCATTCTCCGAGTAGAGAAGGGCGTTTTTGTGTTGTATACCAGTGGGGAAGAAGGGGAATGGAAAGGGGGTTCCATAGAGACTGTTTTTGTTGTTAATGCTGAGAGAGTTGGGGAGAAAACGTTTTCCCTCCCTGGTGGATGCATTTCCCTTCCCACAGCTCGTCTTGGGTGAGCCACGATTTGGGGGAAATCTATGGCCATCTTGTTTGTGAATTCCATTGCTAGCAATGTGTATCTATGCCCAATGTTTGTGCTTGCTGTGTGAGAAATGAATATGTTGGGGTATGGGTATGGGTATTCATTGCTTTGGCTTGATCTTGAGAGTAAGCATCCAGGTTCAATTGTAGCCTGATAAACCCAGCTATGGATTGCCTTGGCTCAGAGTGGAATGATTAATTGGCGGTGAATGAGTTTTGTTCCCCTTTTCCTTGTGAGAATCATGCCCAGCTCAGGGGTGGCCTTCAGACGGACTCAGTATAAGCCGTCGAAGAGCCTATGGTTGGGTGGAACGTTGCAGCAACATAGCTAGTTGCTTGGGGTAGAGTTGCAAAATGAAGATAAGTGTTTTTATGTCTATGTATTTACTTCTGCAATTTATTAATTTGATGACTGTTGATATGTTGTATGCATGAGTAATGTGTGTGGATAAGTTTAATTCCATTTTGCATACTTGATTATTTTTACATCTGCACACAAATGATATACTCCTATCATTCTAATGAATGGGCTAATAGAATGGGAAAGCCCCACATATTGTTATCATCTTCCCTCTCTTTATTAGGGGTAGCAGGTGGGTACATTACAAAAAAAAATCATATGAATCTAAGTCTTTCACAAATTCTTGATCATATTTAACCTTGTGAATCTATATTCCCCAACTAACAATCGGAGTGGTGGCCACAATTACTTCTTACTATCATGCAAAAAATTCCCAATACCATTTATGAATGTTTATCTTATGATTTCCTTTAAAATGATATAATTAGTAACATACTTTCGCATCAACAATGGGCCTTTTGAACCTTCGTAAACATGTAGATAAGTACCTTCAAGGTCAAATAATAGTCTCCTAACTATGTGACCAATTTGTGGGCTTCTTCTTACATTCAATCTGGTTCCTTTAAAAAAATCAGCTTTTACAAGGGAACCAAAATATCTACGCAAATTTGTTGATAATAACATCATTTTTCTGAGTCCACAAAATCTGATATGCTACATACACGAGAGTTTCACTAGGATTCCACTTACATCCAAGGTCTATAAATTGATGTATCTTCATAATGAAATCCATCAAGTAGGAATACATATGAAATTCAATCATCTTCTCTTTGATTCCTCGTTGTGCATCAGTTATCACCTAAACCATTTTCTCTAAACTGATATCCTCCAAATTGAAGACATTGCCATGCATTGTTATGTAGTATAGTAATGGTATCCAACTGAGCTTGTAATTGGTTGAGATGGGTCTCCCATGTATCCTGCATAGGAGAGTGGCAGTGATTTTGAAGGGAGTCTTTATAAATTTAGTCTCATATTCCCCACTACTTATTTGACATAATTGCTTCCTGATCAATAACATCTTCGCACATTTGTATAGTCCAACTTTACGCTTTGGAGCCAATATTCAGTCAAAAATTCTTTCGGCGCTGGAAGCTTGTAAGCCTTTCTTATATGCATTGGCTAAAATGAAGCAAAACCTTTTCTTGTGGCTCTTGTGATAATACGAGCTCTAATGTCAACATATGGTAGAATCCAGGCTATCATCTTGACACATGGGAACAACTCTGGTTGGGAATTAACTTTGTGTATACCTAACTTATTAATGTTTTGATATATAATTTCAACTTCAATCATTGCTTCAGGTACAGTTTGACCTCTAATCAAATGATACTGTTCACCCCATTTGAATCTGGGATTACCCCCATGATGGGTTGAGTGTCATTCAACTAGATTTCTAAATATGTTTTTGGGGTTTCTTCATCATCAAAATCCACTATAACCTTGGAAGAACATTTTGAACCCTTCTTTGACATCCCTATATCCTGTAAAATAGAAAGTGTATCACCATGTTGCAAAAAATCCATTAATACTATAAACCAGATGTAATGTTGAAAAACAAGCAATAGCTTCAAAAATTCTTCAAGACATAATGCTTATAAGGGTATGAATGTACAATTTCCCGCTAAATGAAAAAATACTAAATCTCTTCCCAAGAAAATGTACCTGTAAATATCATAGCTTGTGGAGAGGAGCGAATGGTATATGCACTGTGAATCTAGAGTTTAGGAAACTCTTGAGAAATTTTCAATAAAAACACATCTAAGAGACATATCCTGAATAGTACGGTTACAAAACAAATGTGCATGGAAATAGGGCATCTGATGCCCTTGATTTCTAATGGAGTTTAAACTCACCAATAAAAATGAATACCTAAAGAAAAAAAGTTTCCCCTAACCACCAATCATGCATTCGTCTTTTATGACACTAATACTTTAATTCCATGTGGAAAAAATCAACCAATATGAGGACAAAAACCACTTACATGCACAGATGAAAAGTGTAATGATTTATTATATAGCTGTACTAATCGATATTCCTCTTCCAAGTGGTGTAGAGGGTGAAAACAACGTCAATAAGAGAAAATGTGTGGATCTTGCTAATGGGGTTTAAATCCTAAAATAAATTTCTCAACAAAACACCTAACTTGCTTTATAAATGAACCCAAACCTCCATGCTGTGCTTTTAAAAGGATTTAAAAGTTAGTTCGTAGGTAAAAAAAATAATCACTTCGATGCATATCGAAGGATATTCGCTTTTTTTTTGTGTTGGAATGTCGACGGTAAACTCATATGTTCGCTGAAACATACCAGCATTAAACCTTACCTTACACCAATACACTTTAGTAGAGAATCAAATTAAGCTTTGAAATTCAAAATTAACGGAATTTTGGTGGAGAAATCCAAAAGATATGTGACCATGTCAGAGACAAATTGTGTTTTACACTAAGACAATTTTAGAGGAAAAAGGAAAGTCTATCGATTAGTTCAGAGACAAAACCCGAAAGCTCAACAAAATCGTGTTAACATTTCGACAATTTTTTCAAATCTTGGCGAAACTTGGCCAGAGTGAAGAGACTTGAACTTCCCAAGGTTCCCAAACATTATTTAGTCAATTAAAAACAAGATATGTGAAGCTTCAATGGAGAAAGAGAAAGAGGGGCAACATGTAAGAGGATTTGGAAAATTTCCACCGCCATTTCAACGAAATTCAGAAAAATATTTTGACGTTTCGGCATGATTTCCACGAGTTCTCCAACATTTTGGAGCAGTAATGAAAACTTCCCCTGTGTTTTGACGCAAAAATGAAAACTCCCCAACGTTTTGGTGAGTTTGGAAAAAAATCTATGAAACACTAAATTTGGGAAAGAAAGATGCCAAAGGCCAAAGAAAAATTTCCTAAGTACTTCTAGCACAGAACATCCAACTTTAAGCAATACTTAACCTTGCTAAAGAAAGACTAAAGTTACAGAAAAAGCAAAATGTTAAGTTCAAATGGGAGGGACCATAACATTTCAAGAAAACAAATTGGGGAGGGTGGTTGCAGCTACAACAAGTTTGTACATTTGTCAATAATTAAAAATAGAACCATAGCCATGAAGCTAGTTACATTGTTCAAAGAAAACTCTTTTAGATTCCTAAATGATGTGTCATTTGAACACAATGAATTTTCCAAGATGAAATTTTTTCAGAAAACTTATCCTTAGAGTCAAGATATGGACTACTTTGTAAAATGCATGCCACATTCTATACATTAGTTAATAATTAAATGTAAAAGCATAGGACTGAAGCTAGTTACATTGTTCACAAAAAACTCTTTTAGATTCCTAAAACGATTTGTCATTTTCCCACAATGAGTCTAGCAAGATGGAAATTTTTCAAACAACTTACCTTCATGGTCAAACTATATTGAACTACTTAGTAAAATGCACTCCACAATTTGTACATCAGTTAATAATTAAAACTAAAACCACAAGCCTCAAGCTCGTTCATTGTTCACAAAAACCTCTTTCAGATTCCTAAAATGATGTCTCATTTTCCCACAATAAATCTACCAAGATGGCAATTTTTCAAACAACTTATGCTTAGTTGAGCTGTGAACTACTTATACAGGTTGTTATGTAAAAACAAATTGTAAATTTGAAAAAATGGGCTTAGTAGAATGCACGCCATAATATATAAACTTATCAATAGTTTAAAGTAGAACCAAAGCCTTAAGCTAGTTACATCTTTCATAGAAAACTCTTTTAGATTCCTAAACTGATGTCTCATTTTCCCACAATGAATCAACCAAGATAGCAATTTTTCAAACAACTTATGTTCAGAGTCAAGATATGAACTACTTAGTAAAATGCATTCCATGGTCAATAAATTGGTCAATAATTGAAAGTAAAACAATAGGCCTAAAGCTAGTTACATTACTCACAAAAACCGCTTTCAGATTCCTAAAAATATGTGTTATTTCCCCATAATGGATCTTCCAAGATGGAAATTTAAAAAAAAATTATGTTCCTATTCAAGCTATGAACTAAATAATAAAATGCATGCCTCCTTCCATACATTGTTCAATAATTGAAATTAAAACAATAGGCCTGAATACAGTTACATTGGTCTCAAAAAACTCTTTCATATTCTTAAAATCATGTGTCATTTTCCCAAAATGAAAATGCCAAGATTTCAAACAACTCTTACTCAAAGTCAACCTATGATCTACTTATATAGGTTGTTATGCAAAATCAAAGTGTAAATTTTAAAAATTGGGATTAGTAAAACCCACTCTACAATCTATACATTGGTCAAGGATTAAAAGTAGAATTACATCCTTGAAGCTTGTTATATTGTTCACAAAAACCTCTTTTAGATTCTGCAAATGATGTGTCATTTACCCACAACAAATCTACCAACATGGCAATTTTTTAAATAACTAATATTCTCATATTCGAGCTATGAAATACTTAGTAAAATGCATTCCACAATCTACACATTAGTCAATATTTAAAATCAAAACCACAATCCTAAATCCAGTTACATTATTAATAAAAACCTCTTTCATATTCGTTAAATGATGTGCCATTTTCCCACAATGAATCTACTAAGATGGCCATTTTTCATACAACTTATGCTCAGATGCAAGCTACGAACTACTTATACAATTTGTTATGTAAAAACAAAATGTACATATAGATAAATGGGCTTATTAAAATGCATGTGACGGTCTATAAATTGGTCAATAATTAAAAGTAAAACCATGAGCTTGAAACTTGCTACATTTTTCACAAAATATCTTTTAGATTCCTAAAATGAGGTGTTATTTTCCCACAATGAATCTACCCAGATGGTAATTTTTCAAACTTGAAGGGTGAATTTGCGAATATGGGTGTCTATTTGGTGAGAATCGCATCACATAATTCGTATTATAAAATTTTTAGGCCGAACAATAGTTCGGCCGAAAAATTAATTAATCTAGTGGTTGATTTTTTTTTATTAATCTAGCTGCCAATTATTCAAAAAAAAAATCAGCCAAAAAAATAAATGGGTTTTCGGCCGAACTATTTTTCCGCTAAAAACCTGTTAACACTGAAAAATGGAAGGTTTTCAATTTTCTGCATTTTCGCAAGGTAAAAACAATATCCTACACTGCAAATCGACTATCGGAACTGATACCATTAGTTTCGGCATTGAATTTAATTTTCATAGGTATAGTTTTTTTTTTGTTTAGTCGAGATCCTATAATTTTAATTTTTTTTTTGTTAACATATGTCCATTTTGATTTCATTGATTTTAAAATGTTGTGAAATGAAAAATCCATAACTTGAAAAATAGACAATAAAAAAATTTGAAAAAAATATGGGGCCATTCGTTGGAGTGTCTACTTCAAAAGGGTATACTTAGAGTTTTTAGTTTTAGGGTAAATTGAGAGAAATGTCCCATCAAAATAAACATGTTGAAATTCAACAATATTTCCTCATTGATCCAATTCAAAAAATTATAATAATTAGTATATAGATCCATTAGTTACAAAACTATAGCCATGCCCTAATACATTTTATGTAGATTGTCGTAAAATATTTTGTTTTTACAAAACACAAGTTTAACAATGATTTCAGGCTCGTCAAAAAACATGACTATTTAATGGTCCTTTCATTTTATATGAACAAACTGTCAAACATTTTCCAAATTGAGATATCAGATATCAATAAAAAAATTAAAAAAAAACAATTCTCTCAAATTTTTCTTTTTACTGAAAATTGAAATTGTAAACACAAATATAACTTGTGTTCACCCGAAATTGAAAAACATGAAAAAATCATATTTATTTTCTCATAATACCCCCCAAAATAGACACCCATATTTATGGATTCACCCACAACTTATGCTCAAATTAAAGGTATGAACTACTTAGTAAAACATGTGACAGTGTGTGCATTGGTCAATAATTGAAATTAAAACCACAAACTTGAAGCTAGTTACATTGTTCACAAAAAAACTTTCATATTTGTAAGATGATGAGTCATTTTCCCACAATTAATCTACCAAGATGGAAAATTTTAAAACAATTTATGCTCAGAGTCAAGCTATGAACTACTTAGTAAAATGCACTCCATAGTTTGTACATTGGTCAATAAGTAAAAGTAAAACCACATTCCCGAAGGTAGTTACATTGTTCACAAAACCTCTTTCATACAATGGAGAATTTTGAAATAGTTGTATCTTGTTGTCCACCTCCCTCTTAAGTGGTATCCCATTAGTCTCCTATAGCACTTCTATGTATTCCTACAAAACGTTCTCCAACTGGTGTTTCAACTCTTCGGTACATCTCTCCAAGGATTCCTTCACTTTGATCAATTCACCTTCTAACTGATTTTTTCTTAACAAAAGAAATACAAACTTTCTACTTGAATTTGTTAGCACCAATTTTTCCTTGGGCGATTGAACGGATTCAGATCCATGAAAGGATGATCAAGGTCTCAGTTCTTTAAGCCATATGACCAATGAAGACGCAAATTAGGCCTCTTAAACATTTATTCCTAAGTCTGAGATGAAATAATGCTCAATAATGCTGAGTTTAACATTGCAATGAAATGGACAGCTCACATCAGCAGATGAAGGAGATCCACGGCTTGTAAAAGGTTCACAATTTCAGCATACATAGAGAGCCCAAGTTTCAAATTCAACGAAACTTTGTATGTAAAACATGCTTGTTTTTAATGAAAATGACTGTTTTAGTCATCTTTTTCAAACAATTGTTTCTGCCAAAACAAGGTGAATTTTGCAAAACCGAGAGAGGCTTTTCTTCAGAATGGACCAACCTACAATAACCTCTCTCCGTTTTTACACAAGTATCATGGTTTGGGATAATCGAAGAGATATTTACAGGGAATTTTTCCATAAATTCAATTTTTTGCGTGAGCCATCGACTTCAAAGGCTGATCCCAATGAACTGGAGGAGAATATGAGAAAATGGAGACATGGGTTTTGTCGGGAACATGCCCAATTACAAAAATATCTCTCAAAATTTACACAGCTTTCACCATTTACAATATACAGTTTGGGCTCCGAAGCCCATTTTTCAGCAGTCCGCATCCAGAACTGAAGAGCTCGGTTGCAACAAACTCCATGAAAGCAAGGAGTCTGTTAGCCAGATGTCCTCATGCCTATAACAAAATTATGTTTCTATATGATAGGGTAGAGAAATTCTATCTTGAGAGATGAGGATAGATCTCCTATATATTCATTTGTAATATGCAAAGCTAGGGGTTCGGTTTTCATTTGGGAGATTTTGAAGAGTTGAGAGGCTCTTCATTGTAAATGATTTCCATTTTTAGTATGTAAATGAAGTTGCAGAGATGGATTGTTGAGAGGTCTCCATGGATGAGATTCTTTTGCCATCAGTTTCTTTAGTAAGTGATCTTCTATGTGATTGTGTTTTCCTGTTTAACACTCCAATTTGTCTTTGCTTTCATGTTTGAACAGCAGTGTTATGGACTAGAATTCATCTTGCATGCTCTAGGTTCATTGTTCAAGCATTCTTAAAACATTTTCTTCTAAAGTCTTGAAGAAATCACCCAAGCTAGATGCTATGTTTGATGGGTTGTCTTCCTTGTCCTCTAATCTACCTGCAAAAGCCTCAAGACCAAAGAACTGATGTCTACCCTGCCTTTGTCCATGATATTTTCAAGCCCTTGCCTCTAGCAACCTAATTCAGATCTGATTATTGACTCCATTGCCCAGTGGTCTTCTTCATGATTGTCTTACCAAAACTTTAAAAAAAAAATTGTCCCATCATAAATCTGATCTTCTGAATGTTTTTGATTCAATATTTTGAGTTAGATGGCTTTGTAAATAGTGAGATATCCTTCTTTGATTGTATTGGTTCAGAAATACAGTCTGAAGTGGTTTTGTGGTTAATCCGAAGTGTCCTTCTCCCACAACCTTGAGGGTCATTTTGGGTGTTAACAAATTGGCGTTGTTGCCAGGAAGCGAATGTTATATTGTCCCTGGGCAGAACGACAAAGAGTTCTAGATTTGATTATTGATGGTGAACAACAGTCAAATATCAAGAAGGTTGTGTATCTTTAACCTGGCGACTCCACTCATCAATATTTCAGTATGAAGGTGACTCCACTGGGACGATTGGTGACTCCATGTCAAAATTAAGATGTTGAAGGTTTCATGGCGACTCCACATTCAAGAAATCCAACATTTCACTGTTTCACAGGCTAGTGCACTCAGTCTTCAGTCAAAATTTGTAGCTCCATTGTTTCAAGATGGCTTCATTGTCAAGAAGGTATGCTCCCATGAATAGGTCTCACATCCTTGGTTTCCCAAATCCTATTCCTAAAGTAGATTGGAAGACCTATTTCCCTAAGTTTAAAGATTAGGAAGGAGATGATGCTGCTATTCATTTGGTTAGATTTCATATGCATATACATAAGCTTGGAGTTCAATTGCATGAGGATTGTTTGATGAAAATGTTTATTGCAACATTAGAAGAGAATGCAAGGTCATGGTATGATGGATTACCATCAGAAAGCTTATGTTCCCTTGAGGATTTTCACATAGTATTTCATGAGCATTTTAAAGATCAGTACCCTTCCTTGCTGCTAGTTCGATATTGTTGCGTGCATGTTAAAGGTTTCATAGAAGATTTGGAAAACATGTAGGGTGAGGATGAGTTTGTGGATGAAGATCTTTTAGAAATTTTACATGAAAACTCCTTCCATAAAAAAGAAATGCAAAATAAATGCCATAACACTCAAGACAATCTCCAGCAAACACTTGTTTTTCCTTTGGTTATGAAAGAAAAATGACAACATACTGTTGGAAGTCATGTTCCCTTACCTAAATGTGATGAAATTCTGCAACACTCTTGCCATTTTTTTTGTGACCAAGTTAGTGATGAAGCTAGCCAATCAGTTTTCTCTACTCTTTATCCATTTTCTGGTTTAGGCATTGAAGAAAGAAATGTTATCTCAAATTCTTTTGAGAGTCAAGTTGAGATTTCTATTGAATTAAGTGAAGGGGAAGAAACCATAGTAGAATATAGTTGTCACAACACTCAGGAAAACTTTCAGAATGTAGTTTTTCTTTTCACTGAAAGTGAAGGTGGCGGTATCCTTGATGTGAAGCATGTGCAATAGTCTTGTCCGATCTCATATAATCAGAAAGAAGATCAATCTCCTCAGTCAAGTCTCTCTTCATATCTTTCATTTTCAGAATTATTGTGTCAAGAAGGAATTGCTTGATCTTGGTCCTATTGGGCTACATGAAGGATTAAATATATATGATTGGATGATAGGAGAGGATCGGAATTGTTTGATGTTCAAAGGGATACTCCTCATTTTTAAAAGTTGATAGTTACATCTGAAACAAGAACGAATACTTGGTAGCATGAAATGCTTCCTATTCTTCGAGATCCTTTTGTTGGCTTGTTGCAGTCATTAGAACAGGGGAATGTTGCTGTATTAATGGATCATGAAGAAGTTTTCAATAGGAAGTTTGAGTTGCCTTTTTCTGGGTTCTTTTTTCTATTTGGAAGAGCTGAATGCATGCTTCGGTCAATAAACCATTTGCTGGATTGGCTTTGTTGGCATTTTTGTGTTACCCAACTGAGCAGGGATTTTGACAGATTAGGGTAGGCATGCACGTTGAATAAGTTCACAGTTGAACATCTTTTTCAACATGTACAGTCCAATTTTTAGTTTGGTTTTCAACATGTATAGTTCAGTTTTTGTTTGGTTTCAATATAGATTTCAGTTTTCAACTTAAGGTTTCAGTTCAGGAAATTTTAGTGTGTTTTTCAGTTGATGGTCACGTACCAGGGCAGTGTCAAGGTTTTGCATGCTTGGCAATGCATGAAATTTTGCACCGTTTTGACAAGCAAAGGGGAATAAAAAGACTTTGAGAAAAAAGAAAAAAGTCTTCACAATTGGCAAAAAATTGAAATTATGGATAAAAGGATTTTGCCGGTGAGGGAATGTCAGCGAACACTTAAAGTAAAGGAAGCTCAAAGTCATATTTGAGTTTGAAATTCTTTTTTGAGAGGAAAATATTGAGGGAAGAATGTGTATATTCATGGAATGAAATTGGTTTTCTTGACCAAAAGTTAGTCTCGGGATTTTTATGCAGGGTTGTAAATATTTTTGCAAAACTTTGTTTTTGAGCCCCAAGGGTCATCATCCAGCTATCCACCATCCATTCCAATGAATTCCAAGCGCCAAGCTCACACAAGAGAATTCCCTTTTTGTTCGCTTCTACATGTTGAATGGTTTAGTGTATGTAAATGGCAATGGAACACGTCTTCTCTTGCATGTGGGATAACTACCACAGAGTAAAAGTGAAAGCATAGCTGCAGGTGGGATCTAGATTCCACGATGGTTGCCTAGCTGTTGATTAGAAGTAGCAGCTAAGGATTAAAGACCCTTAATTCCTCATTTAAAATATAACTGTCCCGACTCTGCCATTTATGAAGACTTGTGCAAAATCGCCAAAATTTTGTGGAGCGGTCTCGAAGTTTTTGAGCCATGCCTTCGTAGTCTAGAACTAATGTGTTTGCGGATTGTAGGTTTTTGGATTGATATCCGACAATAGAGAAGGTTTAAATTCCCAAGGAATTGTCGACATGGTAAGGCAAGTGTGCATAAAGTAAATGCCAGTGATCGTGTTAATGAAGAGCTCCGAATCCGTTGAGGAGATGTCAGGGATATATAACACAAGGTCCCAGTTCAAATGTCAAGAGTATTGAGTTCCACGAGGAAGGGCTCTCATCCAAAGCAGTCAACACATCAAAGGCGCTCACAAGTGGTTTGTATTTATTCGGGGCTTTGAGTCACTAGTTTCGTGGCAAGAAGATTTGTTTGTCGAACCTGCGAAATTTGAGGGTTTTTTGAAGTTTTTATACACAAAAGAAGTCATGAGACCGCCAGGGGTATGCATGAACGATTTTTACCCAAGATACTCTTTCATTTGGGAGCACGCGGAGGGTATGCACGATCCCAAGTCACTGGTCATTCATTAGGAGGAGGCCTTTTGTGCTGTTAAACTCGATGATGCTAATGAGAAGCGTAGTGCCAAAGCCATCATTGCTTCCAGTTGTAATGTTCGGTTCTCCTTGTATCATGTGGGAGCGACTGAATATTTCAGAGGTTAAGTTTACCCAAAGGGGTCATATACAGGTCGTTGTGTTATGGTCCTTTGTATGCAATTATCTAGATCATGTTGCATAAGTTTTAAAGAGATTAAACGTTAGTGCCCGCAATCATCCTCGTCTTACTTTCCAGAAGCTTCTCTATGGCACTATGGGTCGGTTGTTAATTTTACAACCGGATGAAAAAGTCTCTCCTCTTCATCCATTACTTCCTTCTGGCAGTGGTTTATACATTCTTCATTTTATTGACCAGAATAGGTGTTAATGTGAGGCTGAACCTCCAAAATCAGTTCATGTACAAGCTACTAAAAGGGCCTTCTTGAATTCTCCTCATCCACTTGAAATCCTCAGTGATCTGGGTGCTTATGGTTCTCAGGGATCAATTTCTGGAGATCATGATGCAAAGAATTGTTTAAGAGCTATCAATTTTGTGCTGGGGCAACAGAAAATGATGATAGCCATTGGAAGCAGATGAGGCCGATATTATCTTGGATAAGGATACTCCAAAGGAAGCTGATGAAACATAGAATGTCTTAGAAGCGAGAATAAACCAGCCTTTCAAATCTACGCAATTAGGTAGATCTGTCAATTTTTTACGGTGGAGATTCAGAGAATGACAGGATCCACAGTGGAGGGGGAGTTCTCCGATTCAACGTGCACGGGAAATCAAAATTCTCGGATTCACGAAAAGTGGGTAGAGGCCACGCTTTTTCAACGTCTACGATCTGGGCATAAAGTTGATCCACCATCAGCATCTAGTTCGCGGAAATAACTTGCACGGAAAAATCCTCATTTCCAGATCTGTGAAGTTTTGGAAAAGGGCGCGCCTTTGATGCTTCCTTTTCTCATGACTACATCCATTCGTCTAAGACTCATACAGGTGAGGACACAGATTCAAAGGGTTGCACGATTTTTGTCGCCAATTGGAGACCCGAACTAGGTTTGGCCCAAAGCTTCAGCCAACACAACGTCATGATAAATGTGTATGTTGACCCAGAGCCCTAATTTTTTATTAATAGTTTTTTACTTTCGTAAACCATGCATGCTACAGCATTGGAATAGGACCAATCTGGAAATTTGGCACGGCACGAAGTTGAGACTTAGTGTTTAAATGATGACAAGTGTTGTCACGTGGTAGCAGCTGAAGGAGGCCATTTCAGAGAGTAAATTTGGCACACATTTCGAACTATCGCACCTGCATTCCTTTTGATTTCTAGAGTTGGAGCCCTTATTGAGGATCGAGGGATTAGTAAAGGTCTCGGACTAAATGAGGAGGTGTAACCAAGCATAGAGTCATACACTGAATTCAGTGATTTCAAGGGTGTAAATGAGGCCAATGAAGAATTAGAGAAAATTGTCCATTATTTACTAGACCCAAAGCGATTTACAAGGCTGGGTGGCGAGTTGATGAAAGGAGTTTTGCTTGTGGGGCCACCTGGAACAAGGAAAACTATGTTGGCTAGGGCCATTGCTGGTGAAGCTGGAGTTCTTTTCTTTTCTTAAATTGGAAGTGAATTTGAAGAAATGTTTGTGGGTGTTGGGTATCATATCTATCTATGAAAGTGATGCGATTGGAGGAAGCGGCAATCCTAAAGATCAGCACTATATAAAAAGGACTCTAAATCAACTACTGGTGGAGCTGGATGGCTTCAAGCAAGATGTAATTTTGATAATTATTGCTCAAGGAACTTTGGGATTTTTGGGAGCTGATATTGCAAAATTAGTGAATGTTTCTACTCTTAAAGCAACAATGGGCAGTGTAAAGCTGTACACGGTATTGGAGGAATTTCTTTGGGCACTCAAGTTCTCCTTCAATTCTTCAAATCTGGAAGTATCATTTCATCTTAAACGTGAATATTTGTGGCGAAATGGCTGATTGATGTTCAGCTCCTTATTTCTTTGGCCTTCATATTCAATTGAATAAATACATTTCTGGAACAACAAGATGCAATTAGTTTGTTTCGGTTTCAAAAGTATTTGTTGGTTGCAAATTCCTTGCTTGAGTTGCTTTAGCCATCTTGCTATATATGAAGCTTCGAGTTGAAGTATTTAATGCAGAAAGATTAAGGCCTCACTTTCGCATTGCACCTTCTACATATATACCATCGGGAATGAGTAGCATCAGTAATGCCTATCCTCTAGTCATTGCATCACATCCACCCAAGCCAAATCTATATTCTATTTGAATGACAAATGGAAGGGTTCATATTATTGAGCCTTCAGATTCATAAGGGAAATGGGGTGTTTGACCTGCCCCAGATAATGAGACTGTCAAATGTTTACACCAGGACAACATGATGTCAAGAAGGGTGGATTGAAGACATTGCTCATTCAAAATGATTCTCTTTTTATCAAAACTAAGGAAAGCACTTGAGTGCTAAAGCTAAGCTCAATAGGGCCCAGGAATTCAATCTTGTACCCAAAGGAAGAATACCAAGTTTAGCGAGTATTCGCTGGAGAGGTCATTTCAGCCAGAGCACGAGCCGAATTCAATACGAAAGACACCCTCACAGAGTATAAGATATTGACTACTGCAACAGAGCATGTTTGTTTTCAATGAAGGGACTATTTTAGTTACAGTTTAAGATCACTTGTAGAGTTAGAAAGGGTTATGGGCCACAGGAAGCAAGTTAGTTGCAGGTTTCAGTTCGAAGTGGGGAGCAGCCCAATGGATCAGGCACTTAGTCTACGGGGTTCTTTGCTACCTTATAGGGAGGATAACATCCCCAATTGGAGCCATTTGTTAGCACCAGTTTTTTCTTGGGCGATTGAAGGGGTTCAAATCCATGAAAGGATGAGCAAGGTCTCAGTTATTTAAGCCATATGACCAATGAAGACGCAAATCGGGCCTCTTAAACATTTATTCCTAAGTCTGATATGAAATAATGCTCAATAATGCTAAGTTTAACATTGCAATGAAATGGACGGCTTAGATCAGCTGATGAAGGAGAGCCATGGGTCGTAAAAGGTTCGCAATTTCAGCATACATAGAGAGGCCAGGTTTCAAATTCAACGAAACTTTGTATGCAGAACATGCTTGTTTTTAATGAAAACGACTGTTTTAGTCATTTTTTTCAAACAACTGTTTCCACAAAACCAAGGTGAATTTTGCGAAACCAAGAGAGGTTTTTCTTCAGTATGGACCAATATATAATAAACTCTCTCAGTTATTACACAGGTGTCACGGTTTGGAAAAATCGAAGAGATCTTTGCAGGTCAATTTTCCATAAATTGAATTTATTGCCTAAGTCATCGACTTCAAAGGAAGATCCGGATGAGGTAGAGGAGAATATGAGAAAATGGAGACATGGATTTTGTTGGGAACATGCCCAATTACAAAAAAGTCAAATTTACACAGCTATCACCACTTGAAATATACAGCTAGGGCTCCAAAGTCTAGTTTTCAGCAGTCCACATCCGAAAATGAAGAGCTCGGTTGCAGCAAACTTCGTGAAAGCGGGGAGTCTGTTAGCCAGATGTCCTCATGCCTGTAACAAACTTTTGTTTCTAGATGCTAGGGTAGATAAATTCTATCTTGAGAGATGAGGATAGCTCTCCTATATATTCATTTGTAATAGGAAGAGCTAGGGGTCCGTTTTTCATTTGGGAGATTTTCAAGAGCTTAGAGGCTCTTCCTTGTAAATGATTTCCATTTTCAGTATGTAAATAAATTTGCAGAGATGGATTGCTGAGAGGTATCCATGGTTGAGATTCTTGTGCCATCAATTTCTTTAGTAAGTGATCTTCTATGTGATTGTCTTTTCTCGTTTAACACTCCAATTTTTCTTTGCTTTCATGTTTGAACAACAGTTTTATGGACTAGAATTCATCTTGCATGCTCTAGGTTCATTGTTCAAGCATTATTAAAACATTTTCTTCTAAAGTCTTGCAGAACTCACCCAAGCTAGGTGCTTTGTTTGATGGGTTGTCTTCCTTGTCCTCTAATTCACCTGCAAAAGCCTAAAGATCAAAGAACTGATGTCTACCCTGCCTCTGTCCATGATCTTTTCAAGCCCCTACTTTTAGCAACCTAATTCAAATTTGATTATTGACTCCATTTCCCAATGGTCTCCTTCATGATTGTCTTACCAAAAATTTAAAAAACAAATTGTCCCATCAGAAATATGGTCTCCTGAATGTTATTGATTGAATATTTTGAGTTAGATGGCTTTGTAAACAGTGATAGATCCCTCTCTGATTGTATTGGATCAGAAATATAGTCTGAAGTGGCTTTGTGGTTACCCCAAAGTGTCCTTATCCCACAACCTTGAGGGTCATTTTGAGTGTTAACAGAACTTATCATCTTTTCTCACTTGGTTGGAAATTACTAGAGAGATATTCTATTTACCTTTGTGTCCATTGATGATGAAGGATTCCTCGTCCTTGATCAATTGGTTGTATCTCTTCATGAAGATCACATCCATCATATAAATGTATGGGATTCTAAACAATACACCACAAACATTTAGGGGAACTATGTCTACCACCACTTCATCAATATACTCTACACTTATGCAAAACTTGATCTTTCACTCTTTCATGACTCTAATTTTTGCATCCTTTTTTACCCACCCCAATGGGAACAGACTTGGATGATCATATACTTTTAATCCAATCTTATGGACGATATCCTTTGATATGAGTTTCTTCTGTGGACCAAAATCGAATAGGGCATGAATATTGGTCTTCTTGACCTAGATCTTGACATGAAATATTTCCATCATCTCTTTCTCTTGTTTAGGGTGAAGGATACTCAGATTCACCTCCTTATGCATTGTGGTATAGATAGTATTCTCATCTGCATCCAAGTTTATTTCTAACTCTTTTCTTGACTCCATGGATAGAAGGTTATTTTTCTTTACCATCCTTGTTGTGATTCTTAGGTTTCATCTCTAGATGTAGCTTTCAACACTTTTCTTTAGTGTGACCATCAATGTTACAAAGGTTATAATGGTTTCTCATATCCTTTCACTAATGTGTCATGTTTGTAGTCTTCTTATCCTTTCCCTTCCACTTCTTCTTCCCCTCGTTGGTAGCATCTTAGCTCTCTTTCTTTTCTAAACCACCTAGTTTTCTTTTAGGATGTTGGAAAGGACTCCGACTATAGAATTGCATCATGTCCAATGCATTAGCAATGTGTTGTTTAACCCCCCAAATTTTTATTTGGAGTTTCAAACATGGGTTGAAAGGTTCCAAACAACACATTTGAAAAATGTATCTTACCCATAAAATGAGCCCTACAAGCTAGTTCATCCAATATGTTGACCCAAAAATATCCAAATAGATACAAATTATATATGGATCCATTTAGGATAAATCCTTATATTGGAACATTGTAGTTATTTATATTACATCATTAGATAGTTATATTGAAACATTGCAATATTCATCCTCTCCATCCTTGGATCATTATTTTGAAACATTGCAATAATTTAGATTGCATCACTATAATAGAAAGTTCAACTAGTGATAGCTCCAACTATGTTGCCTATGCAACAATAGTATCCTCCAAACCCATTCTTGTAAATAAAAACATCATGAAAGGATTTATTTATTTTACATAAATAACAATTTTCTCTTGTAAGTATGTCAACTTGTGTTTTGATTTGAGATAGGGTCTCAATGTGCTATCAACCCATGTTCAAATTTTGACAAGAATAGATTCATCCTAGAAAAATGTGTGGTTCGTCAATAGAGATTCCCTCGAAAAAAGTTAACATAAAAAATTACAATGTTCCGTAGCTTCCTATGTATCAAAATAATGGTTTTTCTTTACCAAATTAATAAAATTTTATGATTTTTTAAGTTGTTTATATCGATGGATTCAAAATTCAAATGAATCCATAGGTTATGTGTCTTTTAACTTATGATTTATACCTGCACTAGGAACAATGGAAAGGTTGGGTTGTAGATTTGGTTACCCATTATCTTAAGGCCTGAATAATGGATGTTGTTATGCACCATATTTTTTCTTAGTGGAAAATTGTTTTCTCATAATAAAACAGCTCTACCATTATATTACATTATAATAACTACGGTATATGTTAGTATATCAAAATATTGACATAGTTCAGATCTTAAAAGATGGAAAAGGTCTCAGAAAATGAAAGTATAATTTTGTTGTCACCTCCAAGTAATTTCAAAATTATATGATCCAAATAGAATAAACTAACCATATGAACAATGATTTACTTTATCTAATTTTAAGCAAAAACATGACCAGATAGTTAAAAGAACTCTAGGTCTTGTAATTTTTCTTGATCCAAAGTAAGTATAAATTTGATTACATAAGTTACGAGTTTGTGTCATAGTGATGAGAGACCACTCTATTATCTTATTATCTAATTTATTCTATTAAGTGTTTTACATATTAATAATCCATATCTATACGATAAAAGAGCCATAAAATAAATCAATAAAATCATATACAAATAATACGGATACCTTTGTTTAAACAATATAAAATAAATATGAATCACATCTCCTTTGAAACTTTGTATCTACCTTTGATTATAGTTTGAAAAGGTTATCAAATAAGTGTTTTTAAGAAAATTACACAGTGTGAGAAAAACATCAATTCTTTATTTTAAATTTTCATGCAATTACTTTAATATATTAATTTCTCTACATTTTGTTTAACCAATGAATACAATCTCTTATTAAATCCGATAAAGAATTATTACTATTTTTTTGGTATAGTCATATTCAATATATTCATTCTATATATATCCAAACATACTATTAGTGTGTAAAACACCCAGCAATTTAGACATTGTAAAGGATACTTGAGTGTACTACGAATATGTTTTTTTGGTAGTATGTTTTATAATAAAGTTTCATTTTGTAAATATATATTTATATAGGCACAATAATGTATATTTTGTTTTGTTTGTCTTCTTCAGCCTTTGGTTGTTATATTCAACGTGGTAATATGCATAATATTCATGCTTTAATCAATATATTGAAACATTGTAATTATTTATATTATATTGTTGGATTATTATATTGAAATATTGTAATATTCATCATATTCATTTATAAGTCATTATATTAAAACATTGTATATATTTACATTACATTGATAGAATTGAATTAAAAAATCATTAACTTTGACTTTGTCTCATTCTATATTTCTGAGGTAGGATTGAAGTCGATGTTTGCAAATAAATATGTTTTTTTGATAATGAACTAAAACCGAGTTGTGTTTTATTATAGATTAATAATAAAGTTTCATTCCATAAATGTGTAATTGTATAAGGTAAAAAAATTTAGATGTTTATGTTCTCTTAATCCTTGGACTACTATATTGAAACATTTTAATATGCATCATATTGATGGTTGGATCATTATATTTGTTAGCACTGAAATTCTCACACCAAATTTTGGTTTCTGGCAACGCGGTGATAAAAAATCCAAAGGATATGCTTCCAAAAGTTCAAAATTCAGTAAAATTTGCTTTAAAAACCTCAAGTGCTAATGTAAAGCATGGTTAACCTTTATCCATCTCAAATTTGTTTTCTCTTAATATGACTTGTTTTCGTTTAGTTTGGGAAAAAAAATTTAAAAGTTCTTGGATCATTTCTAATGAAAGAGTTAACCTTGAAGTTTCCATGGTTTCCATTAATGTCACCCAAGTGGCTTTATTTTGTCATTTTTGGAAAAAAAATTGCTTCATCATTGGTTGTCCACCGTGAACTATCCAAACGTAACTCTCAAAGCATTCACACAATTGTGAACCAAGCCCAAGTATCGAGTGAAGTTCATGAAACACGTCAAACAATACTGTGTACGCTTGGTTATATGAAGAACTTAATATTTTATTAGTAATATGTGTGGGAACTGTCACAAGCTTGTAGCTTGTCCATTATCAATCATTGAGAGTTAAATGCTGAAAATAAACCAAGCGTTTTGCATTGAGGGAAAAATGTCTATGGGTTTCAAGCATCAAATTCATTCTACAACCAATGTCAGTTCGAGAGCCCGCCATTAAAAATCTGTCAATATATAAACTTGATTGGATGGAATGTATTTCTTAGTATTTTCTTTTGAAAGAAGAGAGAATTCATGGTCATCACCCATAATTGCCCTCTCTGAGAGGTTCGAGCTTCAATTGCGTTACTTACATGAGAATTTGTAGTCAAAACAGAGAAGGGAATTATTTACCTCTGGTCGATGGTTGGGCCAACGATAGAAATAAAATGAACCAAGTGTTTTCCAAATATAACAAGTGTGCTACCAGGGGTTAAGTTCCAGATGGAAGCACCAGGTGTCAAGAAATTGCTTTTGAATACCACACCATCACAAATTGTCAATTTGAGATCATTTTCAGAAAATAATTATGTCTATCAAATGATGGATATACATCTTCAGGTGTTGAAGCAAATGGAGAATGACTATATGTCATCATGATGTTTGATTTGAAACATTTCATCGACTTTTAATGAAAGATAAATTAGATTGCTATAATTAATTCAAAATATGCAAGATGAATGTTTTAATCTAGTGAAGTACATTTGTGGGAAACAGAGCATCAGCTATAGAGATGAATTCTTCCAACAATATCGAATAATGAATGTTAGCAATCAAAACACCTGGAAGCTATAGGATTCTAGAAGAAAGCATACATATGGCCAATCAAAAGGAAATAGTCTCAATAGTTCCTCATTTGAAGGAGGAGATCAGAAGTTAAAGGAAGATTCCAGATTATGAGGCACCAGATCGTTGATCAGGACACATGAATACCTACAGTTCCCATTTTCTCTATTCCAGGTCGATATTAAAATCAATGAGAAGGTTATTTTAATTAAATTGGTTTCCTTAAAAACAGATCTCATATCTCTAGTATTTGAAGTCAATGATTATCCTTTGTTGTAAATATTTTGGTTTATCATTAGAGAGGATTCAATATTCATAGTGAATATATTATTGTAAATATAAATAGATGCAAAAGAATGTGAAAGAACCGGGGGGTTGCATCCAAGAGAATGAGGTGTTTCTGAAAGGGTTAGCTCATATCAAGTTTTTTATCAAGGACATATGACTGACTCTCAGTGAGTATTTTGAAGACTGTAATTTTGGAATAGTGTATGATATATAACCCATGCTCGATTTATATTTTAGTTGAAGTTTATGATCAGTTTGATCACCTTGTTTAAGATTTCATTTTCTAAAGAAGAAAAAAATCCTAAAATGGTCTTGAGCTTGTGGACTTACCTAAATTCATCTATAGGATGTTTTTTCTATTTATGATTACTTCCACATGGTTTATGTTTGTATTTTGAAATGATTCCACCTGATATTAAAATTTAGTTTATGATTTAGTCATCATATGTCATTTATACCTCACTGCCCTATCCATGAGTGATTCCTTCACAATTTCTAGAATTTAAACCATTTTTCTAGTTTTTTTTGTTTTGGATGATCTAGCCTGTACTTTTGTAGTCTAAGAAAAATTTCTAGTGCAAACATCTTTTGGATCCGTTGCTGGGGACAGAGGAGCGAATATTATCTTCCCTGGGAGAACGAAAACGATTAGATCTAGCTCTTGATGTTGGATAGGAGAAGGACACTAGTTTGACAACAGATTTATTCATCGGGAAACTCCATGTTTGAAAAATCCAGAGGCGACTTCACAATTCAAGGATGTCAAAATATTTTGCTACTATTTTGGCACAGATATTTGCTCCACTCAATTTCTCAGGGTTTCCAATTGCAGTACCTATCATAGACGAGTGGGGATATTTTCTTTTGCAGTTCAGAGAGAAAGAAGAGGACAATCTGGCACATCATGTATTTAAATTTCATCAATGTATGGATCAGCTGAGTATACATCATGAAGATGTATTAATGAAAATGTTTGTGTACTCATTGGATGGCTAAGCTGGGAAATGGTATAAATGCCCTCCTGCTTCTAGTATTTCGTCTCTGAAAGACTTTCATGATGCCTTTGATTCATATTGCAAGAGGATTTAACCATCTGATAAAATTTTTGAGCATTGTTGTGAGGGATATGCATTATAAACTCAAAATTTTATAGATTATTCTTCTAGCAGTGCAGATGAAACGAAGGATAATGTTGAGGAAGAAGAAGATGATTCATTGTCATATGTATCTTCTTCTAAGTATGTTTTACAGCAGGAGGATTTTCAGCAGTTAGATATTGAATTTGTTGACAATGATAATTTGGATGCATTTGGCATCAATCCAAATGTTTCTTATAATGATGATTACGATGATATTACTGAAGATCATATTACTGATGATAATTTTCAGAAAGCTTCATCTTTGAAATTAGAATTTTATCATGCTGCTCCAATTTTTGATGAATATGATGATGATCTCGAAAAGCAAGATCCAAATATGTGTGATGTAGCAGAATCTAATCAATAGATTCATGAAGGCATTCATCCCATTATCCATGAACAACCAGAGCCGATGTATGATAGTTATCCATCTGAAGGAAGTGTGTAAGAGGAGGATCATCTTGTTGATTCTCATGATGACATTGTTGTTGATGTCGTCCAAGAAATTATGGAGCAGATTCAGGATGATCCTAATGCCTTTGATTTCCAGCACTTGAAAGATGTTCATGGAACAGAGGATTTACAAGGACAACCTTTTCATTTCAATCAGGAGGAAGAGGTAACCTTTTGTGGTCATAATTCCACTTATTTTTTTTTCTGCGATCTGATGACCATCTATATGGAAGAATTCATAAAATCAAAATATCAGTCCTTGTTTCATTATAAATATGAATATCAAATTTATGATGAAGTGTTCATTCTTGTTCTAGTGTTCATTTTGATGAAGCACATACAAAGAGTTTGGTTTGTTAATCAGTTACTTGAATGGTTCTTCTGGAAATTTGTAATTACATAATTGATCAGTTATGCTGATTAAGAATAGTGTGGATAAATAAGCTCATCCTCGAGCATTTGCTTTAGTTTGCACAGTGTGATCAAATTGTTTTTTGAGGATTATTCTCAGTTTGCATAGTAGTTTATAGTTTAGCATTCAGTGAGCAATGTCTTTTCAATTTTTTGAATAAGTTGCAAAGATTTAGTAGCAGTATAAATGACTCTATTATCCCAATGGGCTAGGCACAATATAAAAATTGTGGAAAGTTTGCAAGTTCAGGTTGCACATATGAACAAAAAAAAGGCACAGGGTCTGCTTGTTCTTGGAGCCTGGTAGGGAGGAATCCATCC